>JBAMNC010000071.1:0-562500 GCA_037902135.1 Cetoscarus ocellatus | reverse complement strand
GGGAATAATTTTTCCACAGAAATGTTGCCTAGGTTCCTGGGACTCATATAAACCCATTTTGAAGACCTACCTCTTTTGACACAACACAAAAGTGTTCTGGTCTTTGACTGGCCCTTTGATTTTCAATTCTGGAAATGCCCGGCGGCCGCCCGAGCTCCCCTCATGATTTCAGTGGAAATTGTCTAGTTCTTTATCTTTTGTCTTTATTCTCCAGCTGCTCCAGGCTGTTCTGCAGCTTGAACTGACGGCAGGATTTTGGGGTGAAAGCCTTCTTGACACTTCTCCATGCAGAGATGTTTTTGTATTCAATGCACAAGCGTTTGGTCTCCTCGAAGTTCCTCTTGTAGTAAGCAGCCCTCTGCATCCAAAGCTCCTTCTCCCCCTCCAGTTTACCCACTCTCTGCTGCAGCTCAATCTTTGAGGCACCCAGCTCATCCACTCTCTGCTGCAGCTCAATCTTTGAGGCACCCAGCTCATCCACTCTCTGCTGCAGCTCAATCTTTGAGGCACCCAGCTCACCCACTCTCTGCTGCAGCTCAATCTTTGAGGCACCCAGCTCACCCACTCTCTGCTGCAGCTCAATCTTTGAGGCACCCAGCTCACCCACTCTCTGCTGCAGCTCAATCTTTGAGGCACCCAGCTCATCCACTCTCTGCTGCAGCTCAATCTTTGAGGCACCCAGCTCATCCCACTCTCTGCTGCAGCTCAATCTTTGAGACACCCAGCTCTCCCACTCTCTGATGCAGCTCAATCTTTGAGGCAACCAGCTCATCCACTCTCTGCTGCCACTTAAGGCGTTGCAGCAGCAATGAGGAAAGAGAGGCATTTGCCTCATCCATTCCCCTCTGAAGTTCAATCTTTGAAGCATTTATCTCATCCACTCTCTTCTGAAGCTCAATCTTTGAGGTATTTATGTCATCCATTTTCTGCTGCACCTCAGTCAACAAGGCATCCTTGGTGGCTAAGACTGTTTTCAGCTTATTTACCTGTACTGTTAGGCAGTCCTTCTCTCTCTGATACCCATCCAAGTCCCTCTGCTTCACCTTAGTGGCCTGGTACCACTGTTGCACACTGCTAATCACCTCAGACTGAAGGTCTAAGGGGAGCTCGGTGAGGCTTTTTTCCAGTGGCTCCAGCTCATCCTCGGTTGATGCCTTCTCTTTGTTGTGAACATTCCTTAATGCAGATACTCTTTTGACAAATATGGTCCCAGGTTCATTAACATACTCCTTGTCAAAAGTACTTTCCAGCTGTTGAATAATCTTTTTCCAAAATGCAAATGCATTGTAGGCGGAATTGATTCTTGATGCATCCAGCTGCTCCTTGTGCTGCTGGTCTTTGTCGGATAACTGTTTTATAAGAGAATCAACAACCTTCACAAGATGCTGATCCTTGTCAGATAATTCTTTTTTAAGGGAATCAACCTCCATGTTGAGTGATGACTTCTCCTCCTCCAGCTCATGTACTTGTACTGTTAGGTGGTTTATCTCTCTCTGATACCCACTTAAGTCCCTCTGCTTCGCCTTAATGGCCTCGTCCCAATTCCGCATACTTAACACCACCCAAATTATAACGTCGTAGAACTCAGTGAGGCTTTTTCCCAGTGGCACAAGCTCATCCTCGGTTAATTCTATCTCTCCGTTGTGAACGTTCCATTGCGCCATTAGTGTTCGGAAAGATATGGGGTCATCCACATTCTCCTTCTCCAAAGTACTTACCAGCCGTTGAATAATCTCTTTCCAAAATACACATGCATTTTTGGCAGAATTGATCCTTAATGCTTTCAGCTGCACCTTGTGCTGCTGATCCTTGTCGGATAATTCTTTTTTAAGGGAATCAACCACCTTTACAAGTGATGACTTCTCCTCCTCAAGTTCATCTACCCTTAGCTGCTGCTGATCCTTGTCGGATAATTCTTTTTTAAGGGAATCAACCTCCATGTTGAGTGATGACTTCTCCTCCTCCAGCTCATGTACTTGTACTGTTAGGCGGTCTGTCTCTCTCTCATACACATCCAAGTCCCTCCGCTTCGCCTTAATGTCCCCGTACCAATCTTGCACCCTGCACGTCACCTCATACTTAAGGTCTAAGGGGAGCTCAGTGAGGCTTTTTTCCAGTGGCTCCAGCTCATCCTCGGTTGATGCCTTCTCTCTGTTGTGAACGTTCCATAATGCAGATACTCCTTTGACACATATGGTTTCATCTACATTCTCCTCGTCCAAAGTACTTACCAGCTGTTGAATAATCTCTTTCCAAAATGCAAATGCATTTTTGGTGGAATTGATCCTTGATGCATCCAGCTGCTCCTTGTGCTGCTGGTCTTTGTCGGACAACTTTTTTTTAAGAGAATCAATCTCCATGTTGAGCAATGACTTCTCCTCCTCCAGCCCATTAACCTGTGCTGTTAGGTGGTTTATCTCCCTCTGATACTCCTCTATGTTGTCCTTCGGGGCTGTAATCTCAGCCTTCAGAGTTGATGAGTTACCTGATCTCTGGACTTTCAGCTCTTTCCTGAGCTTCTCAATCTCCCTCTCGCAGTCCATCCTCCTGCTGCGCTCAATCTTCAACACCTCCTCTAGATCATGGGATGTTTCCATGTTGTTACCACTGGTGTTTCCCTCCTGCTCTGCCTTGCTCTCCGTTGTTTTACTTTCTGATGTACTCATCTCTGATAGTCCGCTGTGATGATGAATGGCTGATACTGATTGTTGTGTGGTCTGTGTGTTCATGAATGACTTTGAGGTCATTCTCTCTAACATCAAACAGTAGAGTGAATATATAAGATGGGAAGTACTGAGACATCAAAGAGTGTAAAGTGCTTTGATGTCTCTGATACGACACATCAAAGGCATCAAAGGAGTAAAAGAGAATGTCCCTTCTGTTTTACTCCTTTGATGCCTTTGATGTGTCGTATCCATGACACACAGAATCTTTCAGAAATGGAATGTTTTTTAAACAAAAACAAAATGGCCACCCCGGCATGTCCAGAAAAACAAAAATTGCTATAAAAAGTTAACAGATTCATTTCTTTGTGATTTATTTTGCTCAAATCATTCAATTAAAGCTGCAGTAGGCAGAAAGCCAGAAAACAGCTGATTTTTGAGTCTCATCTGAGTTAGGTTTCGTTCGTCTCCGCCCTGAGCCCCTCCTACCAGATGAGCACGCGCACACAGCGCACACAGAGTCGCTATTGAGCCGCTGCTGGAATTCACCACAAGACCCCCCCCAGTTCTGCTTGTCACAGACCACTTGACTTACATGATGCTTGGAGGATATTATGAAATTTTTACTCAGTTATACTAAAACAATGTTGCCTCCTACAGTTTTAACTTCAGTACTAATAAATCAAAAAATATCAGTAGTGTCAAATTCCTGAATTACTATTTTTTCAGTTAAACAGAGAAGAAAAATATGTCCTCTTCCAAAATCAGCTATGACAACATCACAGATTAATATTTTTGCCCTTTTATTGCTCAAATCATTCAATCAAATTCAGACCTAATCAAAAATATGAAATATTTTTATATCTTCTTTCAATATTTCAACCCTTTAAATGCCAGTTTGATTACATGATGACTGTCGTGGTATGAACCCAGAGTTTTTAAGTTGGACCCAAAAGCTGATTCCTGAGGCAGAGTAAAGGTGTTTCAAAGAGGTTTTATTTTGCAAGGAGACCAGGAGGGGGAAAAAAGGGGGAATCCAGGATCTGTGGTGAATTGTCCGTGAGGAGGGTGAGGGATGAAGGTGGTTGGCATGGTGAGGGCTCGTGAAGGCACAGGGGAGAGAAGGAGCAGAGGCACAAGGGGGGCAACAATCTATAAAACAGAGCAGACACAAAGGCAAAATTTCCCAACAGGAGAAGAAGTCTTTAGCTCAAGAAAAAACAAATCTGCACACCGTGAATGACGACCAAGAAACCACAGTAGGTGCAGGAATCATCTGGAGCTGGAGTGGAGACAGAGTGTCAGCTTTGTAGGTGCAGGTGATTGGAGTGATTGGGGACAGGTACGGAGCTGCAGAGGATCAGTGCAAACCACGGCCACTCCCAGAGAGGCAGAGGATAAACCATGCCTCACCAGAGGCAGAAACAGTCCAAAAACACCAAAAAACAGGCAGACAAGGGGGGATCCTCACAATGTCACTGTTTTTATTTTGAAAAATCTACATAAAATGTTTGTTTTTTCCCATAAAATAATGTATTTTAATGATCAGGCTTATATAAGATCAGTAAAAAAATGATACTGATGCTTTTTCATTTCTTTTATATTGTCAGATTTTTAACTTACTAAGCTTTTAGGTAAACAGAGGAAAAATGTCCTTTTCCAGAAACTGCTATAAAAATGAAACAGATCCATATTTTTGCCCTTTTATGCTCAAATCATTCAACCAACTTCAGTCCTAATCAAAAGTAATTTTCCATAAAATAAATGATGGATTTTTTTGAAAGATAAGATTGGGAAAAGGAGCCAAGAATCTATGTTGGGTTGAATGTAGTTGTGCAAAGAATTTCAGAGTGCTTTATATTTCTCTATTTAGTCTCTTTGTTTAGCTCTGTTTTACAATGCAGCAAAGGGCTGTGTTTTTTTGGCCTGTGCACAAGGCCTCCCAGAAGGGGGGATAAAGGGTTAGGCTGCATGGCTACTGGAGTCACCGAAGGGCCCACAAATAGTAGGCAAATAAATGGGCCATTCTTAATCCAAGCAAAGAAATACTTAAGTTACTGAAGCACAAGTTTTATACTTTTGTTTTATTGTTATATGTTTCATTCAATCAGTCTTTATTTGCATAGCACCTACTTGTAACAAGTATTATCTCACGGTGCTTTACAGCAGAGCAGGCTGAAGCCATATATTATTTTATAGACACACACATACACATACTCACAATTGTTGTAGATTGGAGCTTGACATCATGGATCTGCCTGCCTACAGACAGGAATCAGGCAGATCCAGTTGGAACCCAAAAGATTCATAATTAAATAAATAAAAACAACATTTTGAATAAATACTATTTTGATAAATAACAGACAAATATATATGGCCATTAAATTGTAAAATAAGGCAATTTTATGAAATATGTTTTATTATTCTTTAATATCGAATTATTATAATTAAATAGTTCATAATGATTATTTTAACAATTTCATACTTTTTAAAATAATGACTTTTTATTTATTTTCCAAGCGTTTATAAAATAGAAAAAACGTTTTTTACAAAGTCAATTTTTATTTCATAATGTCCTTTTCCACAACGGCCTTATTTCATAATAACGTTTTTCAGCAGAATGGCTTGGTCTGTCAATCAAAGCACATAAGGCGGAGCCAGCTAAGTGATTGGCTGATCCTTTACGCAGACATTGCAGCAGCACTTGCAGTATCGATTCAAACGTGGAGACTTATCACTAACGCTGAGAAGCCTGAAAAGCTGAAAACACGAGTGCATGACACGTTTGAGACAGAATGGCTGCAGGAGAGAAGTCAGATGCTCAGGGAACTTGCAAATCGGTTGGATAGTAACGTAAGGCCTTCACTTCAGCCTGAGAGAGGATTGCAGCAGCAGTGTGTTTTTGATGAGATGGTGTCTGGAAGTTCACATAACAGCCCAGCATCATGTCATGCACTCGTGTTTTCAGCTTTTCAGGCTTCTCAGCAAAGCGAAGGCCTTATGTTACTATCCAGCCGATTTGCAATATCCAACCTCCATCCAACCACATCCATCTCGGCGCAGCCGGTCTACCAAAGTGCCAAATTGGCTGCGCACGGTGATGCGCCAGATGAAATAACCACTGCGGGGGTTGCGCCACCCTGCGCTGCTCCAGGAAATTAGGGCCCACAGTCTCCATCAGGTTTTCTGGCTCCTCATCCACATAGTGTTAAGCCTAGGCTTGTTTACCAATGAACCCAAGAGCAAGACACAAACTCAGAAAAGACAAATACTGGAAGTCAGTTGAGATGGGGAATGGGCCGAGTCCAGCAGGTGGGAATTCGCGGGGGGGAACAAGGAAAAGGCGGACTAGCCTGTGTCCCCCCCCCACACACACACACACAGACTCTGCAGCAGGAGTCAGGCAGGGGGCATGACATGTAGACTTCTGAACTGATGCACTCATGTTCAGCTTCCCAGCGATCACGCAAGGAAAGTCTTTTTGATTAGCATTTTTTGTCCATATCCTAAGCTGTAATACTAAGCAAACCACTTCTGTAAACTAACAATAGTAACAATAGTAAATGTAACACTAATCATAAATGTAGTTTTCATGCCTCTCTTGCCAAAATATTAATGTATCCACACAAACATATTAAAAAACTCACAACTTTTCCCTCACAAATATTAAAAGCAAATAAAAGTAGGCAGATTTTAAGTGGGTTTTTTTAGGTTTAATCACTCTGTTATCCTTGTCATTGCATGAACAATATTGGGAAAAACATAAACATTTCCTGTATTTTATTTGGAGATTTTTAAAAGGAAATTAGATTAGATACATGAAGTGTGAAAAAGTGATAATAAATAAAAATTTACTTCAAAACAACTCATGAAAATCAGACGTTACTTTTGAGTTGGGGTTCAACGGAATTATTAAAAAAAAACTAAGAAATGAGACTGGCCTGATCAAAAATGATGGTACCGCTAGACACGATTGAAAATGATTTGACCATAGGGACATGTTAAACTAAGGTGTGTCCTGTAATTAGCATCACAGGTGTCTTCAAGCTTGTAATCAGTCAGTCTGTCTATTTAAAGGGTGAAAAGTCACTGTGCTGTTTGGTATGGTGGTGCGTACCACACTGAACATGGACCACAGAAAGCTAAGGAGAGAGTTGTCTCAGGAGATCAGAAAGAAAATTATAGACAGGCATGTTAAAGGTAAAGGCTATAAGACCATCTCCAAGCAGCTTGATGTTCCTGTTACTACAGCTGCACCCAAGAATGGCTCAGAACAAAACATTGGACTATTCTGAAGTGGCATCTATGAGCTCTGATCTAAATCCTATTGAACATTTGTGGAAGGAGCTGAAACATGCAGTCTGGAGAAGACACCCTTCAAACCTGAGACAGCTGGAGCAGTTTGCTCACGAGGAGTGGGCCAAAATACCTGTGGACAGGTGCAGAAGTCTCACTGAGAGTTACAGAAATCACCTGATTGCAGTGATGCCTCAAAAGGTTGTGCAACAAGATATTAAGTTAAGGGTACCATCATTTTTGTCCAGGCCATTTTTTTTAGTTTGTTTTTTAAAATGATTCTGTTGAACCACAATTCTAAAGCAATGTCTGATTTTCATTAGTTAATTTTCAATAAATTTGTATTTATTATTACGTTTTTCAGTTTCAAGTTATTCCAGTGACCATTGTGGTTTTTTCTTTTTTTAACAGAAGGGTACCAACAATTTTGTCCACGTCTGTATACAGTTTTAAGTTTTCATACTTTTCTTTAACTTTGGGTCATGTATTTGATTTTGGTGACTGCTGGGGTATGTTCACAGTCGCCAATGTCAGAAAAATATCAACTCTGGTTTCCAAATACTGAGTCTGTCTGAGACGCTCTGTTGGAGCTCCTGTCACCTTCAGGCCCCCTCCCCTGTGTGGGGCCAGCCCAGGTTGACTTGTCTGCCTGGTGGGATTTTGTCAGTTCATTGTGGGTCAGAGTCATTTCCAAAAGCTCTGCATTTGTTCAGTCAATCATCAAATCATGTTATTGTGAAACAGTCGTTTCCAAGGAAGGTTATTGTCAAGGGAGTAAAAATCTGGTTGGCAGACTTAAATTGATCTACATTTCCAAAAAAAAAAAAATTAAACTTAAAAGGAAAGATGCAGAGTTGTCCATTCATTTTAAGAGATCAAACTACTGCAACGAATTCCTTAAGAGAAATCAAGTTAAGTTAAAACTACTTCTTCACATTGATCATATTTAAAATGTGTGACCATCATGGAAATCTAAAGTAATCACAATACACAGGCAAAAATGGATATTCAGAAGACATTTTGCAAATAGAAGTAAAGAGTTTGAATAACTACCAATAATAATCTCTGAGATAAACATCTGACTGAAAAGGAGGATCTCTGCCTAAATTTAGGGAGAAAAATCCTGAAATCTCCCTCTTTTAACATCCAGAGTTAGTGAAGTTCAGAGTGTGGGAGCATAAAACAGAATTCTCTCTCTCTGTGTTTGCATGAGAAACAACATCAGTGACGTTGCAGGACTGCTCATAAGTCATTGACCTTATAAGAGAAGAATTTCTCTGGAACCTCTGAATCTTTGTAAATGCAGACAGCAATGAGTCCCAGGATCTGTTCACTTCCTTCAGAGAAACTCATCTGGTATTTAGAGAAGCCTTTTGTCAAATTCATCACAGGCTCAGATGCAAATGTATGGTTTAGAAAACACACCTGAAGGACCACATTATGAGGTAGACCTGTTTAACAGGTAGTTAATGCAAATCAGCCGATCACGTGACAGTGAATCCGGTAGTAGGTGTTAAGGTGTGTGCATATATGCGTTATGTTTTCTTCTTATTTGTTTTTATTGGCTTTTATTGTTTTCTGTCTGTTTTTCTGGAAAGCACTTTGGTAGGCCACTGGTTGTCTTAAATGTGCTACAGCTGACATTGAATGGCATTGAAAAGAAAATACTATATGAAACCCTACTATATTATGTGTACTTCATCTAAGATTTATTTTTAATTCTTCATTTTCCTTTCAACTCTATCTCGCTCATCTTTGCCGAACAGCCTCTGTTGTTTCTTTGAATGTAGATTTGTGCTGGTTTACTTCAAAACATCTATGGGACTAAACAGTAATCTTATCCTGATATGATTCTGATGTCTTGTTCCTACAGTGAAACACTCCCTGAAATATTTTCTCACTGTATCTTATGGAGCCCCAGACCTCCCAGTGTTTGTGGCATCTGGGACTGTTGATGGGGTCGAGGCTGGATACTGTGACCTCAAAACGAACAAAGCAGTCTTACACAAGTGGATCAGAGATCTCCAGAAAGATGACCCAGACCATGCTGCGTGGTACTCTTGGCAGTGTTCGGGGAATAGGGACCTCTTAGAGGCAAGCATAGACGACATCATGAAAAACTTACACCAAAGTGAAGGTAATAAATGTTCATGTTAAAATTCAGCAGATGCAGAAATAAATCAAACTTTTTGGTCCAGTTTTATAGCAAAGTAAGTCTAAGTGTTATAATTATGCTAAAACATCATTAGACATTACAGTATGTGCAGTCATATTGTATTTATTAGTTAATGTAATATTTAAGGCTTGGCTATTCAATAAAGAGACTGAATAATGAGTGAAACCACATAGTTCACAGTCACAGAGTGTTATATATTAAAGGTTAGGTATCCACTCAAAACTGCTGTAAGTTTACAGTAAGTGACGTCTTTTTGACTGCTCCCTACTGACTGAAGGGCTCATGTTTTTGCTAAGGTGTAGGAAGATGATGAGCTTAAAAGTTGAGCAACACATCAACTTGAAATTTTTGGATGAAATTGAACAAAACAGCTGTTGAATCTTTTCCTACATTAGCTGAAGTGTGTGGGGACACTGAATGTCACATGCACTTGTGTTTAAATGGCACAAAAGGTTTCCTGAAGACAGAGAGGACGTTTAAGATGTTGAATGTCCTGAGCACCCATGCACATCAAGAACTTCTGAAAACATGTAGAAAATTGTTTGAAATTATCGACGACTCAATTAAAGAATGAGAGCAGAAATTGTCTCCACTGATAAAGAGACAGTTCTGCAAATTTTGCATGAAAATTTGCAGAAATATGAAAACATGACTAAAGTCTTTGCCACAGGTCTCTCAAAACACTTTGTAATCACTACTTCTAGAAATGTTGGTTTTCCTTCGATTTGTTATCAACTTGAACAGCCCGACTCCAAAGCACAGACCAAACACACCATTATAGCTGACACTACGTGGTTTTTGCTTATTCCCTCTGGCCAAGGAGTAAGCACGAGTAAGCTGAGACCATAAAAGAAAGTGACTTAAAGATACCAATGAATGGATGGAGTTTTGCCACTTAGAGCCTCATAAGAGGGATGTCTGACAGAAAAGTCAAGCCCCTTCTCTCATCTGCTTCAGAAGAAAACAACTGGGGTGAGATGATCAGAGTAAATTTGTCAATAAAACACTGACATTGGCCCTGATCCACTGTTTTTCAGCAGTATCGGGACATTCCTGTTTTTATGCTTTTCAGAATGATTCGGAGGAGTAAGCAACAGCATTTACAACCATATTGTGTCTTGTTTCTGTGCAGATTCCTAAACTCTGTTTACCTTTTTGAGGGAATACATCAATGTTTCTCCTCCAGAGGTTTCCCTTCTCTTCAGTCAGATGCTTCGCCACAGGTTTCTACCCTGACAGAGCTGTGATGTTCTGGAGGAAAGATGGAGAGGAGCTTCATGAAGACATGGACGATGGAGAGATCCTTCCCAACCACGATGAGACCTTCCAGATGAGTGTTGACCTGAACATTTCAGCAGTAAAACCTGAAGACTGGGGGAGGTACGAGTGTGTGATTCAGCTCCACGGTGTGAAGGAGGACATCATCACCAAACTGGACAAAGCAGTGATCAGAAGTAACTACGGTAAGACTGATGTCAGAGTTGGACCTGGTCAGCTCTGGTATTATCAGTGAAGGTATATTTGTCTTGGCTCAAACAGACTTAATGTTGTCCTTCTGATGTCACCAAGTGAATGTCTCTGGTGTTAAAATGAAGTCAATGCAGGAACAAAAAGTGTAAGTTTTTCTGGTTTCATCATGAAGCTGGCTCAAAACAATCAAGGACACCCCAGTGGGTCTCATGTTAACATGCAAAAGACAGATGATTTGTCACACATAGCATGTTAATGTTCATATGACAAACATTCTCAATTGTTTGGCAAGATGTCCTCTCTCTTCCTCTCTCTAGCTCTGCCAGCTCTGCCCTGCATCAGTGCTGCATCCTTGCTTTCAACCCCTCAATTGTAGGCCCTGAGGTGTTTAAAGGGATAGTTGAGGATTTTTAAAGTTTGAGGTTCATAGCACTCACAGGTGGACAGACAGACAGACAGACAGCAGCAAAAACATAACCTCCTTGGAGGAAATGAAATATTCTGTTTTAGTTCCAGAATCTCCACCTGGATTTCCTGTTGCTGCTGTTATTGGAGCTGTTCAGGACTGGTTCTGCTTTTAGTCTGCATCCTTGGACTCTTAATCTTAAAGAGGAGAAAGAACGGTGAGGAGCACACTTGTTTTAGTAAAACATGAGCTTATATTCATACAGAACAAGAAACTCACACAACCAGAAATTATTTTTTGTATTTTTTTCAGTGACTCACTCCACTTACATCACTGACAGTGAGTGTTTTTCAGCTTTCAAAAATGTAATGATGTTGGTCAAGTTTTAAAACTGTCATTTCTCATTTGTCTCTTGGTTTCCAGCCAGCAAATAGTAAGTAATAACCTGTTGAACATGCAGCCAAAAGGAAGTGCATAGTATTGAAATGCAGCACAGGTAACACACAGTGTAAAGTGGGGTGAAATTACTTTAAAAGTGTTTTTTATGTCCCAAGAATTTCAGTGTAAGGACTCCACAACCATTGCCAATAATATATGGCTCATAATCATTCTCATAACAGGACGAATAGACACAATAACCTTTACAGCCTTTTATTAAGCTAGCACAATGAAAGCAAACCAGGGATTAATTGAGGCTGTGAATGTCATTGTTCCCTGCCAATCGATCGTTAGGGTGTCAGGTTTCTGCAGCCAGCCTCCAGTGGACACTCTGGGTACTGCAGGATTTGGCACTTCCACATAGGCCTCCATTTACAGTCCCAGAGGTTGAGAGTTTGTATTGCGATACATGACTGATGATATAACATATCATGATATATTTTGATACTGTAAACAGGGCAGTAATTCATGATTTTTTTTCAGTAAATGTCTTTTTTTTTTCAAATGTATAAGATGTCAGGATATTGTATTTATAAGAGATACAGTTTCTAGTCATTGTGATGTAGCATGGTCCTTGCTACAAGAATAAACTTTGTTGTCAATAACTGAAACAGAGAGGGAGCAGCATGTCTACGGCCAACTCGCAGCTGGAAGCTGAACTAAAATACAAAACAAATGATCAGAAACTCTCTGAACTATTTTGAAAAATATCACAACACTGCACTAAAATATTGATACAGTCTTGCAGCACAAAATATTCAGTATATTGTGTTGTATCAATATTTTCACACAGCTAATATATTGTGTGCTAATCAGCTGAAGAGAGCTGTTCAAAAGGCTCAAACCTTCTTTTTTAAAGTGAAATAAACCCTTCAGGATTTTTTTTTTAAATAGTGCTCCAATACTTTACTCAAGTAATAAACTGACTAAGTGACTTTCACTTCTAAAGGAGTAAAAACTGAGCAGGAAGATCTTCTATCTTTACTCAAGTACTGAAGTTGTTAAATTGTCCACCACTGATTAAAACACTCCCACTTCCCTTTTTCTTCCTGTTTTCATAAATCGACTTCTTGAAACTATGTTTAATCTGCAGTTGGGGCAGTTTTGAGAAACTGAGCTTCAGGGTTTTAGAATTTAATACATAAAATGTGGTCAACAAATAAGTCCAAAAATTATTTTTGCTCTAAAAAAAAACCAACATAATAATGTTGATGTTTCTAACTTTGTGATTTCTCATTTCTTTCAGAGTTCCAGCCTGTTGCAGGTACGTCAAATCATGTAAAAAAAAAAAAGTCCAAATGTCATCCCTGTGTTAAAAAAATGTTATTTACTGTTTACTGCTTGTCTTCACAGGGGAACAGAGAATACCAGAGAAGGAGGCTGAAACAACAACATAACGTCACAGTTGAGCACAAACCTCCTGTCTCCAACTTTTTGGATTTTCTTTTTGTTTTCATAAAACAGTGCTATTGGTCACCTTCTATGTTGGTGAGTGGGTTTTATAAACTCTTGACCAAATTGAAGTTAAAATATGCTTTGGTATCAGGACCATACAGTATTAATGCATTCATTAGTGGAGATTTTTTTGTCATTTCCTGAAAAGAAGCAAGAGGTTTTTTGCCTGACAGTGAAAACAAACAACTTGTTTTTATTTTATTTTGGAAAAATTTGTTTAAGCTCAATGTTTTTAACACTAAAGAGACAGATTTTAGGGAGATAGTTTAATTCCTTATACTACAAAAGGAAACTTTGTGGACGTGTGAGTGAGTCTAACTCTTACTTTAATTATTTTTGATGTGCAATAACAAAAATCTATGTGTCTATCTGTCTGTCAATCAATTAACCAAAACAGAAGCTAGTTTGATTTTAGGGAGTGAAATAAGCTGAGGTGACATTTATCCGCATTGACTTAAGCTAATGTATGTTAACTGCTGCAGAAACTTTGTATACCATATCATCTGCTATATTAATCAGCATGTTAAAATGTCATTTTTTTCTAAACCATAGATAACAGGTTTTACCCTCTTTACAATGTGAGGGATTTTTGTAAAGACATTTTTTGATTAAAGAAAGTGAAGACAATCTAAACATCCTATTATGCGAGTGATGATATTTCATCTTGGTCATTGTCGAGTCCTGAGCTGCTCTCTCATTAAATTATCATTTTTTTTAATAATTTCTTTTGCAATAAAAATGCATTTTCCTGCTGACAGTGTCCTTTATTTCCTCATGTGTTTAGTTTTACTTCTTCTTGATCATTTATAAGCCACATATATATTCCAGTACATACAAAACATACCAGACTGCAATAGAAAACAATCCAAAGGCCATTCAACATGGTGTCCCTGACCCAACGTGCATCATCTTTATATTCTCCACAGGCCGAGCTGGTTTGAGATGAAGAAACATAAATAGTTATTTCAAACCATGGAAAAATGAAATGCTAATTTATCTCATCAGGCAATGGTTGTTTTACCTCTTTTTGTAGCCTCCATGTAATCAGCTGATCACACTGTCAGACTGCCTGTGCAGAGAAAGACAACTGTTTCAGCCTCGTCTACGCTTGTTTTTCTGTTTGTGAGTGTTGTTAAGGTGACCCAACTCATGTGACAGACTCAGTGACATTTACTCTCCTTCACTGAAGTGGTTAAAAATGCACGTTCACAGTAATAATCAGCTAAAATGCATAAAGTCTATTGAACACTGCAGTACTTCCTCCACTTCGTCCACAGACCTGAGAGACTTCATGTTAGTCACGTGAAACATGACAACACAAGAGAGATCACAAGATTTTATGGTGGCCTACTTTATTTACAGCAGACGGGGGCAGCAGAGGCTGTGTAAACAGTGAACGTGTTGTTCAACATTTCAGTTAGAAAGAAGAATGCATGTAGACACACCCCTCAGTGCGCCCCTTTCAGAGTGACGGTAGTTTCTGAATTTAAACCCTCCATCCAAGACGTCTCAACAAAGAATCATGAGGAACTTATTGCTGTTGCTGATGTGTTGTCATGTTTCATCTGCAGGTAAGACGGCATTTTAAGTTTTTATTTTATTTTGTGACCTTTAAAATCTCTGGGCTGAAATGTTAATTTGTGCTGCGCAGAACTCTGTGAGTTTTACTTTCACAATTGAAGTCACAACTTGCTCTTAAACGTTTCACATTAAAATGTCAGTCTAAATCAGCGGTTCTCGATTTTTGTCTGTCATATCCCCTCTCTGAGGTCAAAACTTTTTCCACCCACCCCTTAAGAAGTCACGTAAAGTGCCATGTTATGTTTTTTATGAAACACATAATCGTGAACATGATTGCTCCATAAACTGTTGAAAATGATGGATCAACTCATCTTCCGTGCAACATATTTATTTTTGCAGATGCTGCAAAAACAGAAAAGTATAGGTTAACAGGTGCGTACTCGGTGCGTGGTCTGTACACTGCCTCATCGTTTACTGACTAGGCTTCTTCTGCACAGTATTATAACAACCAGAACACAATACACTTGTACTGTAAAAAACAGTACCATAGTTATACTGAAATATCACCAATGACATTACTGTCTCGATATTTATAGTTTTATCCACATAAAATACCTTTATGAATTGACCAAAATCACTATGCATTTTACTCTATGATAGATACCCTTATGAACTTAAAATGACATTTAATAGTGTTTTAACCATTGGTTATAATCAGTGTTTTATCCTCTTATGAACTGTATTTATTAAACTGATTCTAGTTTAAACCAATGCCTTGCACTGTTGTCCTGCTGTATTCACACTTCATGAAATGAACATGAATTATTTTACACTTTCTCTGACCAACACAGAAAACACTCAAAATACATGTGGGAAATACAGACTTTTATCACAGCCTAATAACTGGATTAGTACTGGTATAGGACCACACTTACTCTCTTTAGCTTAACCTTACACTTAGCTCAGTATTTCTGTTTATACAAGCATATCCTGACATTACATATTTACTCTACTTAGCATGGGTTTTAGCCATAAACTCATGCTTTTACAGCTGTTATGTGCACCTCTCAGTAGTTAGCTTATCCTTTAAACTCACACAGACATGAAACAGCTCTCTGGTCCATTACCACGATCGCCCTGGACTACGAGTCTGCCATTTCAAGTACACAATGTGGCGAGTCGTTTTTTCATACCCATAAACTTGTGAATTCATCCTTTAGCTTAGTGCTGTCAAGATAACAACATTTTGGTATCGGTACCAACATGTATTTCAATACATTTTGATACTTTTCCAAATAAAAGAGAACACAAAAAATGTCATTATTGACTTTATTTTAATAGAAAATCTTAGAACTCTAACTATGCATCAGTAAATAAAAGAAAATACCATGAAAATAGGCTTTTCTAATGCACAGAGAACACAATTTTTAACTAAATAAAATAAAAAATAAAATACGATTCAAAACACTAGCATTTTCTTATTGCACTCATGCATGTGTGCATTTACAGCTCTGGAAAAAAATAAGGGACCAGAAAGTTTAAAAATCACAGTGAGAATATAATTATAATGTAATAAATTAATATAAAATCAAATAATTTAAATAAGCGATTCAAACCAGAGAAAGTGGTAGCTAATTGCAATGTAGCTTTAATTTTTTTGCCACAGCTACTTTTGTGTGAAGGGGGCTGGCGTTGCTTGCTTTAAGCACTGAACATGACTTTTTTCATGGGTTTATAAGTTATTACCTGTCATTCTCTGAACTCTTTATGCAGGTCTGGGTGTTTGTCCTTCAAGTGTTTTGCCAAGTTGGAAGTGTTTCCACCCTTGGCCAGACATGTTTTGTAACACCGTTTGCACAGTGGTGCTTAGGTGTTAATGGCTTCACTGTGCTCATTTGTTTTAAAGTAGTAGCTATTCCATATAGCACTTGGTGCACCTGGTTTCTCTACGAGTTGCGGCGCGGTGAAGGTTGCAGCAGCAGCCATTCTCTCCCTGCTCCTGTCTCTCTGTCTTTCTCTCCCTTATCTCTCTCTCTCAGACTCCTGCTCAGTTTGCTGCTCCGCCCTGCCCGCTCACTCGCTCACCTGTTTGCTCCAGCTCACTCGCCTCGGCTCAAATTTCAATGCAGTGACATCACGCAGCCATGTTGAAAAAAAAAAGGAAAGTACCGGTCTCATGGTACTCATGGTGGTTTTGAATCAGTCATATGATCAGCGGCGCTCATGCATGTGAGCGGGGGTGTCTTTTTGGAGGAGCTCCAGGGAGAGGGGCTGTGTGGGAGTGTGTCATCTTCTTTATCTGGTGAAAAGCAGGTGCAGGTGGTGATTCCTTCATCTTTGGTTCCTGAGCTGCTTCAAAGGTCTGCATGGGGGGCCAACTGCTGCTCACTTTTCTACTGAGCGTGTGTCCTGCTACTAGCTCTTAATGCTTAAGAGACTGAAGACAGTGGTGTGAGCAATGCAGGGCTTGCCAGACACATCGGGCCCTGGTCCCTAAGCAGAAGGTTCCCTTGGGGGGCTCCCAAGTTGTCCCTCCACTGCAGAGAGTTACAGCTGACATCTTGGAGTTTCCCATAACATCACAGGGGAATCAGGTCATGTATGTATTTTTTGTCTCGTGTGAATTTATTATTTTTTGAGGCTTTATTTTATGTATATAATGTAAATATGAATTATTTGTGTATTCATGTGTTCAATTAAAAAGATGAAAAAAATAAGTATACATTTCCAGTTCAACAGGATAACAGAAAAAAATCGCAAGTAAATACAAGATAAAAAACAAAGAGAAAATACAAAACAGGATGACTACTTCAAGGGTTATTCTACAGAACAAAAATACAAACTAAATGTAGAGCTATTGTTATGACCCCTTAAAACAGTACTTAAAACATGAATTGGTTTACGCCAGTATCAAAACGGACAGCTGTTAGTTTAGTTTGAACTACAAATTCATTTAAAACAATAAATTTGTGTTTAAACACCTTCATATGAGTGATGGCATAATGCTTATACAGTCCAACCAATTGTTGACTGTCCTTTGCTTTGATACCATTATTTGCCTTTGAAAATGTAGCCTCCTGCACTTTTGGACTCATTTATGCATTGATTTACTCAAAATTTTTACACATACCTTATGTGTGTTTGCAATTCTTAAACCTCATCATGATTCATTTAATAAATGCTTAATATTGCTTTCTATACTGCTATTTTCTTACCTGTATTTTCCAATGGAAGGTGTGGGTTGATGATTTTATATTAACTTAGTTTTGTGTATTTAAAGTGAATTACCGAGTACCTACTTAAATGAGCCAGACAGTTAATAACCTCTGTTATTGGAGAAAACAAAGTAGACACAAAACTAACGTTCAAAGATGTCTTTTATTTTTCCTGTTTGTATTCACGGTATGCCAAGTTCCATCTGGTATCCATTATCTCTTCACAGAACATCCACGTCTTCAATGTTAAAAAAGATAAACTTAAAAGGTTCCAGAATGCATTCATTGCTGTCTTCATCTCGTGGATCCATGGTGTTGGCAAACAGCTTTGCCATTTCCTGCACAGCCTCCTCAGTTTATTTACTGTCCATTTGTAAAATGTCAGGCATCTCCACTTTGGCTGCAAACAAATTTTGTTACCCCGCACCCATTCTGCTGCTTTTACCACCACACTGGTAGAAAAAGAAAAAAAAAATGTTATTTGGATTTGTTTCAATAATTTGCTTATACCAATCAAGTAGTCTGGTTGCAGTGATTAGTTTGAGCGTTTTCATGTCAAAATGCTAACGACAGTGAAAGCCTTCTGATGTCAAGCTTATTCCATAGATAAATCTAGATAATACATCCAAAGTTAATCCTAAAGTTAGCCTACTTAGCGCTAGCCACCATTACCCTAACTACGATACCAGCACAAAAAAAGTACCTGAAGGTCCAAAAGTCATTTCTTTCCAATTAATATAACATTACAGGGCAATATATAGTGGAAAATGCAACGTTCTAGTGAATAAAGACTGTTCCTGTTGCTTAGAAAATGACGAAAAGTAGTCACTTGACTTTAACTCACCTTCTCTCCGCTCTTTTCCCAACAAAAACAAACTGCAACACGTGCCAAAAAATGTCACTCAGGGTTCTCACAGCGGAGGGGTCTTAACAGTGCAGGTCTGCAACGAAGGGTCCTGAGATCACCTCACAATTTATAGATTAATAATTATTAGATTATTATTAGATAATTAATAGATTTAATCAGGTTAGTCTGCCTGTAGATTAAAACACTTAAAGTGGATTATATAGGCTATAGATGTTATTAAAATGTACAGAATACTTGCAATAAAACAGTCATTGTGGAATTTAAACATTTCATTAATAAGCTAGATCATGATATTGTACCTATAAAATGTTTTTCAGTTGAATTATATTTTCATTCAGTCTCATTTGTTTTGACTGATAGTTAACTGAGTATTTGAAAGTGCTTATGCTATTATTGTGGCAGTTGTTTAATTGTGTATTTTACTGACGATTTCAATTTGAGTCACACAGCTTTTTATATAAAATAGCAAGAGTATGAAAATTATTTTTGTCTTGGTGAATGCTATTTCGAAAGCTGTTAAAATGTTCAGGAAAGCAGATGCTGTCAAGTAACTTTTATGATAATTCTTCATAGCTAAACAATAACAGCTTGTACTCTGATGCCTTGCATTCATTATGAAGTTATAATTTTAAATACACTACTTTTTTGTTTAATTTTTTTGACACATTTATTTTTTTAACAAAGTATCGTATCGGATCAGTATCGACAATACCAGCTTGAATTTTACTTGGTATCAGATCGGAAAGGAAATCAGTGGTATCGCATATCACTATGAATCACTTCTTCTCCGTGCCATTACCAACATTTGTCAGGAACAATGGCAAAGCAACCCAAAGAAGCAGATGAGGCAGGTCCAATGTGCAAAAATCAAGGTCTTTAATAACAGTCTGGGTTCGGTACACAAAGGCAGGTTCTCAAAACAGGCAGAGGTCGGCAACAGAGGTGGTAGTCAGACAAACTAAGTTCGGTACACAAAGATCAGCAGAGCAGGCAAAGGGATCTAAAAGGGCAGAAGCAAAAGACTAGGTCTATTAACAAAGAAGGTCGAGATCAGACTGTGACTAAGAAATAACGCCTAGAGAGTGACTTGACAGTTCTAACAATCCGGCAACAAGACAGGGGAAGACACGAGGGTTAAATACAAGGGGTAATTGGGGTAATGACAGACAGCTGGGGAGAAACAATCAGGGAGCAGGTGTGACAAGCCGGAACAGGAAGTAAAGCCTGGGGACACAAGAAAACAAAGTGAGTTTCAAAATAAAACAGGAAGCACACAGACAGACATAAAACAAGAACACAAACAAGGTAACTTGACAACAAAGAACAGGATCATGACAACATTCTCTGAAATTGACATCAAAATCTGTTGACAACTTTTTGAGTTATTTTGCTGAAAGACAGACAGACAGACAGAAAAAAACATAACCTGGTGGAGGTAACATGGATTATAATTAGAGTTGTTTAAGTACAGCTCACTCTTTCCCTCACGTCCTCCATGGCGGATTGAACATTTTAGCTGTAATCATGATACAACCCACGAAGCTCAAAAAGTAAAAAGTAAATGAGTAACTAAGAGTTTGTCTGGTGAGTTGTGGTTCCTTTAAAATGTGAAAAAAATCACAACCCACTGAAGTGCTGTAGACCCCCTTGATGAGTCCTTTTTGGTTAACGACTGCCAAAGAAAGTGGTTAGAACGAATGTGTAGGTTTCCACCATTTGTGATACTCATGCCAAATATAACGATATAGAATGAAAAAAAAAAGAAAGACCTCTATTAACAGAAAAAAAAGGCTTGCAGACTCTTTTGAAATGTCCACAAAAAATTGCCGTTAATTGAATCAATCAATGTTAATTGAATCAATACTTTGAGGATTCAAAGTATTTTCAAAATTCAGTTTACAAACATCTGCTTTAAAAATCCCAGAAACACAAATCACCAAAACCTTTCTTCACAACATATTTATGATCATAGATACTATCAACTATTCAGCTATTTTAGGACTCAGAGGAAACTCTTGTAGCATGTTTAAATTGTCTTGTTTCAGTTATAATTTATTAGACATTAATGGACATTAATTTAAGAATAACTAATAAGGGTTATCATGGTTAATAATGGGGCACCACCTTCTATTAAATAGAAGGAAAACATATTTAATTAATTCAGTTAAACCAATTAAATCAGTTAAATCAGTTAAATCAAGTAGATCAGAAAAACAAGGATAGGTTAATTTGTCAATGCTTTTAGAAGCGCAATCCATCAAACTGTTATTTGGCTGTAAATATAAACTAACAGGGTTAGTTTATATTTACAGCATTTAGTTTGTTCCCTAATCAAAACAACTCAAACATTCTTATAAAGACTATCAGAGTCTTAAAATGAAATTTGAATCAGGCACAGCTGGGAGAAACTGAAAAACTGCATGAAATGCAAACCTGTTTAAATGATGCATGATAAAAGATCATTTGAGGTTAAAACACATTGTTAATAAAAAACCTTTAGTGAAGTTTGATATAATGTCTGGTCACTTTTGATACAATCTAACATGAGAAACCAATTTTGAATCCAGTCTATGACCCAGATAAAGCAACTCGTGCTAATACTTTGATTATGAAGAGTAATTCAAACTACTAAATTAAGATTTAAGATATGCACAAATTATGAAAACATTTCCAGGCAATTAAACTTATACATCAACTTATACATCAGAGCATATCTGACTGCATGAAGAGGGGGCCTCTTTGAGGTGCAGGCCCCAGGGTTCAAAGGTCATTGAGCGATGGTGAGAGTGGTGGTCCTGGAGATGGTCAAGCTAACAAAGTTAACCTTTAGTTCATATGTGTGCATGTGGGATATATTCTCAGGCACACACGGCCACACACACACTCCTGATGTTTTAATTTCACGTGAATCTGGCTTTTATATCACTACACTCACATACAAGAGCTCACGATAAGACGTTAAACATTGGAAATGATGTAGTTGCTTCTAAGTCGAACCATCATATTGTAGTTCAATTATAGCTTACTAGTAGCTTTTCTCTCTCATTGATTACGTTTTAGCTTAAAACATTGGGAAAAGTAGGTTTAGTTGTTCAGATTATGACAAAGACACAAACATGTAGGTTTAACAGTTTTTTGTTCTCTACAAATAGTTTTATCAGCAATGATACAAAACACAGAAAAGCATCTTATAGACTTTTAGTCGAGAGAACCAGCGTGATGCTGACTTCCATGTTGGCTCACAAAAATACGTCATTTCTGCACCGCTCTAGTTCAACAAGGTGTTTAGAATGTTGAACAAAGGTAAATCAATAGGTGCATGTGTAGCGGATTTAAAATAGACACTAGTATAAAGGCAAACACTCAGGCAGGGATCAGGATCAGCACCTTTAAAGGTGTAGTCAGCGATGTGGGAGAAAACAAGTAGAGAGGTTGTTGATATTTTACGTTTAAATGAATACAGACCCACCTCTCCCTTCATACTCTACCCCCGAAGTTCACGGACGAGCGCTGTCATGGAAACGGCCGTAGAAACTGCGTAGCTGATCAACATGGCGGAGGCCGGATCAGCCAACGCTCGAGGGTACCTACTGTGTCTCTCTCTTATGCTAACTGCGCACACTACGTGACCTACTACTCCCCTCCCCTCTGTCTGACCTGCGCACGAGTATGAACCACCCCCTGGGCGTGAGGTGGTGTACTCCTGTTTTGGTGGCTCGGTCCCACACACAGGATTTACCTGCTGAAATTCAGAGCCCAGGCTGTGTATTGAAACCGGACTATTTTTTTTTAGCATGCTCTGAGAAGTGACAGCTTGCAGATGGTGAGGAGAAATACGGTGATTTTGACAAACAGTGCATCGGATTAAGATCGCTGACTATGCCTTTAATTTCTGCGATGTAGCACGAGAGCGCACATGTCACACACACACACACACACACACACACACACAATGACAGCAGCACAGTCTCTTTCCCCAGTACAGGAGAAAAAAAATATTTTTTTCTTTCAGTGAGACACTCCTTGGAATATTTCATCACTGCAAGTTATGGCATCCCAGATTTTCCAGAGTTTGTGGGCTTTGCTAAGGTCGATGAATTTTCCTTTGTACACTGTGACGGCAAGAGGACAGTAGGCCCCAAACATGACTGGGTGAAAAAACTGCTTGAAGACGATCCAGAGCACCTGCAGTGGTACACTCTGCAGTGTTTCAACCATCGGCACTTCTTCAGGGAAAACATTGACATCATCATGCACCGCCTCAACCAAACAGGAGGTACTGTATGTTTGTGATCATAATGAGCTTTTACTGTTAATTACCAAACATTTTAACCCTGCAGCAGTTGTATTCAGCTTGATAAATTAATTTGATTTGATGTTTTACTGGAGACTTACATAAGCCTCATTCTCACTGCTTTTTAAAGCCATGATATTTACACCCTGTGATGCCTTCTCCATCATATTGTAATTCATATTTGGCCTAAGATTATTTCTAAATTTGAGAATGTGAATATGCATGAAAAGTCATGAAAATGTGCAGGTAGATCAGGTCTGGTGAAATATTTGATAATTTATGGGTTTGTAGAAAGATTTCAAGGAACTGGCTCAGTAGTGCCCCCTTGAAATGTTGAAACAAATAGTCTCTCCAGGGATTCTAGACAAAAAAATCAGAAACTTGGTGCACATGTCCAGCACTCTGAGACCTGAAAACAGCCACTTAGTGTCCAGAGGTCGTCTAGGACTCACTGATCCAAGGGCTTTGGTCCAATCTACTTCAAATTTGTTGTTCATCCAGCTGAGACCTTGATAATCATTGGACATGCAGGATTTGGACTTATCTCAAAAGACTTAATTCATAAAAAAAATTACACATTTGAATAATTTCAGCCATGAGGAAGTGTATGGTTTTTTTTTTTTTTTTTTTTTTGTTAAGTGTATTTTTTTTTTTTGCTTTATCATATCTGTCCCAATCTTTTTGTCCAGACCAGGTCCAGGCCTGGAAACACCTGTGAGGATAAACCTGCACAAATCATAGTGCCTCCCAGTGGTGAAAGTACAAAACACTGTGGACATGCACAACGCCACAAGCTCCTTTTTCAAGACTAATTAATGTATTGATGTCTAATTTGAATGTTGTAGAGACTGAACAGGGGGAACAAGTTGACCCCATTTGCTCCATCTCTAGAGGTAGTATCAGCCTATGTCCACACAAATGGACAGGGAAAACTGCTTCTTGGCCCAAAACGTCTCACTCTGTGTCAACCTCTCCTCAGAGGGACGTCACACCATGTGACAGATTCACTGCTGTTTCCATGTGCTGCAGTGGATGCTGCTAAACTTTGGCTGGTTTCATTCTTGCTGACTGGACTGTTTACATGCCAACACATACTTTCAGCTGCTCCCTCATCAGATGTCTTGAATGTGTTGAAAAAGGATATGTACATAAAGTGACTTTGATTTAAAATTAAAGATTTGTCAGTAGGGTAGAGTCATGCTGATGTGAGGGTAAAATGTTAAAAGATCCTCAAAACATAATGTGGGGGTCTTTCTCAATGCACGTCTCTTCCCTGTCCTCTGTCTCTTTCAGGTATACACATGTTACAGAAGACATCTGGTTGTGAGTGGGATGATGAGACTGGAGAAATTGTTGGGTTTAACAAGTATGGTTACGATGGAGAGGACTTCATATCAGTGGATCTGCAGACAATGTCATGGACTGCTCCAACACCCAAGGCACTTATGACTAAATACAGATGGGATACCGACAAAGCTAGATTAGAGGACAATAAAAGATTCTACACCCATATCTGTCCTCTCCGGATTCAAAAGTATCTGCAGTACAGAAGAAACTTCACTAAGCAAACAGGTAGGATTATGATGCATCCCCAGCATGTGGTCTTCTTGTATGTTGTTGTAACTTTTCTTTTCTTTAATCTGGGATGATGGTGCGTCCATTTACCTCAGAACTCTGATTTGAGAATTACGTCACATCCCACTTAATCCTGTTCCAGTTATGAGCAGGTAAAGTCGGGGTACCTGAAGATTGTCCGACTTCCTGAGTAGAAATTAGAATCAAAGGGGTCATTCACAGTGATGTGTCTCATTTTAAACTTGAACAGCCCGACTCCAGAGCTCAGACCAAACACACCATTATAGCTGACACTACACAGTTTTAGTGTCAGCTATAATGGTGTGTTTACTTTCAACCACTAAACAGATGGAGTTTTGCCACTTTGAGCCTCATAACAGGGATGTCTGACAGGGAAGTCAAGCCCCTTCTCTCATCTGCTTCAGATGAAAACAATAGGGGTGAGATGATCAGAGTAAATTTCGATCCCCAATCAATAAACACTGACGTTGGCCCTGATTCAGTGTTCTTCAACAGTATCTGGACATTCCAGTGTTTTATGCTTTTCAAAATGATTCAGAGGAGTACACAACAACATATAAGAACATACTGTGTCATGTTTCCCTGTAGATTCCTCAACTCTGTTTACCTTTTTTAGGGAATACATCAGTGTCTCTTCTCCAGAAGTCTCCCTCCTCTCCAGTCAGCTGCTTTGCCACAGGTTTCTACCCTGACAGAGCTGCAATGTTCTGGAGGAAAGATGGAGAGGAGCTTCATGAAGATGTGGACCATGGAGAGATCCTTCCCAACCATGATGAGACCTTCCAGATGAGTGTTGACCTGAACATTTCAGCAGTGAAACCTGAAGACTGGGGGAGGTACGAGTGTGTGTTTCAGCTCCACGGTGTAAAGGAGGACATCATCACCAAACTGGACAAAGCAGTGATCAGAAGTAACTACGGTAAGACTGCTGTCAGAGTTGGACCTGGTCAGCTCTGGTATTATCAGTGAAGGTATATTTGTCTTGGCTCAAACAGACTTAATGTAGTCCTTCTGATGTCACCAAGTGAATGTCTCTGGTGTTAAAATGAAGTCAATGAAGGAACAAAAAAATGCAAGTTTTCTGACTTCATCATGAAATTAAATAAAATCTGTCTGTGAAGAAGAATCTTTAACTTTAACCATGTCTGCATCTCCTGCCTGTCCACCTCATGTTAATCACACCTGTTATCTGACACATGGTGCACCATCATGTCTATTTAATCCTTTACACTCTGAATCACTGCTCTGCTTCTACACTGGCTTTATGTGTTTGTGCTAACGTGAGTCCTGACAGCCTGTTTTTCTTTTCATTGTATTTTTCAGATATTAATTCTTAAGTAATTGTTCAATGATAGCAAAGTGAACTGAAGTGAAATCCCTGTCTGTGTTTAAATTAAAGCTGATTCAGAGTAAAAGAGCTTCTCCAATGTTCTTAAGTAACTCAACATTTTGTTGTGATTTCAGAGCCTCCCTCTGGATCTCCAGTTGCTCTTGTTTCTGGACTTGTTGCAGGACTGCTGCTCCTGTTAGTCTGCATCACTGGAATCTTCATCTGGAGAAGAAACATCAACAGTGAGATACATGTTCTTCTAAAAATCTTCTGGTTTTAAACTAAATTCTGTCAAAGTTTTCTAGATTGTGTTTGTATTTTAGGTCCTTCCAAAAACATCCATCTGTAGTGTTGGGTGGTACCTTGTTCATGTAGTGATACGAATCCTTCAAGACTTTTTTAAAAGCAAGTTCTCTAATACTTTACTCAAGTTATAACTTGATTTTTTTTCAAACAGAGCAGGAAGATCTTCTATCTTTACTTAAGTACTGAAGTTGTAAATTTGTCCACCACTGATTAAGAGTTATTAAACAAGTTAATTCTTATTGCATGCAATATATATGCAAAAGTAAATCATCTAAATTTTAAAAGTGTAATGACTAAAAGTAACCTACGACAATAGTAGAGTTACTCCTGTGAAGCCACTCTGCCCATTTTTCTTCCTCTTCTCTTAAATCACTCTCTTGATATAATTATGTTAAATTTGCATTTGGGGCAGAAATTAAGCTTTAAGGTTTTGTAACTAAATACAAAAAAAGTGCCTGACAAAAGGTCCAAAAATTCACGAACTCTAAAACAAACCCTTTAAATAATGTTCACGTTTCTAACTTTTTGATTTCTCATTTCTTTCAGAGTTCCAGCCTGTTGCAGGTAAGTCAAATTCAGTTAAAAAAATGTCCAAATGTCATCTCTGTTCAGTTGAAAGGTCATTTATTATTTGCTGCTTGTCTTCAAAGTTGGACAGGAAATATCAGAGGAGGAGGCTGATACAACATGAACGACTTCGTTTTATTTTGGTGGGATTTGTTTAAGCTCAACGTTTTTAACACCAAGGAGATTGATTTTAATGAAAACACTTTTATTTTCTAATATTAAAAAAGGAAACTTTGTGGATGTGTGAGTGAATCTAATTCTTACTTTTCATAATTATATCTGATGTGCAATAAGAAAAATCTATCTATCTATCTATCTATCTATCTATCTATCTATCTATCTATCTGTCTGTCTATCCATCTATCAGAAGCTAGATTGATTTTAGGCAATGAAATAAGCTAAGGTAACATCTAGCCATACTTATTTTTTTAAGCTAATGTATTTTGTACAAAAACTTTGTATGCCATATAATCTACTATAATCAATCAGCATGTTAAAATGTGATATTTTTTACTATAGGTAACAGGTTTTACCTCTTTGACAATGTGAATGATTTTTGTAAAGACATTTTTTAATTAAAGACAAGTGAAGACAATCTAAACATCCTATTTAGTGAGTAATCATATTTCATCTTGATCATTGTCGAGTCCTGAGCTGCTCTCTCATGAAATTATTTCATTTTGTAAAAATAACTCTTCATTTTTTGTTCTGCTCATTTTCCTGCTGATGGTGTTATTTTTTATTTCTTCAAGTTTTTAGTTTCACTCTCTTCTTGATCATTTATAAGCCACATATCCAGTAAAAAAAAACATACCAGGCTACAGCAGTAAACAATCCAAAGGCCATTCAACATGGCGTCCCTGACCCGACGTGCATCATCTTTACATTCTCCACAGGCCGACCTGTTTAAGCTTTCTAAAGAGAAATCATGATTTTAATGTAAAGATGTTTCGTTTTCTTGCATTAAACAAATACATCCATGTATGCAGTGTTAATTTTGGCATGTTTTGTGTTAGTTCTCTAAAAATTAAAGTTACTACTTGTTAAATTAAACTATTATTGGAGATCAAGTTATGTTTGTTATGTTGTTAATTTTTGTTTTGAATATTGTGCTCACATGCAAATGGTCAATATGATGCTGGATAACCTTTGACCCATGACATCCAACATTTTATCAGGTCATCTCTCAGTGCAAGAAGACCAGCATGCAGGGTTTTACAGAGATCCATACAAGCTTTCAATAAAAACTGCACTCACATGCAAACCATGACCAGACAACTCCATGACCTTGACCTCTGACCTCCAGAATCTTGCCAGTTCACCCTTGTGTCATGGTGGTCATTTGTGCAAGGTTTGGAGAAACTTCCTCAGTTTGCATTCCCATGTAAGGGATGATCAGGAGACTATAACCTTTAACCCATGACCTTAAAAATCAAATGAGATTTGTCTTAATGGACAGTTCAGGACTTTTGAAGTGGGGCTGTTTGAGGTACATGGCATTAGCCTGAACATTAGACACAGGGACTGAAATCAGTTTTGCATCTATAAAACTGTGGGCACAAAGTCAGACTGCAGATGGTACCACCGACTCTGCATAATTAAAGAATTTTAGGCAAAAACAAGACACTAAAACAGCGTAGAGTGATTACACACTATATTCAGAACATTTACAAGGACTGACCTTTTCTACTACCAAGCCTGTTTGTTAAGGCAAAACTTAACTTCTTAAAATACTTTAAAATTATCAGGTGATGAGTTGGTAACATAAATTATTGTTAGTTGCAGCACCTACAGCTAGAACTTCAATGTCTAGATCTTGCAGCACGTTGATGTCTTCAGTGTTGTCTAAAGCCCTTGGGTACCCCATTGGAAAAGGGTTTTTAAAGTTTTAAAGCCAACAGGTTGGACTTCACTGGCCTGATTTTTACCTGTTTGTCCATGCCCTTTAACAGAGTGAGAACACAAGGATTTTAGGGTACCATGGCCCCAGTTTACAGCCGATTTTCATAAAGAATGGCGGCGTTGTTTGGTCATACGACTTTGAACAGACATTAAAATTGTACACCAAACAAGTCGCACCTCATTTCTAAATGGCTTTTATAACTTGAAATCTGCAGGTCAGGAAGCTGATACTCAAAGTCTTTCTTGTTCATTTGTGAGGTGCAGATGTCTGAAGAGTTAAATACAAGAGCACATGTCTGCTTGACAATGTCATCATATGTCAATGGCTGATAAACTAACAATACTTATGTTTATCATTTAGTTTTCAAGAGCAAAGCATTTGTTTCACACAAGTTCAGCTCTGTGCTTAAATGAAGGACAGTTTTCTTTCTTCTGGCCCCCTGCTTCATTACTTTGCCAAATTCAGCTCTACAAAGCAACCGAGAGTGGACACTGCTCTAGTGATTAAATTTAATTTACTATTTGGACAAAAATGCTCAGTGTGTGTGCATTTTATTTAACGTGCAAATGCCTGTGTACCTTTTACTTCCATTATTTTTTTCAAAGTAGAATGACAAAAGAAGGAACAAGTGTGGCAAAACATGGTGTTGCAACTTGTCTCACTGGTTCTGTCCTTCTCTCTGGTGTCTGTACTCGTTCAGCAAAGATCACTCAGAGAAAGTATTTTTGATCAGCATTTTTAATCCATATCCTAAGCTATTATTTTAAGTAAACCACTTCTGTAAACTAACAATAGTAACAATAGTAAATGTAACACTAACCATGAATGTAGTTTTCATGCCTCTCCTGCCAAAATATTAATGTATCCACACAAACATATTAAAAAACTTTTAGCTTTTACCTCACAAATCTTAAAAGCAAATAAAAGAAGGCAGATTTTAAGTGTCTTTTAGGTTCAGTGACTCCGTTATCTCTTTCATTGCATGAACAACAACACTGTGAAAAAATGTAAGCATTTCCTGATTTTTATTTGGAGATATTTAATAAGAAATTAACTTAGATACATGAAGTGTTTTTTGTATAGATATACATTTTATAAAAACATATAATTAATGAACTTAAAATTTCATAAATCCAAAATTTGAATGTAGATGAAGCATGAAAAGCAAGGATGGTATTTCTGTTTTGCTAGTATAATCAATATGATGCAATTTGGCTTAATGATGAGCTCTTTCTGTACTGTTTACAGCATATATATAAACTTTTGTTTTTAACAATTGAAGTGAAACTTTATAATTATGTCTTATCAAGTGCTCATGTATAAGTTCATACCTGCACTGTTCCCCACAGAATAACACTGAAGCCTTCCTGAGGTCATGTGAGGGTGGCCATTAAAACTTTAGAAGACGACATTTCTGTTTATGTACACTTTGAACCTTTTTAGTCTCTCGTTTTTAATTTTACTTTCACCTGCTCACGCTGGAGCTACCTGCATTCAGCCATGACATCTCCCCTCCTCCTCCTTCTGTCTCTCTGCCATCCGACTGAGTCTACATGTGAGCACAGAGGATGGAGAAAGGACATCTAATGCACTCTCTGTTTCTCTGTGAGGAGTCTGAGGTAAAGAGAGAGAGCGAATTGCGTATCACATCTGATTCATAAAATTACATAAAAATCTATAAAATAAATCAAAAATAAACTGCTACCATATGAGCTCAATGCATTGGGAAACACAACAGTGACATAATAAGCAGGTTTCTGCTCTGTGTAGCCACCATCATAACGACGGTGCCGGCACCCTCCCTCACACTCATACTTACTTACACACACACACACACACTCTCTATCTCTCTACACTCACACTCATACTCTCACACAGACACACACTCTCTCTCACGCTCATTCCCTGAGCCCATTTACACTATAGGTGTTTGTGTGTGGTGTGTGGTTTGCCACAGTAGGTCAGAGCCACCACTGCTGGACCTGGGCTAGATCTGCTGTCTGGCAGCTAAACTACTAACAATCTATGTAGTTTTAAGTGCTCATAGTTTTCTTTAACTTTGGTTCATGTATTTGATTTTGGCAAGTGCTGGGGTACATTCACAGTCGCCAATGTTAGAAAAAAAAAGGTCTGGTTTCCAAATACTGAGTCCGTCTGAGACCCTCTGTTGGAGCTCCTGTCACCTTCAGGCCCCCTCCCCTGTGCGGGGCCAGCCCAGGTTGACTTGTCTGCCTGGTGGGATTTTGTCAGTTCATTGTGGGTCAGAGTCATTTCCAAAAGCTCTGCATTTGTTAATGCAGTTAATCATCAAATCCTGTTGTTGTGAAACAGTCGTTTCAAAGGTAGGTTGTTGTCAAGGAAGTAAAAATCTTGTTGGCAGTGATTCGTGAACACCTCCCCACAGGCTCACCAAAAAACCTGTCTGAACAGCTGCCTCAGATGAATTATTAGACCAAAATGAAGGCCGTGTGTGTGTTGCTCCTGCTCTGCCATGTTTCATCTACAGGTAAAACCACAGATTCTTTTGGTACTTCATGGTAATTTACTGCTGCATGTATTAATGGACTTATGTTACTGTTTCTCGGTGCAAGAATGGAATTTGATGGCATTACCCTTTTACATTCATGCCAATGAGGCTCATTGAAGTAAAAGTGATAGTAACACTGTTCACCAAAACTCTGTGATTTATTATTTTACTCTCCATTTTATAGATCAGACTTAAATTGCTCTACATTTCCTAAAAAAAATCACTTAAAGGAAAGATGAAAAGTGAACCAATTATTTAAGAGATCAAACTGCTGCAAAGAATTCCTTATGAGAAATCAAGTTAAGTTAAAACTACTATTTTACATTGATCATACTTAAAATGTGCAACCATCATGGAACTATAAAATAAACACAATATACAGGCAAAAATAGATATTCAGAAAACATTTGCAAATAAAAAAAAGTCTGAATAGTTGACAATACGAATAATCTCTGAGATAAACATCAGACTGAAAAGGAGGATCTTTGCCTAAATTTAGGGAGAAAAATCCTTAAATCTCCTTCTTTTAACATCCAGAGTTAGTGAAGTTCTGAGTGAGGGAGCATAAAACAGAATTTTCTCCCTCTTGTGTTTGTATGAGAAACAACAACATCAGTGACTTTACAGGGCTGTTCATGAGTCACTGACCTTATAAGAGAAGAATTTCTCTGGAACCTCTGAATCTTTGTAATGCAGGCAGCAACGAGTCCCAGGATCTGTTCACTTTGTTGCACGCTTGGACACAATAACAGGGTTTCCAGGCGGGCATGGGTTTTAAACACCAGTTTTACTCCAACTGGAAATACAGAAACACAGCATGTCAGCTTAGTGTGGCTGCAAACTCAGTCTACAGAGATGGCGCGTGCACCCGCACATCCTCAAGACCCTCCTCCCCAAGCTGCCCAAAGTGCCTGACCCCAAATATACGTCATAAAAATATTAACCCTGCTTCAGTGCCAGAATATTTATCACTATAACCATTAACAAGGGATGTACAAATTAATGTAAAAAATGCTAAAATACAACATGAGAGTGGGGGGTGTCTGTGTCCATAAACACGTCAAATAGTGTCCTCGCACATGCCTGACATCATTGTAGGTCCCACAACTTCCTTCAGAAAAAGTCATCTGGTATTTAGAAAAGCCTTTTTTCAAATTCATCACAGGCTCAGATGTAAATGTGAAAACACACCTGAAGGACCACTTTATAAGGTAGACCTGTTAAACGAGTGGTTTAAGCAAATCAGCCAATCATGTGACAATGAATCCATGTAGCAGGTGTTCAGCTGTGTACATAAATGTGTTATGTTTTGTCCTTATTTGTTTTTATTGGTTTTTATTGTTTTCTGTCTGTTTTTCTCTAAAGCACTTTGGTAGACCACTGGTTGACTTATTGTGCTACAGTTGACACTGAATGACACTGACAAGAAAAATCAATTATGAAGTCCTACTATATTATGTGTAGTTCATCTAAGAATACCTCATATATTTTTTTAAATGCCACTCTCTCTCATCTTTGCCGAACAGCCTCTGTTGTTTCTTTGAATGTAGATTTGTGCTGGTTTACTTCAAAACATCTATGGGACTAAACAGTAATCTGATCCTGATTTGATTCTGATGTCTTGTTCCTACAGTGAAACACTCCCTGAAATATTTTCTCACTGTATCTTATGGAGTCCCAGACCTCCCAGTGTTTGTGGCATCTGGGACTGTTGATGGGGTCGAGGCTGGATACTGTGACCTCAAAACGAACAAAGCAGTCTTACACAAGTGGATCAGAGATCTCCAGAAAGATGACCCAGACCATGCTGCGTGGTACTCTTGGCAGTGTTCGGGGAATAAGGACCTCTTAGAGGCAAGCATAGATGACATCATGAAAAACTTACACCAAAGTGGAGGTAATAAGTGTTCATGTTAAAGTTCAGCAGATGCATAAATAAATCAAACTTTTTGGTCCAGTTTTATAGCAAAGTAAGTCCAAGTGTTATAATTATGCTGAAACATCATTAGACATTACAGTATGTGCAGTCATATTGTATTTATTAGTTAATGTAATATTTAAGGCTTGGCTATTCAATAACGAGACTGAATAATGAGTGAAACCACATAGTTCACAGTCAGAGTGTTATATATTAAAGGTTAGGTATTCACTCAAAACTGCTGTAAGTTTACAGTAAGTGACGTCTTTTTGACTGCTCGCTACTGACTGAAGGGCTCATGTTTTTGCTAAGGTGTAGGAAGATGATTAGCTTAAAAGTTGAGGAACACATCAACTTGAAATTTTTGGATGAAATTGAACAAAACAGCTGTTGAATCTTTTCCTACATTAGCTGAAGTGTGTGGGGACACTGAATGTCACATGCACTTGTGTTTAAATGGCACAAAAGGTTTCCTGAAGACAGAGAGGATGTTTAAGATGTTGAATGTCCTGAGCACCCATGCCCATCAAAAACTTCTGAAAACATAGAAAATTGAACAAATAGTTTGAAATCATCGACGACTCAATCAAAGAATGAGAGCAGAAATTGTCTCCACTGATGAAAAGACAGTTCTGCAAATTTTGCATGAAAATTTGCAGAACTATGAAAACATGACTAAAGTGTTTGCCACAGTTCTCCTAAAACACTTTGTAATCACTACTTCTAGAAATGTTGGTTTTCCTTCAGTTTGTTCCAAGACTTCTCCACAAACTTACTTGTGTCTTTCCTTTCAATCAGGAGTCAGAAGTTCTGGGACAACTTTGGCACACACTTTTGTAAATATTCACGAGGCCTCAGCAAAAACCTGTCCTTTTCAATGAGAGGCTAGCAGTGAACTAAAGATGTCACTTACTGTAAACTTATAGCAGTTGTGCATAAATACCAAACCTTTAATATATTCAAGATTCAAAGTGTTTATTATCATTTGCACATTGGGAAACATGTTTCCCTGTACAATGAAGTTCCTACTCTGCTGTACACAATGAATGCCAGGTAAGAGGTATAAAAATAATAACAGATTTAAATAACAGCACAAACAATGCTAAATAATACTAAATAATAGCAGCAAAAAAATACTGTCCAAATATAAACAAGATGAGGATGGATTCTGACTATATACATGTATGAAGATATTATCCTATTAAGGAATGGAAGCTACTGATTTCTGTACATTTCTGTAAACATGTATTTGTGCAAAGCTCCAACATAAAGTGCAAGAACAGTTTTATCTGTGCAAATTGAGCTGTTTGGTCGAGGTAGATTGCAGACTCCTGTCAGCTGTTCATGAGTCTGATGGCAGTGGCAAAGAAAGAGTTTTTCAGTCTAGAGGTCCTGCATTTCACACTCCTGTACCTCTGGCCTGAGGGTAAGAGAGTGAACAGTCCATGTTGGGGGTGGGTGGGGTCTCTGAGGATGGAGGTAGCCCTCCTGTGGACTCTGCGGTGGTAGATGCTCTGCAGAGAGGGCAGTGGAGTCCTGGTGATCTTTTCAGCAGTCTTTACCACTCTCTGCAGGCGTTTGCGGTCCAAAGCAGTAGTGCTGCCGTACCACACGGTGATGCAGCTGGTCAGGATGCTCTCCATGGTGCAGCTGTAGAAGCTGCTGAGGATCTTGGGCCACATACTGAACCTCCTCAGCCTCCTCAGAAAGTACAGGCGCTGCTGAGCCTTCTTGACCAGCTGCGTGGTGTTAAGTGTCCAGGTGAGGTCCTCGCTGATGTGGACGCCCAGGTACTTAAAGCTGCTCACCCTCTCCCCCTCAAGCTCCCGGATAAATAGTGGCTGATGAGGTTTCCTCTCCTTCCTCATGTCCACTATTATCTCCTTTGTCTTGTCAGTGTTAAGAGCAAGGTTGTTGTCCTCACACCACGACACCAGACTGCACACCTCCCTCCTGTAGGCCACTTCGTCCCCTCCAGTGATACGCCCTATCACAGTGGTGTCATCAGCGAACTTCAGGATGATGTTGTCCTTGAGGGAGGCGACAGTCATGTCCTGTTGCCAATCCTGACAGTCAGAAAGTCCAGGAGCCAGTCACAGACGGTCGGGTGCAGGCCAAGTGTGGACTGTTTATGGGTCAGTTTGTGGGGGATGACTGTGTTAAAGCAGAGCTGTAGTCAACAAAAAGCATCCTGATGTAGGAGTCTCTGCTTTCCAGGTGGGAGAGGGAGTAATGAAGAGCAGCAGCGATGGCGTCTGAAGTGGACGTGTTGGGCCGTAAGCATACTGCTGGGGGTCCAGATTGTTTAATTGTTTTGAAAATAATTTAGGGGTGTTTAAAAATGGTACAAAATACCGACAACACCGCCTAGAGTTTTTTTTTAGAGCTCTAGGACTCTTAAAATGCTACAGGTACTTCCCAATCAGGGGTGAGCAAAAAAAAAAAAAAAAAAAAAACAGGCCAAGGGTAAATATCTGCGGGTTTATTACAATAAAATCAATTATTTATAAAACATAACAGATGATGCCTAAAACAAGCCCCTTATAGTCCATGCAGTACCCCTCCGTTAAGCCTGCTGTCCTCATGTCGGCTGGCGGAGTGGAACACCAGCGGCCTCTTGTCCTCAGAGGCCAACTTCCTGCTGCGTAGCCGCTCCCGACCCTTCTCTCCCCGTAGCACTTCCTCTGCTGCTCCAGTCGTCCTGGCGTGGTGGACAAACCACAACCAGTACCGTGGAAAACACTCAACACGGCCCATATTACAGTCTTTGCCTGGCCCCGCAGCTGGCCCTCCAGTACCCGCTGCAACAAAGCTGAAAGATAGTCACAGTTTTCCTTGGCGGTAGCCAAACTACCGACCCAGGCTGGAGTACTCTCGCCAAACGGGTACAGGCTGCAGGGCTTCAGGCTCTGATGCCTCCGTGGTCCAAGACGTGTGCTCTGTCTGGTTGCTGTTGGCTGCACGTGGCCGCTCCGTCTCTCTGTTCCTTCCTGCGTGCTAGACACCGGCTGCTCATCTGTTGGTTGCTGCTCGGGGCTTGGTCAGTGTCTGTTGCGTGCAGGGGCAAATCACAACGCCGCCTCAGGTCACATGATGAGCAAAAGTTGAAGGACTTACATTAAACCCCTCCGTACGTAAACTATGTATTCACAACATAGGTATTACATAATATATTGTGAAACCCCTTTTATTGAATTGTGACAGGTGCTGCTGACAGACTATTACTGTGTGGTAAAAATAAATGTGTTAATACATTTTTTTTATTATTATTTAATGACAAATTATGTTGTGTTAAAGTAGACTTGCTCTGTCGGGTTTTGGAGGGGGCGGTGCCCCAGCGTGTGTGTGCATGTGTTGTGGCGGGCCTGCAGCCTGTGAAGATACAACGGAGGGACAGAGAAATAAGAGGAAGCAGATACTGTATTTTGTATGTTTTTAGGCGAATTTCTCTGCAACTGCAGTTACGTTTGTCAACTTATAATATATTACTTTTGTAGGTATATTGAAATGTGCTTCTCAACTTCCAAAATTTTGATTTGAGGGGGCAAAACATTTCTTTGAGGAGGCGGTGCCCTCTCTAGCCTCTGCATAGCGCCAGCCTCGGCCTAGAGTTTAAAAATCTTATTGTAAACATGAAATTATCTAAAAGCAGATAATATACACTAGCATACAAATATGTTCACATATATGTCTGAGAAGCAACTGTCACCAGTTATTCCACATGAGGGCGCTGTGGTCCATGAAAAGAGTGAGCATTAAAACAGCTGTAAGTTGCCTTCAGACAAGAGGTCAGCAGGTCAACCTGGGAGACTGGTTTGTGGAGATTAGTGGCTGTGATTCTTCCTCTTTCCAGCTTAATGGGTGATTCCTGTTGAATATTCCAATCTCAAACAAAGGAAGCCAGTCTTTTATGGCCATTCCTCAGAGTGAGTGGTTTTATGGTCCTTGAAGGGAATGGTTTTTGTCACTGTTTTATTGACTGTTCTATCCTGTTCCTGGCCCCAAACTGGAGTGGGAGAGGAAGTCTGTACCTCACAGAGAGGTGAGGAACCCAAATCATCTTGATGATCCCCAAGACTTTTGGGAAAAATATTCTGTGGACCGACGGACAAAAGTTGAACTTTTTGGAAGGCGTGCGTCCCGTAACATCTGGCGTAAAAACAACACAGCATTTGATAAAAAGAGCATCATAGCAACAGTCAAACATGGTGGTGGTGGTGTGATGGTCTGGGGCTGCTTTGCTGCTTCAGGACCTGGAAGACTTGCTGTGATTGATGGAACCAGGAATTCTGCAGTCTACCAGAAAATCCTGAAGGAGAACGTTCGGCCATCAGTTTGTTACCTCAAGCTCAAGCTCACTTGGGTTATGCAACAGGACAATGACCCGAAACACACTGGCAAGTCCAACTCTGAATGGCTAAAATAAAAACAAAATTAAGGTTTTGGCGTGGCCGAGTCAGAGTCTGGACTTAAATCCAATTGAGATGCTGTGGTGTGACCTTGAACCGGCAGTTCACGCTCGAAAACCCTCCAGTGTGTCTGAGTTAAAACAATTCTGCGCAGAAGAGGGGGCCACAATTCCTCCACAGTGATGTGAAAGACTCATCACCAGTTATCGCAAATGGTTGATTGCAGTGAATGCTGGCAAGGGTGGCACAACCAGTTTTTAGGTTCAGGGGGCAATTACTTTTTCACATAATGTCATGTAGGTTTGTAGAGCTTTTTTCCCTTAATAAATAAAATCATCATTTAAAAACTGCATTTTGTATTTACTCAGGTTATCTTTGTCTAATATTATAATTTGTGTGATGATCTGAAACATTTAAGTGTGACACACATGCAAAGAAAAAAGAAGACAGGAAGGAGCCAAATACTTTTTCACAGAACTGTAATATTAATAGACATCAACTCCTGAATATGCCTTGTCGACCTCTTGTGACTGACACAGTTTTCCTGTTACTAGCACTGATTATCAATTGGATTTTGTCTGTTTGAGCATCATATTGGCATTGATTTGTGCAATGCTGAACTTGGCATATGTATTAAACTTAAAATACTGGTATTGTGACAACATAATACCTTAAATATCGATAAATACCTGCTGCATGCAGGTCCTTCTAGAGGAGGTATCTTTGGAGATTCCTGCAAAACAGGAATCCAGCAGTCAACAGTCATTCTTAGTAAAACAGTTACAGACTCTATTACTGTTGGAGGGGTTCAGTGACCTTACAGCCACAGGGGTATGACTAGTTGAAAGGTACCTCTAAAGCCCAACATATTCTTTCCGCTTCACGTTTTCTGAATTTGAACTACTCAGGGAGCAGCAGGGGAAGCTGTGGGGGCTCTGATGGGCCCTTGGGTCTCTGGCTGATGATCACTGGTTCACGTTTGAAAATTATCTATATTCATAAAAGAAGATTCACATTATCTGGCAGTAATGTAGATAACTGGCCTGTAACTTCTTGGCCTAACTTTAAGTAAATCCAGGAGGATACAAGCAGAATGTGGGCTTGATTCTAAATTAATTCTTCATGGTCTGTCATTAGAGAAAATATCAGAGTAACCGCCCTGTTCCCTGGTTATGCTGGTGGACTCTGCACAGAAGACAATCTGACTATCTGTTCATAGCAAACTGTACTTGAATGTCACTTAAGCTGTTTTTTCTGTCTCTCTCAGGTTCCCACATCTTCCAGGTGATCAGTGGCTGTGAGTGGGATGATGAGACTAATGAGACTGCTGGTTTCATGAAGTGTGGTTATGATGGAGAAGACTTCCTAGAATTGGACCTGCAGACTATGACGTGGACTGCTCTAAAACCTGAGGCACTCACAACCAAACTCAGCTGGGATACTAACCGAGATCATTTTAAATTCTTAAACAGCGTCTACGTCTACTCGTGCCCAAATTGGTTAAAAAATTACTTGCAATATGGAAGTAACTTTCTGCTGAGAACAGGTAAACTGACACAGTCATCCGTACAGTAGCCAAGAGTTATGTCTTCGAAATATAACATTCAACATTTTCAGAAAACTAGAAAACAAATCTTTTGACTACAAAACTCCAATCCAGTGAAGTTGGAACATTTTGTAAAGAATAATCAAAATTCAATGATTTGAAAATCCTATTCATTTAAATACACTACATAGATAAGATACTCAGTGTTCAGATGGATAAACTTCATTGTTTAGTTTATATTTTTTTTAAGTATTCACTCATTTTGGATTTTGTAACTGCAACATGTTCAAAAAAAACTGGGACAGGGGAAAAAAAGATGTGAAAGTTGAAGAATGCTTAAAAACACCTGTTTGGAAGACTCTACAGGTGAACAGGTTACCTGGAAACAGGTGATGATGATTGGGTATAACAGGAGCATCCCTGAATGGCTTAATGGCTCACAAAGAAGGATGGGGCGCTATTAGACACTTTCAGTCGATCAATCAACTTTATTCATAGAGCACTTTAAGAGTTTGAGCCAAAGTGCTGTCCAGCAAGAAAACCTGGAATAGAACCCGACAGGAACCAAGAACATATGGAGCTCACCAAATGATAAGATAAGAACTTTGTGAACTTTATGAACAACTGGGCAGATAGTCCAACATCTTAGGAACAACGTTTATCAATGCACAATTGCAAGCAATTTAGGGATTTCATAATTTACTCCATAATATCATCAAAAGAATCCGTAAATCCAGAGCAATCCCTGTGTAAATGTGTAGAGGCCAAAAACCAACATTGAATGCCAGTGACCTTTGAACTTGAAGCTCAGGAACACTTTTGAAAACCATTGTCAGTACATCTACAAGTGCAAGTTAAAACTCTACCATGCAAAGCCACAAATCAACAACAACCAGAAACACTGCTGGCTTCTCTGGGCCGAGCTCATCTCCAACTTGTTTTATGAAATCATGGATGTCTTGTCCTCCAGGCTAAAGAGTAAAAGGACCATCCAGACTGATATCAGAGCAAAGTTCAAAAGCCAGTGTCTGTGATGATATGGTGGTGTGTTAGTGCCATGGCATGGATAGTTGTGACGGCACCATTAATGCTGGAAGGTGCTACTGGATTTGGAACAACATGCTGCCTTCCAAGTGATGACTTTTGCGGGAATGTCCCAGCTTATTTCTAAGGCAGTCTGGCTGCAGACCACCTCTCTCAAGCCCCTCCATCACCTTTCTCAGGCCCCTGGCTGCAGCAGCCACCATCTATCTCAAGCCCCTCCACCACCTTCCTCGCAGCCACCTCTCTCAAGCCCCTCCACCACCTTTCTCAGGCCCCTGGCTGCAGACCTCCCTTCTCAAGCCCCTCCACCTCTCCTTATTTCAGCAAGACAAGGCCATGACATATTCTGCATGTGTTACCACAGCGTGGTTTTGTAGAAAAAGAGCTCAGGTACTAGACCGACCTGCCTGCAGTCCAGACCTGTCTCGCATTGAAAATGTGTGGCACAATAGGAACTCCGAACAGACAACAGAGACCCCCACATATGGAGAAACTAAAGTCAAACAACAAGCCAGAACGGGAAAGAATTTCACCTATGAAGCTTCAACAATTAGTGTCCTCAGTTCCCAAACCAAACTGAATTGATTTTAGAGGTCTGAGACATGGATCTGCATGATTACAGACACTGAATCAGGCAGATCCATCTTCTCCACAAGTTTAGTGGTCAAAAGGAATAATCAAGAAGTTTTTCTTTAAAGTGGTACAAGGATGAAGAGGTGACTTAAGACTATATGAAACCATCTCAGTTGGTGTAACATCTTCATTGCAGTTAGGGAATAAGCTCCATGGTAACATCAGTACTGCATCAGTAAGAACTTGGAGTCAAACTAGACAACATTTAAATTCATGCATATCTGGTCCAGTCAGTAAATGGCGCATATACGTTCATCAAGATGACTCAGAGACAATGAAACAACATCAAACACATCATTATGTCTCTGTGTCGACTCTTCTTTGTCTGTTTACCCTCCTCAGAGCTTCCCTCAGTTTCTCTACTCCAGAAGTCTCCCTCCTCTCCAGTCAGCTGCTTCGCCACAGGTTTCTACCCTGACAGAGCTGCAGTATTCTGGAGGAAAGATGGAGAGGAGCTTCATGAAGGAGTGGAACACGGAGAGATCCTTTCCAACCATGATTACACTTTTCAGATGAGCACTGACTTGAACATTTCTGCAGTGAAACCTGAAGACTGGGGGAGGTACGAGTGTGTGTTTCAGCTCCACGGTGTGAAGGAGGACATCATAACCAAACTGGACAAAGCAGAGATCAGAAGTAACTACGGTAAGACTGCTGTCAGAGTTGGACCTGGTCAGTTGTGCCATTACCAATGAAGATATATAAGGATGGGAACTCATACGACTTTACTGATACCACTACCATCATTGATTTTTGCTTATTGATACAATTCTCTACATTTTATTGCCTTGATTTTTCTATGTGAACATAAGTTGACCTGTATATGTTTTCAGCCCACTTTTAGCTACTGATTTAAGTACTCCAGTATGCTGTACAATAAGCTTTTAAGCTAGCTCTGACACCTATCCTTGTGAAGTGTGACAGATTTTCAGCACAGAAGCATTGATTCTGAAGTATTCTTGGCCTGCCAGCTGCACTGTTGCCAGTTATTTATTTATTTTGTTTTAGCACTGGGGGGTAACTACCATTACATGAAATAGTGAATATTTTTCACCAGATCTGCCAGGCTTAACCATTAACATTACTAACCTCTCAGTCCAGCAACTCATTGATTCTCATTGATCACATTGTTAAGCTGAGGATATCCACGCTTCACCAGATCCAGGAAGATGAGAAATTTATGGGCAATATTACTTTTGGCACAGCACAAGGTGACACTCTTTTGTGCTAAGAATGCATCAGCATATTCTTCTGTTGCTGCAGACCACGATGGTCAGATGGGGTGGTCCCACCCTAGGGCCATACCACTGTTGAATTCCCCACATTAAAGGTACCTCCTCCAATCACAGCACTTTGGCCCTGTTAAATGTAAGATCTTTCTCTAACAAATCCTTTGTAAGCAGTTGTTTTATCACAGTTACCACTGAGACCTTTTTATGAAAAAAAGTCCTGGCTTACACCAACATACATTATTCCCATAATTGAAGTTACGTCTTAACCTGACACACCAGAATGACCATTAAATATATAATACCTCAAGGGTGTCTTTCCCTTAGTTTGTCCATCCTTGTTGGAGACAATCAATATATCTTTACCAACAGGCTACTTGCCACACTCCTTTAAAGTAGCTGTAATCAAACCTCTTCCTTAAAAATAAAATCTGCCCTCGATTCAGGCACATTAGCTAATTACAGGCCTATATCAAACCTTTCCTTTACCTTAAAGATCCTCAAGAAAGAAGTGTTCCTTGTAAATATTGACAGTTGTGGGTTGCGTTTTTTTTAGGGTTGTTCCAATAGTGCAGTTGCTCATTTGGGCTTGTTGTGCCCCCAAACCCAGGAGAGATCTGATGCATAGACTTCCATCAATATAAGCTCAATCCACAAGTTTTATCAATTATTTTTCCCACTCTAAACACAAATGTAAATTTAACTGTGAAAAGAGGGGCAAAGATGATGTTTCCACCTAAAAGAAATCCTTATAGCCAGAATTAAGTTTATTTCTAACACAGCTATTTCTGTTTTCGCCATAATAAAGCTGCAGAGGATCAACATAAAACTTAGATAAAAGCCTGACTATGTCTGTTTGGTTACAAAAATCAAGGTTAGACAGACTTTTTAGTGATAACAGAGTTATAAATAACAGTAATATATCGTATAAGAAAACAATATAGCGGGATGTCACTTGTTTTGGGCTTGTTTTTTCAACTTCGTGCTCATGTCAGTTAAAAATCTGGCAACACTGCTAGATGTAACAATGGCAAGTCCGGAGCGATCTGTGGAGTTTAAACTGGAGTTTTCAGGATGGAAGGACAAGAAGTAAAAGGCAAGAACATACATATGAACTGTACATTATGTCCCAAAGCAAAGTGTTTGTCCACGTCCGTTGTGAGTAACTTGAAAAAGCTAGTGACCAAAACCACAGATAACGCCGTTGATGATGCCAACCCTGCTGGTAGCAGACCAGGTAACAACAAGGAAGGACACAGAGATGGAGCCACACCATTCAAGCAGCAACAGCTTTTCCAAAAAAGTAACGCATCAATTACATTCCCTGGTAACTAATTCCATTAATCAAGGAGTAATTCCATTAGTAATTCAATCACTTTTTTGGGGAAAGTAACTAATGACTATAACTAATTACTTTTTTAATGTAATTTGCCCAACACTGGTGGCTAATCAGCTTTGTGACTTCCTTTAAAGCAACAGCTTGTTTGAGGACTTTCAGTCAGGATTTAGAGCTCACCACAGCACAGAGACTGCTCTAGTTAAAGGAACTATCGATCTTCTCTCAGCTCCAGATGAGGGACTTTTCTCTGTACTTGTTTTGTTAGATCTTAGTGCTGCTTTTGACACCATAGATCATAATGTTCTTCTACAGAGACTAAAGGAATTACTCGGGATTACCGGGACTGCCTTAAATTGGTTAAGATCCTACTTATCTGATAGATACCAGTGTGTACACATGAACGATAATTCTTCTGTGTACACTAAAGTAAGCTACAGAGTTCCTCAAGGCTCTGTGCTTGGTCCCCTTCTCTTCTTCTCCATATATATGCTTCCCCTCGGTGATATCATTAAGAAACACTCTGTTATGTAAAATTCGAAACTTAAGCCACTTCGTAGAAAAACAAAACTCATTTCGAAAGTGAAGTGAAAATATCTTTTCTGTTGAGAATTCCTTTCATATTTATTTTATTATTAAATAAAAAATGTTCTATTGTTCTGACAAAACTGCTGCTAAAGCTATTAGTATTTATGTTAATCGCTGTATGAGCAGTCACTTCTTGCTCTGATTGGGCCGTGCCCCTTTAGGCCAAGCACAATCCTTGTCCATCTGCACTGAAAGTAAAGGTTCTGCTCCCTAACTTTGTATACCAAATAAAAGTTTAATATACATACAAAGCCAAATGGTATTAGTCACAAACTCTTTGATCTCCTCTCCTTTATTAATCCTAAATATGACAGAATACTTATTCTTGGTGATTTCAATATTAATGTACGCTGCCCCTCCAAAGCGTAAGCCCAAGAGTTATTGGACCTTTTACAGTCTTTTAATATGAATAAGGTTGAAGATGATGCTACTCATATAAAAGGCTATACTCTCTACAAAGCTGTAATTTTGTATGCTTAGTCATTGCCTCCCCCTAGTGGCTCTTGTGCTACTGTCTTGTCCCATATTCTTACTCATTATGCCTCAATCAAGTTCAGTAAAGCTTTCAAAATGTCCTCCTATTTCATGTGTTTAAGACACAGTCAAAACAAATGCCAGGTCTGAATTCATGTACATAGATTTACATTCAGTGCAGACACACCAAAACAATTAAAACCTGTCTGTGAAGAAGAAAGTTTAACTCTGTCTCACTGTGCATTTACAGAGCAGCAGGTTCACAGACTTAAATTTAAATAGTGATTTTAAATAAAAAATCTGAAATGGATTTTATCTTACACTCCACCTAAAATAACATAAACATTTTAATAGTGATGAGCAGTGTGTTCTTAGGGTTTAATAATCAATTGCTTTCTTCATTAATTTATTTTAAACTAGATGCGCTATGTGAGCTCAAACCTACAGCAAAGTAGATATTCTCAGCTGTGTTATTAGTGAAAATGTGGGAAAATGCAATACTCACAATGTTAACAAATCCTTAAACAAAAAAATCCAGGATCATCATCTAATCTATCTTTAAATCAACAACATCAAAATTTAAACAAAATACATTGAGAACTTTTTGAGTTACCATGCTCACAGACAAAAAAAGGGGTGGCAAAAGCATAACCTCCATGGTGGAGGTGTATTTAAATAACTGTTTTCAGCCACTGTATTTATTAAAATATGGTCGTTTTTTAGCTGGGTTTGGCAAAATATGCACACTTAATGAATCAAACTTAAGAGTCTGAGTGAGATGATTTCAGCACCAAAATCTGGGAAAGCTCCAATGCCAAACCGATAAAGGAGTGCCGTGTGTTTTTGATATAGAAAAAAAACATTTTTCCCCCTTTGTTTTGCAACTATATTGTCTATCACAACAGTTCCCAACCATTTCTGTTCTGTCAAATTCAGGCATATCTGTAAGAGTTTTTAATCAATAAGGCATTATGTCCACACAGATATGACAATTCCAGTGCCTGAAACCTCACATTTTTGAAAACAGGTCTCAGTGTGGATAAATCTGAAAATGCCAGCCTTGCGTTTCCGTTTGGATAACAAGTACACATTCTAGTCTCAGTTGGCAGTTTGTTAGCAACTGTCCTTTCAAACACAACATCGCTTTAAAATTTGAAATCACCAAAAATGATCTGAAATAATCAAATTTTTGTTGTGTTCATCATGAACTTAGTTTTAGGTACCAAACTGAAAAAGGATAAAAATCCCATATACTTTCAGCCTTGGGCACTGGGAAGACCTTAATGCTGACTCATTTCCATGTTAATGGACTCGTTCGTGGACCACTCTGTTTAAAGTGTCTGCATCTACTGCCTGCCTACCTCATGTAAATCACACCTGTTATCTGACACATGGTGCACCATCATGTATTTAATCCTTTACACTCTGAATCACTGCTCTGCTTTCTACACTGGCTTTATGTGTTTGTGCTTATGAAAAATAAAGGAGTGCCGCAACCTGTTTTTCTTTTCTTTGTATTTTTCAGATATTAACTCTTAAGTATTTGTTCGATCATCGCAAAGTTAACTGAAGTGAAATCCTTGTCTGTGTTCACATACCTGGTCATTACAGCTGATTCAGTTAAAAAGCTTCTCCAATATTCTTACCTAACTCAACATTTTGTTGTGATTTCAGAGCCTCCCTCTGGATCTCCGGTTGCTCTTGTTGCTGGACTTGTTGCAGGACTGCTGCTCCTGTTAGTCTGCATCACTGGATTCTTCATCTGGAGGAGAAACATCAAAAGTGAGATAAATTTTCTTCTAAAAAGTTTAATTTTAAACTAATTGTGTCAAAGTTTTCTAGATCGTGCTTTTATTTTTGGTTCTTCCAAAAACATCCATCTGTAGTGTTGGGCAGTATCTTGTTCATGTGGTGATATGTTACAGTAATAAGAAGGTATGTCTTTTTATTGATGAGTGATGTAAAAGAGAATAAATATTGTAGCTAAAAATCAAAGTAACACTGAGTTACTTGGTTGCTTGTTGTCCTCAGCATGATAACATGTACACACAGCGACGAGCTGAAAAGTTCATCACAGCATGTTTGATGGAGGGATGAGTGAGTCGTGAATGAAGAATAGAGAGACACCAATGAGAAGATGCTGCACTATCACTGAGTTCAAAACACCTGAAACCTCCTTTTTTAAAGTGATATGAATCCTTCAGGATTTTTTAAAAATAGTGCTCAAATACTTTACTCAAGTAATAAACTGACTTATTGACTTTCACTTCCTATGGAGTAAAACCAGAGCAGGAGGATCTTCTATCTTTACTCAAGTACTGAAGTTGTTAAATTGTCCACCACTGATTAAAAGTTATTAAACAAGTTGATTCTGACATCATACATTAAAAAAGTAAATTAACTGCTTTTAACAGGAGTAATGATTAAAAGTTACTTACAACAATAACAGAGTTATTACTATGAAGCCACACTCCCCTTTTTTCTTCCTCTTCTCCTAAATCATCATCTTGAAATAATTATGTTTAATCTGCAGTTGGGCCAGTTTTGAGAAACAAAGCTCCAAGGTTTTAGAATTTAATACAAAAAAGTGGTCAGCAAAAAAAGTCCAAAAATTCATAAACTCAAAAAAAGGCTTTAAGTATTGTTGATGTTTCTAACTTTGTGATTTCTCATTTCTTTCAGGGCTCCAGCCTGTTGCAGGAAAGTCAAATCGAGTTAAAAAAAAAATCCAAACGTCATCCCTGTTTTATTAAAATGTTTTTTTTGTTTGCTGCTTTTCTTCACAGGGGGACAGGGAATATTAGAGGAGGCTGAAACAACAACATAACATTGCTGTTGGGCATAAACCTCCTATCTCCATCTTTTAAGATTGTCCTTTTTTTCCATAAAACCGTGCTATGTTAAAATGAGATTTTTTTTTTTACCATAGATTACAGGTTTTTTCCTCCTCTAAAATGTGAATGATTTTTGTGAAGACATTATTTTGATGAAAGCAGTGGCGAAAAACCCTCTTCAATGTTGGGGGGGGACAATAAACAGTAAAATTTCAGAGAGTAATTCTTGGGGGGGACATTTAAATAAATGCTATATTTGTGCTGTGTTGTTTTGATACTTTCTCAAATGTCTTGCATAGTTGAATTAAACACTAACTGCATGTCATTGTTCCTTGTTAGTCCATATCCTACCTGTCTACAGGTTTGTTTATGCTCAACCAGCAATTCCAAGAGTGGTATTGGTTGAAAGGTGTGAACTACACCATATGTGACCTAACAGAATTTCTTATCTCACCATTAACACTAGTCTTATCACCACTACAGCAGCTTTACAAAAACTGAGAGCTCAATAAAAGTTCTAAAACTAGAAGAAAAACTTTAATGAATAACCAAACTACATCAAACTATTCTTCAAGCGTGCTTTTATTAAACTGTCAAAAAGAAAACAAAATCTGAATATATTACAAACCTAAATTCACAAACCTTTTCACAATTAAATTATGAAGTGCAACTGAATATGTTGCAAAACGTATAAATATATAAACCTTTATTTATTTCAATCATTAAGTGCAACTGAGTTTGCTACAATATACTGCTCTCAGACTGCTGCATCAGTCAGAGAGGAGAGGCTGTTTGCAGCCAGCAGCAGAGAAAACTCTGGACAATTCACAGATTCATTACAAACTAAGATGAAAAGACGGGCTACAAACAGTGCAAATTTCGTTTTAGCTTAAAAATAAACACCCTATTAGCTGCGTGCTGTGTTAATTTAAAACATGCCATGACTTCGAACACAGGAGTTGAAACTTTGCTTTTCATGTTGTGCTTGTTGAACAAGTGAAGTGATAAACTACTTATCAGCCCTTCTGTGTTTTAATACACTTACTTCGTCCGATCACCACCGCTTTGTCCTCTGTGTGTACACGGCTCTGCAGCAGCAGCTCCGCCGGTCGCCGGAAGAAACAGTTTGGACCAAACCATTGTGGGGGGGGGATTGTAATCTTTAACAGTTAAGACTGTCTGACAATGTGTTTTTAAGTAGCATTACTTGTATTGTACCGTCAAAACATGTTACTGTACTGCTAGAAAATTCTTACTTGAACTGGATTTCTGGGGGGAAAACTTTGTGAAGGGGGGGACACGTCCCCTGCGTCCCCCTCGGGATTTGCGCCTATGGATGAGAGACGAGCGAAGACAATTTAAACATCCTATTATCAAGAAGACCGTTTTTATGAAGACACTTTAATTTTCTAATATTAAAAAAGGAAACTTTGTGGATGTGTGAGTGTGTCTAACTCTTACTTTAATAGTATTTTATGTGCTATAACAAAAATCGATCTATTTATCAATCAATAAACCATAATTTAACCAAAACAGAAGCTAGATTGATTTTAGGGAGTTAAATACGCTAAGGTGACAGCTAATAGCACTAATTTTTTAAGCTAATGTATTTTGTACTCAATCTTTGTATACCATACAATCTGCTATAATCAATCAGCATGTTGAAATGTGATTTTTTTTAACCATAGATAACAGGTTTTACCTCCTTGACAATGTGAATGATTTTTGTAAAGACATTTTTTTTATTAAAGACAAGTGAAGGCAATCTAAACATCCTATTATTTAAGTGATGATATTTCATCTTGGTCATTGTCAAGTCCTGAGCTGCTCTCTCATGAAATTATACCATTTTGTAACAACAACTCTCTTCATTTCTGTTTTGCTCCAAAACTACATTTTCCTGCTGACAGTGTCCTTTTTTATTTCATTGTTTTTAGTTTCGCTCTCTTCTTGATCACTTATAAGCCACATATATTTTCCAGTAGAAACAAAACATACCAGGCTACAACAGTAAACCATCCAAAGGCCATCCATTCAACATGGTGTCCCTGACCTAACGTGCATCATCTTTACATTCTCCACAGGCCGACCTGGTCTAAGCTTTCTAAAGAGAAATCATGATTTTAAAGGGGTCGTTCACGTTTTTTGAATTGAGGCTGCTTGAGGCCAATAAAGCAGCTTGCAAGCTTTGTAGTTAACCCACTTTTAGGTTAAAACTACTCAAAAACAGCATTGGCATGACAGTACACTACAGTAAGATTCTTCACAGTGTACACTTTTCCTGAACAAAGCCCCCGTATTTAAAACTATTGTGTGTTGCAACATAGGAGTCATGTATCCCTCCACCATTAGCTGGTGAGGTCGCCAGAGAAATAAACACTTACTTCACTAAAACTGAACTGAAAATGACTTTGGACTGGCGTAACGAAAGGTCATGGGTACAAAAGAATATCTTTATGAACCAGAGTTCACAGAGGAAGAACTTTTGCAGATGAAGTCACAACAGGATGGAGAAACTGTTGTAGAAACAGCAGAGCAGAACAGACCACAAGTTACCGGGTGGTGCCGATGCATGAACTTTGAGACCATGTCCACAAACCCAGGGGCCCATTGCTGTCACAGTTAGGATGTAGTAACACCGATTCTCCTGGATCTTTCATCACAGCTCTTCAATTTCAAGTCTTTAAACTGCTGTTGTGTGTTGTAGTCCTGATCTGTAAAATGGCCCACGTCATGTAGCAGAATGCAAGGAAATCATGATATTGACCATCTGTTTTGCCTGCTTTCACATCTGGGATAAATACAGTCTGAGCCATCTTCTTAATATCCAGGAGTTGGATTTGTATCAGTTTGTGCTCCAGTGACTGCTCCCTGGCCCCACTGCAGCCCTCTGACTTGAACAGCTGATGAGAAGGTGGGCAGAAGGATTCGCGGCCCATACATTGAGTTTCAAACACAGGGGCTTTGTTGAGGAAAATGAAATGTAGTTTTAATCTAAAAATTGGGTCTTTAAGGGCTTTGAGTGGCACCACTGACTGGTTTTGCCTTGCATCTGCACCCGAGTGACGTGAAAACCAATGTCATCCAGCATGGTACTTAATGGACGTCCTAAATACATATAAATAGCCAGTGATGAACTTCAGCCTACATAATTATGTACCTTTGTGCAGTGTAATATTCTCACAAAGCTTTGAATATCAGTTTTATATATCCGTGAGTTTATGATGATTAAACTATCATTTGCAGCGCAGAGACTTTGTAAGCTAACATTAATGCCAGCAACTGCCAGTGAGACTATTTCAACCAAAACATGGCTGTCTCTGTTTCCAATAAACAATCAGTGAAAGTCGAAGAATTACATTGAAGATAAACTTTCATTTGTCCCTTCTGGTTTGTCTTCTGAGTTTGAACAATTTTTATTTCGAGGTCCATTCAAGAAGAACTATTTATTAAAGCAGGGAGGATCTGCATGACAACAGCTGCAGGCTACGTATTTACACCCATAATTGTCCTCTGACCCTGAAACATCCTGAAGTGTTTTCACCAAGTCACACTGGTATTTCACAGAATTAGACAACAGAAGCTCACAGTTACTACACCTGCATCAACAGGTAACTTGGACTTCTCATGTCCTACAGTTCCCATTGTGGTTCATGCCATGTATCATTAAAAACCCCTGAGTCTCCACCAGCAGACGGTTTTGCTGTGTGTACTCAAGTGCATACAAGTATCCTCATGTATCCAAAACAAATGGAGGCCATAATCCCTTGAAAAATGATTTTCCACCAGGTCTTACCCATTCATCTCATCAGGCAGTGGTTATTTTTCCTCTTTTTGAGGCCTCCGTGTAATCAGCTGGTCATGCTGTCAGACTGCCTGCTCACAGAAAGGCGACTGTTTCAGCCCCGTCTACCCGTGTTTTTTATGTCTGTGGGTGTTGTTAGGGTGAACCAACTAATGTGACAGACTTAATGACATTTACTCTTCGTCACTTAAGTGGCTCAAAAATGCATGGTCACAGTAATTATCAGCTAAATGCATTGAAGTCTATTGACAGCTGCAGTACTTCCTCTGTCCACAGACCTGAGAGACTTCATGTTAGTCACATGTCTATAAATGGTCAATGCTAGTGCCATAGGCCACCTCATGTTTCGTCTAAGGGTCTGCACCTGGCTGTGTCCCCCAGGGCATTCAGTTCTTCTGCTCTCAAGGAAGGCGGACGCTTTTTCTCTCGCTCCCCTCCCTGCCCTTATCTGCCCTGCTTGCTCCTTTGTCTGTGTGATGTCTCTGTCTGAATTATTGCAGCCTCTCTCTGCATTTCCCTCCGAAAACCTAAACCTAAAATCATGGAATTGATCAGCTGGTCCCTCAACGCCATCGACCAAATTTTCTCGACGAGAAGAGCAGGTAAAGGGGAACCCGCGTGTCCCGACGGTACGTTTCCAGTCGGCTACACGATGGACTCCTGGGAGAACTGGAGGATCGTGTGTCTGTCTATTCTGTCAGTCTAGGACATGGAAGACGCCTATATAATTGGATTAATAGTGACAGGTATCCTGCTGTTTGGATTTAGCAGTTTCCTGATCTATCCCAAAATTCGGAAGATGCTGGCAGCACTTTTGGCACTTGAGAAGCTGCCTGTCATGACTGAAGGAATGTGCAGGGCTGTCAACACTCAGACTCAAGCGATCTGTGAGCTCAATTGCAAGCAGGATGCGATTCTTGAACTCGTTTGTAAGCAGGATAACACCTTGGAGAACTTGACATCTCGGCTTGGCTGAAATGGGCCCCACAGATTTGGTTTTATTGGAAAAGCCATCAGAGAACCAGAAAGAATAAAGGCTGACGGAAAATTACAGTCGGCCTGAACCCCAAACAACTCTTATCTTCATTGGCTCCCAGCTCTGGCCTTGAGCTAGAATCTCACTCTCCTGGATGTTTATGTAGACAGAAGCTCGATCCCCCACACCCCCACCCCATCGCCTCCTCCTCCTCCTGTGAACTTCGCTCTGGATCAGAACCCTCCGAGGCCGTCTCTATAGCCACCTTATCGGACGGCAGAGACTTTTTGGGACTGAAGTAGAGATGGAGGACACGGGCTTATGCATACATTCACACAAAGGCACACATAACAGACACTCCCCTCTAACTCAACGCCTTCCTTGGCACTCATCCCCTGCTCCTTCCACCGCTGCGTTGCGGTTCTGGGTGCTGATGCGACACGCCTGGTGGCTGCGTGCTCCTCCAAGTGTCAGTGCCGTGACAACCCCCCTTCCCGGCCCTGACCCCCATCATAATGTGCTCATCTCTGAGTTTTTTTGTTGTTATGTTTATTATGTTGCTCATGTGCTGAGGTGTTTTTTCCTAATCCCACACTCTGCCCCTCTTCTGGAGCTCAGTTTGGAGTTGACTTTTTTTCTCCTCTCTCTCCCCTCTGTTCTCCTTTTCTCATCTAAGAAAACGGGGTGCTGCTCTGCTGGCGAATCCAGAGTCTCCCTGTTCCTGTCCCCCCTGTATGTGTCACTGTCTCTTGTATGTTCTTGGACGGGTTGAACTGAAATGAAATTTTGTTGCTCTGTACCTGTGACATGTGCAATGACAATAAATGAATCTGAATCTGAATCTTACACCACAGGGGGGCAGCAGAGACTGTGTTGAACAGGAAGTGTAAACTTCCTGTTCAACATTACAGGTAAGGCAGCCTTTGGACACCCCTCAGTGTGCCCTGTTTAGAGACTGACTGTAGTTCCTGAATGTAAACCCTGGGTTCAAGACCTCTCAACAAAGAATCATGAGGACTTTATTCCTGTTGCTGATGTGTTGTCATATGTCATCTGCAGGTAAGACGGCATTTTCAGTTTTTCATTTTATTTTTGGCCTTTAAAATATCTGGCTAAATTGTTATTTTGTCCAGTGTGGATCTCTGTGAGTTTTACTTTTACATTTTAAGTCACAACGTGCGCTTGTTAACATAAAAATGTGAAGATAAGATTTTTCTGAGCAAAAGAATGTGATAATTATTGCTCCATGTAGGTTTAGTGTGCAAACACAGACAGGGCAAACTACACTAGAAGTAAAGTATATTATTAAAATTGCCCTTTTATAAAAACTAATCTACAAAAGGTTTAAATTATTCTTTTTTGGATCTGCATCTGTTTTTGGATCACCATCAAAATCAGATCATCACCAGATCAAAGAGCCAGAACAACCAACTAGTTCAGCAGTATTCTTGTTAATTTATGACAAAGCTTTGAAAATATTTGACAGGAAGTCATTAACATACCACCATTTAAAATATTTGATAAACATGAATTGTTGAGCTTGGATCATCTCATTGATTTCAAACAAGTTTGTTTCATACAAAGTCCTGTATGGACAGGCCCCACCGCCCAGAAGCGAGTTCATAAACAGAGATTCAGATAACCATACCTCCAACAGAACTTCTAGAGCTCTCTTGAGAGGAGACTGCGACATGCACTGTAGGAAAACCACCTTTGATCAGAGAGTTTTATATTTCAAAACAGCCTGCAACTCACAGTCAGAGAGTTTCCCGACAACAGCTCTTTCAAAGTCCACCTGAAGAACTGTCTAAAAACCAAACAGACCTGTGCTCATTACCTATGCAGGAAAAGGTGTGTTATCTATTCCTGCACAGCTAGAAATAGATGTATTTGTTTTGTTATACATTTCGGAACAGCGTATGTATGTATGTATCTCTCTCTCTCTCTCTCTCTCTTTTCAGTCTTAAAGTCCTGTTGTTTGTTTAAAAAGATGTTTGCTAACTAACTGCTAACAGGGACCAGTGTTAATTTTGACAGCACTTTTTAATTTAGCTTTAGTCTTTTGCCTAAAATATCTTTTAGTTTAAGTCATAATTTAGCCAGCTAAATTGATTTAATTTTAGTCGAGTTTAAGTTGATGAAATTTCACAACATTTTAGTCACCAAAATCTACTGTAAATTTAGTCGACTAAAATATGAAGTGTAAAGTGTAAGGCATTTTTTATGTTTCCTTTAATTTCTGAAGTCATGTTTTACACTTGGATAAAATGAAACATCTAATAACCCTTTACTGAATGCTAGTAAAGTCTGAATGTATAAATGAACAGAAACAAATTGAACTTTTGTGTGAAATGCAGTCACCTTTATTTAGGCTACCTGGCAGAGCATCTCAGTTACAATACCAGAACTGACAACAAACAGTGAACCTGCTCTACATGAATATATCAATTCATAAAGAGAGCAGCTCTGATTGGATCGCTCCACAACTTATCCCACCACCATGAAGCTAAGGCAGCTGTTGTTGGATGTCCCTCTTAACTCATCCAACCTTTCCACTCAACTCAACCAACCCAATAATCAAAGAAAAAACATTTCTTGCAGTGAAACACTCCCTGGAATATTTAATCACTGCAAGTCATGGAATCCCAGATTTTCCAGAGTTTATTGGCTTGGCTGTGCTGGATGGAGTTACCTGTGGACATTGTGACAGCATGAAGACAGTGGACACCAAACATGACTGGGTGAAAAAATGTTTAAAGACGATCCAGAGCACCAGCAGTGGTACACTCTGAAGTGTTTGCACAGTCGACACTTCTTTAAGGAAAACATTGACATCACCATGCAACGCCTCAACCAAACTGGAGGTACTGTATTTTTGTGCTCCTAATGAGCGTTTAATGTTAATTACCAACATTTTAACCCTAAAGTAGTTTAATTCAACTTTATGAATTAATTTGATTTGTTTTTTTACTGGAGTCTTACATAAGCCTCATTCTCACCGCTTTTTCAAGCCATGATATTTACACCCTGTGACACCTCCTCCATCATATTGTAATTCATTTTTGGAATAAGATTATTTCTAAATTTGAAAATGTGAATATGTATGAAAAGTCATGAAAATGTTCAGGTAGATCAGGTCTGGTGAAATATTTGATACTTTATTGGTTTGCAGAAAGATTTTAAGGAATTGGCTCAGTAACACCCTCTTGAAATGTTGACACTAATAGTCCCTCCAGGGATTCTAGACAAAAAGTCACAAACTTGGTGCACATGTGCAGCACTCTGAGACCTGAAGACAGCCACTTAGTGTCCAGAGGTCCTCTAGGACTCACTGATCCAAGGGCTTTGGTCCAATCAACTTCAGAGTTGTTGTACATCTAGCTGAGACCTCGATAATCATTGGATATCCAGGATTTAGACTTATCTTAAAAGTTTTAATTTATTGGAAAAAAGGATAAATTGGAATAATTTCAGCAAGCCAGGAAGTGTATGTTTTTCTTAGCGATGCTTTATCATATCTGTCCCAAACAGACCAGGTCCAGGCCTGGAAACACCTGTGAATATAAACCTGCATAAATCATAGTGCCTCCTAGTGATGAAAGGGTAAAACACTGTGGCCATGCACAATGCCACAAGCTCCTTTTTCAAGACTAATTAATGTATTGATGTCTTATTTTAATGCTGCAGAGACAGAATGTGGGGAACAAGTTGACCCCATTTGCTCCATCTCTAGAGGTAGTATCAGCCTATGTCCACACAAATGGACAGGGAAAACTGCTTCTTGGCCAAAAACGTCTCACTCTGTGTCAACCTCTCAGAGGGACGTCACACCATGTGACAAATTCACTGCTGTTTCCATGTGCTGCAGTGGATGCTGCTAAACTTTGGCTGGTTTCATTCTTGCTGACTGGACTGTTTACATGCCAACACATACTTTCAGCTGCTCCCTCATCAGATGTCTTGAATGTGTTGAAAAAGGATATGTACATAAAGTGACTTTGATTTAAAATTAAAGATTTGTCAGTAGGGTAGAGTCATGCTGATGTGAGGGTAAAATGTTAAAAGATCCTCAAAACATAATGTGGGGGTCTTTCTCAGTGCACGTCTCTTCCCTGTCCTCTGTCTCTTTCAGGTATACACATGTTACAGAAGACATCTGGTTGTGAGTGGGATGATGAGACTGGAGAAACTGTTAGGTTTAACAAGTATGGTTACGATGGATAGGACTTCATATCATTGGATCTGCAGACACTGGCGTGGACTGCTCAAACACCCAAGGCACTTATGACTAAATACAGATGGGATAGTGACAAGGTCAGGTTACAAGACAGAGTTACTGTAAATTTACAGCAGTTTTGAGTGAATACCTAACCTTTAATATATATAACACTCTGTGACTGTGAACTATGTGGTTTCTCTCATTATTCAGTCTCTTTATTGAATAGCCAAGCCTTAAATATTACATTAACTAATAAATACAATATGACTGCACATACTGTAATGTCTAATGATGTTTTAGCATAATTATAACACTCAGACTTACTTTGCTATAAAACTGGACCAAAAAGTTTGATTTATTTCTGCATCTGCTGAATTTTAACATGAACATTTATTACCTTCACTTTGGTGTAAGTTTTTCATGATGTCATCTATGCTTGCCTCTAAGAGGTCCTTATTCCCCGAACACTGCCAAGAGTACCACGCAGCATGGTCTGGGTCATCTTTCTGGAGATCTCTGATCCACTTGTGTAAGACTGCTTTGTTCGTTTTGAGGTCACAGTATCCAGCCTCGACCCCATCAACAGTCCCAGATGCCACAAACACTGGGAGGTCTGGGGCTCCATAAGATACAGTGAGAAAATATTTCAGGGAGTGTTTCACTGTAGGAACAAGACATCAGAATCAAATCAGGATCAGATTACTGTTTAGTCCCATAGATGTTTTGAAGTAAACCAGAACAAATCTACATTCAAAGAAACAACAGAGGCTGTTCGGCAAAGATGAGCGAGATAGAGTTGAAAGGAAAATAAAGAATTAAAAATAAATCTTAGATGAACTACACATAATATAGTAGGGCTTCTTAATAGTATTTTCTTTTCAATGCCATTCAATGTCAGCTGTAGCACATTTAAGACAACCAGTGGCCTACCAAAGTGCTTTCCAGAAAAACAGACAGAAAACAATAAAAGCCAATAAAAACAAATAAGAAGAAAACATAACGCATATATGCACACACCTTAACACCTACTACCGGATTCACTGTCACGTGATCGGCTGATTTGCATTAACTACCTGTTAAACAGGTCTACCTCATAATGTGGTCCTTCAGGTGTGTTTTCTAAACCATACATTTGCATCTGAGCCTGTGATGAATTTGACAAAAGGCTTCTCTAAATACCAGATGAGTTTCTCTGAAGGAAGTGAACAGATCCTGGGACTCATTGCTGTCTGCATTTACAAAGATTCAGAGGTTCCAGAGAAATTCTTCTCTTATAAGGTCAATGACTTATGAGCAGTCCTGCAACGTCACTGATGTTGTTTCTCATGCAAACACAGAGAGAGAGAATTCTGTTTTATGCTCCCACACTCTGAACTTCACTAACTCTGGATGTTAAAAGAGGGAGATTTCAGGATTTTTCTCCCTAAATTTAGGCAGAGATCCTCCTTTTCAGTCAGATGTTTATCTCAGAGATTATTATTGGTAGTTATTCAAACTCTTTACTTCTATTTGCAAAATGTCTTCTGAATATCCATTTTTGCCTGTGTATTGTGATTACTTTAGATTTCCATGATGGTCACACATTTTAAATATGATCAATGTGAAGAAGTAGTTTTAACTTAACTTGATTTCTCTTAAGGAATTCGTTGCAGTAGTTTGATCTCTTAAAATGAATGGACAACTCTGCATCTTTCCTTTTAAGTGTAATTTTTTTTTTTGGAAATGTAGATCAATTTAAGTCTGCCAACCAGATTTTTACTCCCTTGACAATAACCTTCTTTGGAAACGACTGTTTCACAATAACATGATTTGATGATTGACTGAACAAATGCAGAGCTTTTGGAAATGACTCTGACCCACAATGAACTGACAAAATCCCACCAGGCAGACAAGTCAACCTGGGCTGGCCCCACACAGGGGAGGGGGCCTGAAGGTGACAGGAGCTCCAACAGAGCGTCTCAGACAGACTCAGTATTTGGAAACCAGAGTTGATATTTTTCTGACATTGGCGACTGTGAACATACCCCAGCAGTCACCAAAATCAAATACATGACCCAAAGTTAAAGAAAAGTATGAAAACTTAAAACTGTATACAGACGTGGACAAAATTGTTGGTACCCTTATGTTAAAAAAAGAAAAAACCACAATGGTCACTGGAATAACTTGAAACTGAAAAACGTAATAATAAATACAAATTTATTGAAAATTAACTAATGAAAATCAGACATTGCTTTAGAATTGTGGTTCAACAGAATCATTTTAAAAAACAAACTAAAAAAAATGGCCTGGACAAAAATGATGGTACCCTTAACCGGGGTGCCGGTGCCTGATTGCAAGAGTGGGACCTGGTGTGCAGGAGCTGGGCCGCAGCTTCAGCTGTGCTCAATCTTCAATCAACTCTGCTACAAATACTGGGCTCCAACTCCACCACACTGCCAGATTGTAGACTCACTCATCCATTCTCTGGCTCAGCTGCCTCATCCCTACTCTGGCTTCTGCACCCAACTTCAAATCTTTGGACAGCTCAGTCACCTAACACACAGGCCTCTGAATCACCTCCCAACTCTGGAAACCCTTATCAGCTCTGCCCTCTGGACTCCCCGAGTAGGACAAAGGACACAGGCTAGTCCGCCTTTTCCTTGTTCCCCCCCGCGAATTCCCACCTGCTGAACTCGGCCCATTCCCCATCTCAACTGACTTCCAGTATTTGTCTTTTCTGAGTTTGTGTCTTGCTCTTGGGTTCATTGGTAAACAAGCCTAGGCTTAACACTATGTGGATGAGGAGCCAGAAAACCTGATGGAGACTGTGGGCCCTAATTTCCTGGAGCAGCGCAGGGTGGCGCAACCCCCACAGTGGTTATTTCATCTGGCGCATCACCGTGCGCAGCCAATTTGGCACTTTGGTAGACCGGCTGCGCCGAGATGGATGTGGTTGGATGGAGGTTGGATATTGCAAATCGGCTGGATAGTAACATAAGGCCTTCGCTTTGCTGAGAAGCCTGAAAAGCTGAAAACACGAGTGCATGACATGATGCTGGGCTGTTATGTGAACTTCCAGACACCATCTCATCAAAAACACACTGCTGCTGCAATCCTCTCTCAGGCTGAAGTGAAGGCCTTACGTTACTATCCAACCGATTTGCAAGTTCCCTGAGCATCTGACTTCTCTCCTGCAGCCATTCTGTCTCAAACGTGTCATGCACTCGTGTTTTCAGCTTTTCAGGCTTCTCAGCGTTAGTGATAAGTCTCCACGTTTGAATCGATACTGCAAGTGCTGCTGCAATGTCTGCGTAAAGGATCAGCCAATCACTTAGCTGGCTCCGCCTTATGTGCTTTGATTGACAGACCAAGTCATTCTGCTGAAAAACGTTATTATGAAATAAGGCCGTTGTGGAAAAGGACATTATGAAATAAAAATTGACTTTGTAAAAAACGTTTTTTCTATTTTATAAACGCTTGGAAAATAAATAAAAAGTCATTATTTTAAAAAGTATGAAATTGTTAAAATAATCATTATGAACTATTTGATTATAATAATTCGATATTAAAGAATAATAAAACATATTTCATAAAATTGCCTTATTTTACAATTTAATGGCCATATATATTTGTCTGTTATTTATCAAAATAGTATTTATTCAAAATGTTGTTTTTATTTATTTAATTATGAATCTTTTGGGTTCCAACTGGATCTGCCTGATTCCTGTCTGTAGGCAGGCAGATCCATGATGTCAAGCTCCAATCTACAACAATTGTGAGGATGTGTATGTGTGTGTCTATAAAATAATGTATGGCTTCAGCCTGCTCTGCTGTAAAGCACCGTGAGATAATACTTGTTACAAGTAGGTGCTATGCAAATAAAGACTGATTGAATGAAACATATAACAATAAAACAAAAGTATAAAACTTGTGCTTCAGTAACTTAAGTATTTCTTTGCTTGGATTAAGAATGGCCCATTTATTTGCCTACTATTTGTGGGCCCTTCGGTGACTCCAGTAGCCATGCAGCCTAACCCTTTATCCCCCCTTCTGGGAGGCCTTGTGCACAGGCAAAAAAAACCACAGCCCTTTGCTGCATTGTAAAACAGAGCTAAACAAAGAGACTAAATAGAGAAATATAAAGCACTCTGAAATTCTTTGCACAACTACATTCAACCCAACATAGATTCTTGGCTCCTTTTCCCAATCTTATCTTTCAAAAAAAATCCATCATTTATTTTATGGAAAATTACTCATTTTATGTAGATTTGTCAAAATAAAACAGTGACATCATGTAATCAAATTGGCATTTAAAGGGTTGAAATAATAATAATAAAAAAAGATATTATATTTCATAATTTTGATTAGGACTGAAGTTGGTTGAATGATTTGAGCATAAAAGGGCAAACATATGGATCTGTTTCATTTTTATAGCAGTTTCTGGAAAAGGACATTTTTCCTCTGTTTACCTAAAAGCTTAGTAAGTTAAAAATCTGACAATATAAAAGAAATGAAAAAGCATCAGTATCATTTTTTTTACTGATCTTATATAAGCCTGATCATTAAAATACATTATTTTATGGGAAAAAACAAACATTTTATGTAGATTTTTCAAAATAAAAACAGTGACATTGTGAGGATCCCCCCTTGTCTGCCTGTCTTTTGGTGTTTTTGGACTGTTTTTGCCTCTGGTGAGGCATGGTTTATCCTCTGCCTCTCTGGGAGTGGCCGTGGTTTGCACTGATCCTCTGCAGCTCCGTACCTGTCCCCAATCACTCCAATCACCTGCACCTACAAAGCTGACACTCTGTCTCCACTCCAGCTCCAGATGATTCCTGTACCTACTGTGGTTTCTTGGTCGTCATTCACGGTGTGCAGATTTGTTTTTTCTTGAGCTAAAGACTTCTTCTCCTGTTGGGAAATTTTGCCTTTGTGTCTGCTCTGTTTTATAGATTGTTGCCCCCCTTGTGCCTCTGCTCCTTCTCTCCCCTGTGCCTTCACGAGCCCTCACCATGCCAACCACCTTCATCCCTCACCCTCCTCACGGACAATTCACCACAGATCCTGGATTCCCCCTTTTTTCCCCCTCCTGGTCTCCTTGCAAAATAAAACCTCTTTGAAACACCTTTACTCTGCCTCAGGAATCAGCTTTTGGGTCCAACTTAAAAACTCTGGGTTCATACCACGACAGTCATCATGTAATCAAACTGGCATTTAAAGGGTTGAAATATTGAAAGAAGATATTTAAATATTTCATATTTTTGGGGTGGTGTTAAGTATGCGGAATTGGGACGAGGCCATTAAGGCGAAGCAGAGGGACTTAAGTGGGTATCAGAGAGAGATAAACCACCTATCAGTACAAGTACATGAGCTGGAGGAGGAGAAGTCATCACTCAACATGGAGGTTGATTCCCTTAAAAAAGAATTATCTGACAAGGATCAGCATCTTGTGAAGGTTGTTGATTCTCTTATAAAACAGTTATCCGACAAAGACCAGCAGCACAAGGAGCAGCTGGATGCATCAAGAATCAATTCCGCCTACAATGCATTTGCATTTTGGAAAAAGATTATTCAACAGCTGGAAAGTACTTTTGACAAGGAGTATGTTAATGAACCTGGGACCATATTTGTCAAAAGAGTATCTGCATTAAGGAATGTTCACAACAAAGAGACGGCATCAACCGAGGATGAGCTGGAGCCACTGGAAAAAAGCCTCACCGAGCTCCCCTTAGACCTTCAGTCTGAGGTGATTAGCAGTGTGCAACAGTGGTACCAGGCCACTAAGGTGAAGCAGAGGGACTTGGATGGGTATCAGAGAGAGAAGGACTGCCTAACAGTACAGGTAAATAAGCTGAAAACAGTCTTAGCCACCAAGGATGCCTTGTTGACTGAGGTGCAGCAGAAAATGGATGACATAAATACCTCAAAGATTGAGCTTCAGAAGAGAGTGGATGAGATAAATGCTTCAAAGATTGAACTTCAGAGGGGAATGGATGAGGCAAATGCCTCTCTTTCCTCATTGCTGCTGCAACGGCTTAAGTGGCAGCAGAGAGTGGATGAGCTGGTTGCCTCAAAGATTGAGCTGCATCAGAGAGTGGGAGAGCTGGGTGTCTCAAAGATTGAGCTGCATCAGAGAGTGGGAGAGCTGGGTGTCTCAAAGATTGAGCTGCAGCAGAGAGTGGATGAGCTGGGTGCCTCAAAGATTGAGCTGCAGCAGAGAGTGGATGAGCTGGGTGCCTCAAAGATTGAGCTGCAGCAGAGAGTGGATGAGCTGGGTGCCTCAAAGATTGAGCTGCAGCAGAGAGTGGATGAGCTGGGTGCCTCAAAGATTGAGCTGCAGCAGAGAGTGGATGAGCTGGGTGCCTCAAAGATTGAGCTGCAGCAGAGAGTGGGTAAACTGGAGGGGGAGAAGGAGCTTTGGATGCAGAGGGCTGCTTACTACAAGAGAAACTTCGAGGAGACCAAACGCTTGTGCATTGAATACAAAAACATCTCTGCATGGAGAAGTGTCAAGAAGGCTTTCACCCCAAAATCCTGCCGTCAGTTCAAGCTGCAGAACAGCCTGGAGCAGCTGGAGAATAAAGACAAAAGATAAAGAACTAGACAATTTCCACTGAAATCACGAGGGGAGCTCGGGCGGCCGCCGGGCATTTCCAGAATTGAAAATCAAAGGGCCAGTCAAAGACCAGAACACTTTTGTGTTGTGTCAAAAGAGGTAGGTCTTCAAAATGGGTTTATATGAGTCCCAGGAACCTAGGCAACATTTCTGTGGAAAAATTATTCCCCTTCTATGTGTCGTTTAGGAGTTATGACAGTTAGTTTGCAGTTTTTTCAGGGTTAAAAATTCAGATTCCTTCCTCTCTAACTGATGATGTCACTCACGCTAGCAGCCTGATTTTCAGAGGATTTTGGTCGATGCAGGAGAGTTTTGAAGACTCACTGACCAAAAAAAGTAAGCCCCATTGTCATACCAGATACATTTCTGAAGAGAGGACAAAACTGGCTGCATTTTAAAGTTTGAATGAACTATGTAGGTGAAAGTATGGCAAAGCAGTAGTGCTGTGAAAAACTGGGTTTTTTTGGTGCGCTTGGGGAGTCTCCCCATTGAAAAGAAAATGAATGGGCCACCATACTAGCAGCAAGTTTCAGTTTGCAGAACTCTTCCTGGTCCACTGTGTTTGTGTGGGGTTTTCTCCGGGTTTCTCCAGTTTGTCCAACACACCAAAATCTTGGAAAACACACACCCAGACACACAGGCTGTAACTGGACCATGTTTGTTTGCTTATGGAGCAACAAGTTTACTGGACAAGGCGATATGGATAAGCATGCACACAGATTTCAGACTCTTTAGGTCCTTGGTCCTTCCAGGCTTGCTATGCTCGGCTGGACTCCTTCGTGACTACCTTCCTTCTATGCAGTTTTAGGTAGTTTCAGGTATTGTTTGGCAGGACCTTGTGTTTCATGCTGGCGTGCTCATCAAGGACGAATGGCTGCTGGATACGGGAGCAGCTGTTACGCTTCTACCTGACCGGGCCAAGGAGGGACCAATGATGCCTGGAGAGATGGGACATGGGCCTGGACGATGGCTACCAGAAGGCCTGAGCCACACAGGGCCCTGGTTGGCATGGCAAAGTGCAGCAGATGCTCCCATATCTGACCTGTTCATATTGAGAGTATCAAAGTGTCATTGGATCTAGTCATTAGTCTGTTGATTGGTTAGCAAAAGAAAGACAACGGGATCAAATGTGTGATCATTTTGCAAAAAAGCAAAAACACAACACACCTAAAACTTGTTGGGATCCATGTGTTTTAAAAGGAACATGTCCCCGCAGATATGGGGAGAGATTTCACTCAAAAAGATGCACACATATATATCCACGATTTTCACATGTGTTTTTCAGGTTCACAAATATATCCATGATTTTCACTTTTATTCTTAAAGTTTGTGAGAGCATTTATCATGACTTAACATTTGTAAATCTTCAATTGTGCTTGTGAATTGATTAAGGTACGTTTGTGGATCAACCGGCACGTGCATTAATTTTTGAGACAAACGTAACGCAGTTTGTCTCAAGTTCACAGAGATTCACACACACACACACACACACACACACAGGTTGAGAATATTCACATGTGTGGAGAGCCCCCGCCCCCTCCATCCACTAGGTGGCAGTGTTGCTCCCTCTATATAACAGTGGCTGCCAGTGGCGAACTGGGTGCAGTTCAAGAAGTAAACACCTTCAAGAGCAAAAACACGCCTCAAGTTAGAAACAAAAGCAGCCTAACCTGGACCGCCAGTCGTAATTTCTGGCCCTCGCCATGCTCTGGAATATGTCTTTTATATGTGTATAATATTTATTCTTTTTTTTGTAACAAAACTCTGATGATCATTCTTTCTTCTTTCTGATGATCAGTCTTTCTACTGTAACTGATAGTTTAATCTTCATAAACTCGCAGATTCTGTGTATAAAATTGACAATCAAAGGGAGACACCAACATTTTTTTTTTTATTTTCGTGTCTTGCCTCACTCCTGAGTCCATGACAAGCAGATATACACCAGGGGTCTCATTTATAAAGCTTGCGTACGCACAATAGAAAGTGCCACTTGTAAGCAATGTTTGGGATTTATAAAAAAACAAACTTGACTGGAGAATGTGTGCACCTCCACTGCAGCTCTGATCCTGCCGTATGCACAAAATCTGGAGAAATGGGAAACTGCGACTCCAACTGTAGAAGGATGAAATTAAAGACAGCTCTGTGAAATTAAAAATTTATGTGAAATAATCGAACATCACGCATTTCACAACACATCATATATAAAGGATATATTTGCAAAAACAAAGAAAGAGAGAAAATATATATTGATGACCCAGGGACTTTGCGAATGCATGCATGAGCGCACCCACATGCACACGTGTGCGTCCGCACACGTAACCTATATTGTTGAATCAGTTATGTATTCAAAGGTCATGATCGTTGCACAAAACTGCTGATCAGTTGGCTACAACACCTGTAGCTGTTCAGGAAATGAAGTGATGGATATAAAAAGGCACTCACAATGCGTAAAGACGCACAGTGGCTTATCTGACACTGCTGAAGGAGTGCGGGGAGACTCGGCCACATTTGACCTGTCAGTGTTCCCTCCGCCTCCGTCACCGCACCGCTCAGGAGGGATTTACCGATGATCCCAGACAGCTTTTTGTCTGTGGGGATGAGCTCCAGTGTGCCCTTTCCCCACCTGTCACACACAGACTCTTTCAATGGATTCACCTTTTCACCTCCACTTTTATGTCAGACCATTTCTTTTTTACTTCAGCCACAGTCCGACCTTCTGAGGCAGCCTTACTTACAGCATCAGACACATGCTTCTACTCTTTTGCCTTTCTGGCATTAGTGATGTCTGAGCTGAGCCCACCTGTTAATATGTCGACCTCACATTGAGTAAAATTTCTTTATTTCACTTGTTTTCCCTCTTGGTTCATCATGAAATGTGTATCATCAAATATTCATCAAGGGCGTTCACCTGACCTTTTATAGGCACCGTATGGGCGGGGCAAAGCGTTCCCTCACATGCGACAGCTTTAGAGTTGATTGTGATTTATAAATGGAAACTGGCGAAGGACGTATATATATATATATATATATATATATATATATATATATATACATATATATACACACATACTATGGCATGTTTGAGAGATTTTAGTACATCACCAGTGAGCGGGGGCTGTTAAAAATATTTAAGAGGCTGGTACCAATCTCTTCAAAGACCTCCTTCAATAATTTAGAGGGGATTATGTCCAGAGAGCTGGTCTGGGTTTAGAGCCAGAAATGATTTTGCCTAGCTCTGATAGAGAGATGGGCAGAAAAGTGTGAAATATTGGTGGACTCTTGGGTGGATTTGTTAAAGCACTACCAGAAGGGGTTAAGTTGTATCTGGTATTGTCAATTTCTTCAATAAAAATGTTTTGAAGTTCTCACAGCTAATAGATGGAGGTTCTATGTTGGATGTGGGTGAGGGGTAAATAATGGAGTTAATAGTGCTGAAAAGGGCTCTTGGATCATGAGAACTTTTTTCAGTGATTTTGGAGAAGTATATTGTTCTTGTATCCTTAACAGCTTGTTGGTATGTTGATAGAAGATCTTTGAAAATACTGAAGGAGATCTGCAGCTGGTCTTTGCGCCATTTCTGCTCTGCTTTTTGGCGTTCTCGCCTTATAGATCTGGTATGATCGTTAAGCCATGGTGAGGTTTTGTGTTTGATGGTTCATATTTTAAGAGGAGCAACAAAATCAGGGATCTGGTTACAGGACTGGCTAAAGATCCATCCATCCATCCATCTTCTTCCGCTTATCCGTAGTCGGGTCGCGGGGGCAGCAGCCTGGGCAGGGAAGCCCAGACTTCCCTCTCCCCAGCTACTTCGTCCAGCTCCTCCTGGGGGATCCCGAGACGTTCCCAGGCCAGCTGAGAGACATCGTCCCTCCAGCGTGTCCTGGGTCTTCCCCGGGGCCGCCTACCAGTGGGACGTGCCCGGAACACCTCACCAGGGAGGCGTCCAGGAGGCATCCTAACCAGATGCCTGAGCCACTTCATCTGGCTCCTCTCAACGCGGAGGAGCAGCGGCTCTACTCCGAGCCCCTCCCGGATGACCGAGCTTCTGACCCTGTCTCTAAGGGAGAGTCCGGACACCCTGCGAAGGAAACTCATTTTGGCCGCTTGTACTCGCGATCGTCCTCACATATGGTCACGACCCAAAGCTCGTGACCATATGTGAGGATAGGAGTGAAGATCGAGTGGTAAATCGAGAGCTTTCCCCCGGGCTCAGTTCCCTTTTTATCACGACGGACCAGTGTAGAGTCCGCATCACTGCTGACGCCGCACCGATCCACCTGTCGATCTCCCGGTCCATCCTTCCTCCGCTTGTGAACAAGACCCCGAGATACTTGAACTGAGAGAGGGCACTCCACCCTCCCCCGGGTGAGGACCATGGACTCGGATTTGGAGGTGCTGATTCTCATCCCAGCCGCTTCACACTCAGCTGCGAACCGATCCAGTGAGAGCTGTAGGTCTCGGTCTGACGAAGCCAACAGGACCACATCATCTGCAAAAAGCAGCGACCCGATCCTGAGGTCACCGAACCGGAACCCCTCAACACCCTGGCTGCACCTAGAAATTCTGTCCATGAAAGTAATTAACAGAATCGGTGACAAAGGGCAGCCCTGGCGGAGTCCAACCCTCACTGGAAACGGTTCTGATGTACTGCCGGAAATGCAGACCAGGCTCTGGCACCGGTCGTACAGAGAACGAACAGCCCGTATCAGGGTGTCCGCTATCCCATACTCCTGGAGCACCCCCCACAGAACCTCACGACGAACACGGTCGAATGCCTTCTCCAGGTCCACAAAACACATGTAGACTGGTTGGGCAAACTCCCATGCACCCTCGAGGACCCTGTGGAGGGTATAGAGCTGGTCAATAGTTCCACGGCCAGGACGAAAACCACATTGCTCCTCCTGAATCCGAGGTTCGACAATCCGGTGGACCCTCCTCTCCAGTACCCCTGAATAGACCTTCCCAGGGAGGCTGAGGAGTGTGATCCCCCTGTAGTTGGAGCACACCCTCCGGTCCCCTTTGTTGAAAAGGGGAACCACCACCCCAGTCTGCCAATCCAGGTCTACTTCCGCACTGGAAGACGTGCTGGTAGGATTGAGGAGGTCTTCGAAGTATTCTTTCCACCGATCCAGGACGTCCCGAGTCGAGGTCAACAGCGCGCCATCCCCACCATAGACGGTGTTGACAGCACACTGCTTCCCCCTCCTGAGACGCTGGATGGTGGTCCAGAATCTCTTCGAAGCCGTCCGGAAGTCGTTCTCCATGGCCTCACCGAACTCCTCCCATGCCCGGGTTTTTGCCTTGGCAACCACCGAAGCTGCATTCCGCTTGGCCTGCCGGTACCTGTCAGCTACCTCCGGAGTCCCACTGGCCAAAAAGGCCCGATAGGACTCCTTCTTCAGCTTGACGGCATCCCTCACCGCCGGTGTCCACCAGCGGGTTCGGGTGTTGCCGCCACGACAGGCACCGACGACCTTACGGCCACAGCTCCGATCAGCCGCCTCAACAATAGAGGCCCGGAACAAGGCCCACTCGGACTCAATGTCCCCTGCCTCCCCCGCCACATGGTCGAACTTCGCCCGGAGGTGAGAGTTGAAACTCTTTCTGGTGGGAGACTCTGCCAGCCGTTCCCAGCAGACCCGCACAACACGCTTGGGCCTGCCAGGTCTGACGGGCATCCTCCCCCACCATCGGAGCCAACTCACCACCAGGTGGTGATCAGTTGACAGCTCCGCCCCTCTCCTCACCTGAGTGTCCAAAACATGCGGCTGTAAGTCCGATGATACGACTACAAAGTCGATCATCGAACTGCGGCCTAGGGTGTCCTGGTGCCAAGTGCACATATGGACACCCTTATGTTTGAACATGGTGTTTGTTATGGACAGTCTGTGACGAGCACAGAAGTCCAGTAACAAAGCACCACTCGGGTTCAGATCGGGGGGGCCGTTCCTCCCAATCACGCCCCTCCAGGTCGCACTGTCGTTGCCGATGTGAGCGTTGAAGTCCCCCAGAAGAACGAGGGAGTCCCCAGAAGGGGCACTCTCTAGCACCCCCTCTAGGGAGTCTAAAAAAGGTGGATACTCTGGACTGGCTAAAGAGAATGAGTAAATCCTCTGTGTTAGTGACAGTAAGGAGGATTCCTGCCCTAAATGCAGCAGAGAAGTGGGTGGAGGTGGAGCTGGTGAGGATGCGGGAGTAAGAGGAAGGTAATTGTGCTGGGACAGAAGGAGTAAACAGTGGGTCATACACAATTACTTCATGATCTGAGAAACAGGATTTCTGTAAAACCCTGCATGCTTGTCTTCTTGCACTGAGAGATGACCTGATGAGATGTTAGATGTCATGGGTCAAAGGTTATCCAGCATCATGTTCACCATATGCTTGTGAACACGATATTTAAAACAACTTTAATAACATTACAAACATAACATGATCTCCATTGTTAATTGACAAGTAACTTTAATTTTCAAAGGACTAAAATAATCATGTCAGAATTAACGCAGCTGCATTTGTTTAATGCAAGAAAACTAAACATTAGTTACATTAAAATCATGATTTCTCTTTAGAAAGCTTAAACAGGTTGTCTTGTGGAGAACCAGCTGTAAAGATGATGCTGGTTGGGTCAGGGACATCATGTTGAATGGCCTTTGTATTGTTTACTATTGTAGCCTGGTACAATTTGTTTGTACTGGGAAATATATTTGGCTTTTAAATGATCAAGAAGAGAGTGAAACTAAAAGCATGAGGAAATAAAAAGACACCGTCAGCAGGAAAATGTAGTTTTAGAGCAAAAAAAAGAGACGAGAGTTGTTGCTACAAAATGAAATCATTTCATGAGAGAGCAGCTCAGGACTCGACAGTGACCAAAATGAAATATCATCACTCACATAATAGGATGTATAGATTAGTTTCACTTGTCTTTATTTAAAACATGTCTTTACAAAAATCCTCCACATGTCAAGGAATTAAAGTCTGTTATCTAAGGTAAAAAAAAATCACATTTAACATAGCAGGTTGTATGGTACACAAAGTATTTGTACAAAATACATTCTCTTAAAAAAGTTGGTGCAGCTAGATATCACCTTAGTTTATTTCACTGCCTAAAATCAATCTAGATCCTGACAGATAGATAGATAGATAGATAGATAGATAGATCGATAGATAGATAGATAGATAGATAGTTTTTTTGTAATTGCACATCAGATATAATTAAAGTTAGAATTAGACTCACTCACACATCCATAAAGTTTCTTTTATAATATAAGAAAGTAAAAATGTCTTCATTAACATCGATCTACTTGGTGCTGAAAACATTAAGCTTAAATAAATTCCTCCAAAATAAAAACAAGTTGTTCATGTTGTTTCAGCCTCCTCCTCGGATATTTCCTGTCCCCCTGTGAAGACAAGCAGCAAACAGTAAATAACATTTTAATTAAACAGGGATGACATTTGGACTTTGTTTTTTTTTACTCGATTTGACTTACCTGCAACAGGCTGGAACTCTGAAAGAAATGAGAAATCACAAAGTTAGAAACATCAACATTATTATTATTAAGAGTTCATGAGTTTTTGGAGTTGTTTGTCAACCACTTTTTGTGTCTTATATTCCAAAACCTTGAGATCAATTTCTGCCACAACTGCAGATTAAACATAATAATTTTAAGATGATGATTTACAAGAAGAGGAAGAAAAAAAGGGGAGTGTTGCTTCACAGTAATAAATCTAATATTATTGTAAGTTACTTTTAATCTTTACTCTTTTAAAATATAGTTCACTATTTTTTTCATATATTTTGCATGAAATAAGAATTAACTTGTTTAAAAGCTTTTTAATCAGTGGTGGAAACATTTACAATTTCAGTGCTGAAGTAAAGATAAACGATCTTCTTGTTTGGTTTTTACTCCATTAGAAGTGAAAGTTGTTAAACCAGGTGATTACTTGAGTAAAGTATTGGAGAACTTGCCTTTTTTCCTGAAGGATTCGTATCACTTTTTAAAAAAGTGCTCTTTTATTATTGTAACTTATCACTACATGAACAAGGTACCGCCCAACATTACAGATGGATGTTTTGGAAGGACCTAAAATACAAACACAATCTAGAAAAGTTTGACAGAATTTAGTTTAAAATCTGAAGATTTTTAGGAGAACATGTATCTCACTGTTGATGTTTCTCCTCCAGATGAAGATTCCAGTGATGCAGATTAACAGGAGCAGCAGTCCTGCAACAAGTCCAGAACCAAGAGCAACAGGAGATCCAGAGGGAGGCTCTGAAATCACAACAAAATGTTGAGTTACTTAAGAACATTGGAGAAGCTCTTTTACTCTGAATCAGCTTTAATATCCAGGTATGTGAACAAAGAGAAGGATTTCTCTTCAGTTAACTTTGCCATCATTGAACAATTACATAAGAATTAATATCTGAAAAATACAAAGAAAAGAAAAACAGGTCTGTCAGGACTCACATAAGCACAAACACATAAAGCCAGTGTAGAAAGCAGAGCAGTGATTCAGAGTGTAAAGGATTAAATAGACATGATGGTGCACCATGTGTCAGATAACACCAGTCTTACCGTAGTTACTTCTGATCACTGCTTTGTCCAGTTTGGTGATGATGTCCTCCTTCACACCCTGGAGCTGAAACACACACTCGTACCTCCCCCAGTCTTCAGGTTTTGCTGCTGAAATGTTCAGGTCAACACTCATCTGGAAGGTCTCATCATGGTTGGGAAGGATCTCTCCATGGTCCACATCTTCATAAAGCTCCTCTCCATCTTTCCTCCAGAACATTGCAGCTCTGTCAGGGTAGAAACCTGTGGCAAAGCAGCTGACTGGAGAGGAGGGAGACTTCTGGAGGAGAGACACTGACATGGTCCCTGAAAGGGTAAACGGAGTTTAGGAATCTGTACAGGAACACAACACATTGGGCCTGATCTACAATAGGTTTGTATGTATAAAAACATGTGCAAACTTGACAGGCTGGTCTACTAACCAGGTGAGGATTGTGTCTGTCAAATGAGAAAAACAGCACACCACAAACCATTTAGTGTGTTTGCCCTCATGAAAATGCAGAATACATGCAGATTATCAGAACGTGCAAAATATGAGGAGGAAGAGATGCAAGTGCAATCATTTAGCACCCACAATGTGATTTTTCAAACCCACAACTGATTGTGCTCAGTATTTATGTGTCTTAATTTAGCACATTTGAAAGGCAGGTGCAAACAGCCACAGCATTACACAAAGACCGCTGCAGTCATTGTGGCGAGATACAGGGGTCGCATTACCAAATGTTTCCCGTCACTGACTGAATTTTTTTGATGAACGACCGAAAGATTTGGAGGCTGTCTGGCATTATGATGGACTGGAAAAAGAGGGATGATCCAGTGTGCTGTCATGCTCATGCAGACACACATTAAGTAAACCCTTTGTTTTGGGCTCTACATCGTGGAGGTGATTTAACCTATGTAAAAATATCCCCTTCATAGCCAGAATCACTCCGTCTGAGCTGACTGCATCACACTCTCCACGCATCGACAGTGAGTTTAAGAGCTGTCAGTGTGTGGAGAGTACGATACTGTCAGTGAGGAAAAAGGATGTTAAGATAGCTGCACAGTCTGTGTAACTGTAAGACTGCCCTTCACCTGAGAGGTTATTGATGATGAAGCTGTGTAACTATGTGAATGCTGTCATTTAGATTATGTTTAATTGTGATCAGAAAAGGAAAATTAAAAATGACGGACAGAAATATGGTATGAGGGAAAAGTGATGACCTTGTCCGTCAAAATGACAGACAGCAAAAAAAGGTTACTGCAGGTGTGTTTATTTGCCTCAAACTCCATGGTTTCAAACTTCATTTTTCATTTATGGCCACTCTGCTCTTCCAAACTCTCCATGGTGAGAGCCGGTAGCACACGCAAAATCCTCCTTTAAAGAGGGCAGCTGCACCCACTTTTGCACCTGTAATGAATTGCCCACACAGTCATAGTAGATCACCTACAACATGCCTAATAATAGCACGTGCAATTTTTTTTAGTTTGCACACACAATTTAGCGCTCGTTATTTAGGATCTTAGTAGATCAGGTCCAGTATTTTCTTATCTGTTGTTATGTACACCTCTGAATCATTTTGAAAAGCATAAAAACAGAAATGTCCGAATACTGTTGAAAAATATTGGGTCAGGGCCAATGTCAGTGTTTTTTAATTGATTAGGGATGGAAATTTACTCTGATCATCTCACCCCAGTTGTTTTCTTCTGAAGCAGATGAGAGAAGGGGCTTGACTTCCCTGTCAGGCATCCCTCTTATGAGGCTCAAAGTGGCAAAACTCCATCCATATAGTGGTTGACAGTATCTTTACGTAATTTTCTTTTATGGTCTTATCTTATTCATGGTTACTCCTTGGCTGGAGGGATTAAGCAGAAACTACGTTGTGCCAGCTATAATGGTGTTTATGATCTGAGCTCTGGAGTCGGGCTGTTCAAGTTGAAAATGAGACACATCACTGTGAATGCCCCCTTTGATTGTAATTTCTACTCAGGAAGTTGGACAATCTTCAAGTACCCCGACTTTACCTGCTCATAACTGGAACATGTTAAAGTGGGATGTAATGGACGTAATTCTCGAGTCTGAGTTCTAAGGTAAATGAATGCACCATCATCCCAGAATAAAATAAACGCTACAACAACAAACAAGAAGACCACATGCTGGGGATGCATCATAATCCTACCTGTTTGCTGCATGAAGTTTCTTCTGTACTGCAAATACTTTTGAATCCAGAGAGGACACTCATGGGTGTAGAATCTTTTATCGCCTTGTAATTTAGCTTTGTCAGTATCCCATCTGTATTTAGTCATAAGTGCCTTGGTTGTTGGAGCAGTCCACGTCAGTGTCTGCATATCAAATGCTAAGAAGTCCTCTCCATCGTAACCATACTGGTTATACCCAACAGTTTCTCCAGTCTCATCGTCCCACTCACAACCATTTCTGTGCTGTAAAATGTGTATACCTGAAAGAGACAGAGGACAGGACAGCATTGAGAAAGACCCCCACATTATGTTTTAAGGATCTTTTAACATTTTACCCTCACATCAGCATGACTCTACCCTACTGACAAATCTTTAATTTTAAATCAAAGTCACTTCATGTACATATCCTTTTTCAACACATTCAAGACATCTGATGAGGGAGCAGCTGAAAGTATGTGTTGGCATGTAAACAGTCCAGTCAGCAAGAATGAAACCAGCCAAAGTTTGGCAGCATCCACTGCAGCACATGGAAACAGCAGTGAATCTGTCACATGGTGTGACGTCCCTCTGAGGAGAGGTTGACACAGAGTGAGACGTTTTGGGCCAAGAAGCAGTTTTCCCTGTCCATTTGTGTGGACATAGACTGATACTACCTCTAGAGATGGAGCAAATGGGGTCAACTTGTTCAGGTGTTTCCAGGCCTGAACCTGGTCTAGACAAAAAGTTTGGGACAGATATGATCAAGCATAGCTAAGAAAAACATACACTTCCTGACTGCTGAAATTATTGAAATGTATCATTTTTTATAAGTGAAGTCTTTTAAGATACGTCAACATCCTGAATGTTCAATGGTTATCAAGGTCTCAGCTGGATGTACACCAAATTTGAAGCTGCCCTTGGATCAGTGAGTCCTAGAGGACCTCTGGACACTAAGTGGCTGTTTTCAGGTCTCAGAGTGCTGGACATGTGCAAAAAGTTTCTGATTTTTTTGTTTAGAATCCCTGGATGGACTATTGTTTAGACATTTCAAGGGGGCGCTACTGAGCTAATTCGTTAATCTTTCTGCAAACCCATAAATTATCAATTATTTCACCAGACCTGATCTACCTGCACATTTTCAAGACTTTTTATGCATATTCACATTCTTAAATTTAGAAATGGTCCTGGGTCAAAAAGGAATTACAATATGATGGAGGAGGCGTCACAAGGGTGTAAATAATGACTTGAAAAAGCAGCGAGAATGAGGCTTATGTACGTCTCCAGTGAGAAATCAAATCAAATTAATTTATAAAGCTGAATAAAACTATTGCAGGGTTAAAATGTTTGGTAATTGACAGTAAAAGCTCATTATAAGCACAAACATACAGTACCTCCAGTTTGGTTGAGGCGTTGCATGATCATGTCAATGTTTTCCCTTAAGAAGTGCTGATGGTCCAAACACCCCAGAATGCACCACTGATGGTGCTCTGGATTGTCTTTAAACACTTTTTTCCCCCAGTCGGTTTTGGAGTCTGCCGTTGTCTTGCTGTCACAGTATCCAAAGGGAACTTCATCGACCTTAGCAAAGGCCACAAACTCTGGAATATCTGGGATGCCATAAGATGCAGTGATGAAATATTCCAGCAAGTGTTTCACTGTAAGAAAAACATGTTTTTATTTGTTTAATATAATTTACCAAAGTTACCCATGTGCCCACACACCCATTGATTTTGTTCCACATTCTAAACACCTTGTTGAAATAGAGCGGTGCAGGGATGACGTTTTTTTGTAAGGTAACACTGAAGTTAGCATCGCGCTGGTTCCCTCGACTAAAAGCCTGTGGGATGTTTTCCTGTGTTTTTTGGTCATTGCTGATAATAAGATCTGTACAATTGTTTAACTTACATTTTTTTGTCTTTGTCATAATCTGAACAACTAAACCTACTTTTCACAGTGTTTCAAGCTTAAACATAATCAGTGAGAGTGAAAAGCTATTAGTGAGCCATTATAGATCTACAACATAGAGGTTTGACTTAAAAGCAACAACAATATTTCCAGTGTTGAAAGTCTTATTGTGACCTGTTGTTTGAGAGTTTCCTCTTAATCCTAAGATTTCTGAATAGTTTTTAAAGCAGTTGTTGGTAAATTGAATCCTCAAGGTATTTTCTGTAAAATTGATTAAATTAACAATTGGCGGCCATTTTTTGTGGATATTTCAAAAGAGTCTGCAAGCCTTTTTCTGTGAAAAGCATTTGTTTCACCTTTTTCATTCTACATTGTTATATTTGGCATGAGTAGTACAAATGGTGTCATTAAGCAATACCATATTTTCTTTTTTCAACTTGAACTTTTCTGAAACGTACACATTCGTTCCAACCACTTCCTTTGGCAGTCGTTAACCAAAAATGACTCTTAAAGGAGGTCCACAGCACTTCATTGCGTTGTGATCTTTTTTGATATTTTAAAGCAACCACAACTCACCAGAGTAACTCTTAGTTACTCAGTTACTTTTTACTTTTTGAGCTTAGTGGGTTCTATCATGATTACAGCTAAAATGTTCAACCCCTCGACATGGAGGATGTGAGGGAAAGAGTGAGCTGTACTTAAACAGCTCTAATTACTATCCATGTTACCTCCACCAGGTTATGTTTTTTCTGTCTGTCTGTCTTTCTGTCTGTCTGTCTTACGAGATCAGGATCTCTTAAGTTCAAGACAAGACAAAGAAATGGAAACACCTGTATATCCTCTCACAGTGGCAATGATGGCACTTTTGCGGTTAATCTGCTATTACCATATTCCTGGTTTATGAAACTTGAAAATAATGATGTTTTTGAAAATGAGGATGTTGTTGATACAAGGACGTCAACACTGCAGAGGCATCTTGAGTCTCTCGGACCATTCAGGTCGAAAGCCCAGTCTGACATGCTGGATGTCACTGTCTTTCTGCAGAGCAGTTGAACCAACACAGGATGCTTCACAGATAGAAGTAAATGCATTGGAAACTTAAGATCAGGTGACCAGTGAATGCAATGCGCTTTCGTGCTTTGACCCTTGTTTTTTAACAATTGGACCATGAGAAGGAGTCAGCCCCCCATGCACACACCACTGAATTCCTACCAGCTGGAAAGCATTTAGATGAGTTCACGCTAGTGATGTTAACTTCCACTGTATTCCTGTTTATTATAAACCACACATTTACCCCAAACTTTAAAATATCTTTATGAGAATCAATGTGATTCATTTTGGTGGTGATCTCAAAACAGATGCAGATACAACAGTTTTTGAAAAGATTTGTTTACATTGTGAGTGGAGTTTTCCACATTTTCATTAATAACATGGCTCTGAATGTCAGAATGCCTGGGTGGAGGTTTGTGCTCCCTGAGAACTTCAAGTTTGGTGTTTATGTCTGTGACATGTCCATGGTGAAAAGTCATTTAAACCCTTTTGTAGATTAGTTTTTAAAAAGTGTAATATTTGTGACATATTTTACTTGTTGTGTAATTTGTTCAACACCTCTGGTGTCTGTGTCTACACACTAAAAAATGTATGGAGAAAGCATGTTCACAATTATGTGCTTCATAAAAATCTAAACTTGGCACTTTATGTGACTTTTTAAGGGGTGGATGGGAAAAGTTTTGACCTTATAAGGGGGACATGACAGAGAAAAATCAAGAACCACTGTGTTACATGGCAGGCATGAGGCAGACTGCTGTGTGTTTCTTCCTGTTCTAGTCTTCACATTCTCCCCCCTCCCATCTTGTTTCTCCAGGTAGGAAGCTGATTGAGCCACACCTGAGAGGCTCTGCTCTGCCGCTGATTGGGAGGCCAAGATGAAGGAGCTGACTGCTGATAGGCTGAGACAGCTACAAAAGGAGCAGTTTCCTGCAGCCTTTTTCTCTTTTTCTCCTGACGCTGAGTCTGGTTGGGTCTTATGCTCTATGATAAAGGTATGTGGTGGGAGGTCAAGCCATGTAGGTGAGTCTGGGGTACCCTGTACATTGTTGCACGTAGCATTTAATCTGTTTAAACCCAGTAGGTTATTTGGTTTGTGCCACCCCCTTTTTTGTTTATTGATTTATGCTTGTTTTTTTAGTTTAATACCTAGGCTTCTTGTTTATTGTTTTTTGACTTTAGAATTTAAACCAACGCTAAGTAGTTTTTTTCCACCCTAATATAATATTTCTAGAATCATTGTGATGGTACATCGCCTTACAACAGGTTGAATGACACCTCTGTGGGGGTCTGTATCGCCTTCACTCGCACTATGTAACTTTGAGGTGGATGGTAGAAACACTTCCACACTAAAAAACTACAAATTTTTACTGCTTTGACTGCTTTACGGCATACGTCACTTCCCCCTCAAGGCAAAAGCTAAATGTTGGGAAAAGGAGACTGTAAAGCAATTGTTGAAATTTTCAAACAGATTAAATGAACAGAATTTAGTTTAAAGTAAATATGCACTTATTTTCCTAATGGTAATAGGGACCTCTGGCTCACAGTCCTGCATAGATGGTGGCGGTAATGCTCCTCTGACGTTGGATGCCACCCGCCGTTAAACAAGAAGAAGAAGAAGAAGAAAGCTAAATGTAGAGTGTTAACATTGCGGAAGCAGCGAAAAACCAGAAGAAAAGTTTTATCAGAGGAAACAAAAAAAGGAAAGCGGGAGAGTAACAAGCTAAATGCCCGGACAGGGATAAGTCCGGCGTTCACTCGCTGACGTGAGCTGAAAGACAAGGAGGGATGTCCGACCAATGCTAATTTAGCCCTGTTATTGTTGGACTTGTAAGTACATGATGATTTATTCAAATAGAAACATGATCAGACTGTACCTAATCAGTCCACATGGTTTATTTGTCTCTCGGGACGTCCTGTCAGCTCGCTTCTCCTCCCTCTGTTTGTCAACAAATGCACGCTAGCGTGAGGCGCTCTGTTTTACAGTGCAGTTACACTCAACGACCAAAGAAGCCACTAGAGAGCTGAAAGCTGGAATCTTACATAGTGCGGCTTTAATTAAAATAGGCTGAGTTTTATTTTACTTTTGGTTTTATTTGGCACAACCATTCTGCCCTTTCCTCCCCACTTTGTGAAAACCTTTGTTGTTTATTTGAGTTGGAAAATAAAAAGGCCTTTTTTTTTTTTTCACTTTCACTCTGACTCCAGTCAATTTATTTTGGTTGTCGTGTTATCCTTCTTTGTTTTACAAAAGGAATGTAACACACTGATTTAGACCAACATTTTAATGTTAAAAGTTTTAGTGCAAGTTGTGACTTAAAATGTGGAAGTAAAACTCGGTGTTCTACACTACACACAAATTAACATTATAGCCCAGATATTTTAAAGGCCAAAAATAAAATGAAGAAGTGAAGATGTTGTCTTACCTACAGACAAAACATTACAACACATCAGCAAAGCCTGCAGGCTTCAAAAAGATGACAAACAACCACTGCCTAATGAGATAAATAAGTCAAAATTGGTGGAAATTCATTTTTCCAGGGATTTATGACAGTGATTTGTTTTGGATACATGAGGATACTTGTATGCACTGGAGTACACACAACAAAACCTTCTGCTGGTGGAGATGCAGGGGGTTTGAGTAATAAATGGTGTGAACCGCAATGGGAACTGTAGGACATGAGAAACCCAAGTTACCTGTTGATATAGGTGTAGTAACTGTGAGGTTATGTTGTCTAATTCTGTGAAATACCAGTGTGACTTGGTGAAAAGGCTTCAGGATGTTTCAGGGTCAGAGGACAATTATGAGTGTAAATACATAGCCTGCAGCTGTTGTCATGCAGATCCTCACTGCTATAATAAACAGTTCTTCTTGAATGGACCCAAATTAAAATTGTTCAAACACAAAAGACAAATCAGATGGGGCAAATGAAAGTTTATCCTCAATGTAATTCTTTGGCTTTCACTGATTGTTTATTGGAAACAGAGACAGCCATGTTTTGGTTGAAATAGTCTCACTGGCAGTTGATGGCATTAGCGTTAGCCCACAAAGTCTCTGTGCTGCAAATGACAGTTTAATCTTCATAAACTCACAGATATATAAAACTGATATTCAAAGCTTTGTGAGAATATTCCACTACACAAAAGCACATAATTATGTAAGTTCATCATCGGCTATTTAAATTTTAAAAGCAAAGACATCCATAAAGTAACATGCTGGATGACATTGGTTTTCACGTCACTCGGGTGAAGATGCAAGGCAAAACCAGTCAGTGGTGCCACTGAAAGCCCTTAAAGACCCAATTTTTAGATTAAAACTACCCCCAAAAAAGATGTTGATACTACGGTAAGATTTTTGTCACATTTAATTTTCCTCAACAAAGCCCCTGTATTTAAAACCCAATGTATAGGCCGCGAATCCTTCTGCCCACCTTCTCATCAGCTGTTCAAGTCAGAGGGCTGCAGTGGGGCCAGGGAGCAGTCACTGGAGCACAAACTGATACAAATCCAACTCCTGGATATTAAGAAGATGGCTCAGACTGTATTTATCCCAGATGTAAAAACAGGCAAAACAAAAGGTCAAATTTATGATTTCACTGCATTCTGTCACATGACGTGGGCCTTCACCCATTTTGGCTTGTTGTTTTCAATGTGGAAACCAGGATTCTCCCTCTGCAATGACAGAACATCATGTTTGCAGAGTCCGTTTAAAAGATCAGGACTACGACACACAACAGAAGTTTTAAAGACTTGAAATTAAAGAGCTGTGATGAAAGGTCCGGGAGAATCAATGTTACTACGTACTAACTGTGACAGCAATGGGCCCCTGGGTTTGTGGACACGGTCTCAAAGTTCATGCATCGTCACCATCCGGCAACTTGTGGTCTGTTCTGCTCTGCTGTTTCTACAACGGTTTCTCCATCCTGTTGTGATTCGGTCTGCAAAAGTTCTTCCTCTGTGAACTCTGGTTCATAAAGATATCCTTTTGTACCCTTTCGTTATGCCAGTCAAAAGTCATTTTCCATTCAGTTTTAGTGAAGTAAGTGACTACATTTACATGCAGTTAATAAACCTTTCATAACCAGAATATTAGCTATAACCCGGTTGCATGCAGCCACGTAAACCCCAAAAAACCTTTTTAAAAACCGTAATATGCTCATATTCCGTTTTTTAAAAACCTGAATGTCACCCCTGGGTTACTCCTTTTCTAACCTGAGTATTTGGTCATGTATACTCCGATCGGGATATCCTCATCGAAAGGAACATTAAGTTGTGTTCTGCACATGTCCTTTTCGCAAGGAATCTTGGTCTTTTGAGGACAGGAAGTACTTGTTGTAACATGGCACAGCTCCGCCTCGATTTCCTAATTCTTCACGCTCTCGTCTTCCATTAATGAAGAAACTGACAAAGAATAGTGTCAAGTACTGGTGGTGGGTCAGTACCAGCACCAAAGCGCAAACGAAGCTGACTGTTAGCTGCTCCGGGCCGTTCATTATCTGCCGTGCTGCTGCTGTTGTTCTCGTTGCTATTGAATACAGGAAGAAGAAGCGGAAATGACGCGCATTGTGTCATGACGTTCTCCGTGCGTCGCTGTTTTGTTTGGGATACTATGCATAGAGGAATAACCCTGTTTGCTCACGCATGTAAACTGGGTTATTCCGAATGTTTCAGAAACCTGAATATTAACTGCATATAAACGTAGCCACTGTTTGTTGTTTATCTGGCAACCTCATCAGCAGATGATGGAGGGAGACATGACTCCTACATTGCAACACACAATAGTTCTCAAAATAGGGGCTTTGTTCAGAAAAGTTTACACTGTAAAGAATCTTATTGTAGTGTATTGCCAAGCTAATGCTGTTTTTTTAGTAGTTTTAACCTAAAAGTGGGTTAATTACAAGGCTTCCTCCGGCACCACTGACTTAAATATGTCACCTGGCATCCTTAACAGCCTGACCCCCAACACAGGGAGAAAGCTTGCAAGCTGCTTTATTGGCCTCAAGCAACCTCAATGCAAAAAACGTGAACTAACCCTTTAAAATCATGATTCCTCTTTAGAAAGCTTAAACCAGGTCGGCCTGTAGAGAATGTAAAGATGATGCACGTTGGGTTATGGACGCCATGTGGCCTTAGTTTTTTGTTTTCGACTGACAGAAGAGGCCCCACTGTGTGGTCCTCTGCTGCTGATGACCATCTGCTTCCAAGTTAGAAGTTTTACGTGTTCAGAAATGGTTGTCTTCATACTTTGGTTGTAGTAACTGGCTATTTGAGTTACTGTTGCCCCTCTGTGTTCTCAAACCACTCTGGTCATTCTCCTCTTACCTCTGGCATCATCAAGGCTTTTAACACAGAGACCTTTTGCTTGCTGAATATTTTCTCTTTTTCAGAACATTCTCTGTCAACCCTGGCTGTGTGTGAAAGTCCCAGCAGATCAGCAGTTCCTGAAATAAATGCCACTTTCAAAGTTACTTTCAAAGTCACCTTCCTTCCCTATTCTGATGCTGTTCATCTTGACCATATCTACATGACCAATTGCACTAAGTCACTGCCATGTGATTGTCTGATTTTTAATTTGTGTTAACCAGCCGCTCAACAATTGTTCCTTAAAGTCAATGAATTTCACAAACGGCTTTTTTAACCACCAGTTCCAGGAACTTTTTAGTTCCTGGACTTTCCTTCAGGAAGCAAATAGTTCCTGTGGCTGAGAAATACTCTGCAGATAAGATGATTATCAACAGTCCTGCCAGATCATTTTTTGATTCTTCAATGCTTCTCATGTTTCCCATACAGGCGAGAGTTTTCTGTTTTTAATTTCCTGAACTCTGAACCTCGCTGCCTCTGGACCTTAACAGAGGAAGTTCTCTGGATGTTTCTTCCCAAAGTTAAGTGAAGATCCTCTTTTTCAGCTTTACCTCAGTGTGATATTTAACATTAGCAATCGTTTTATTGATTTCACTTTAGTTTATCTCTGGTTTTATTTTATTTTTATCCCCAAAAATTCTGGAAACTCCTTTATGAATTTATCAGGAAGGAAAACCAGCAGCAGCCAAAGCATCTTTTTCTTGGGGAAAGTGGAGAAAATCACATTTTATTTATTTTAATTTATCTATTTTTGTTGCTTATTTGCAAGTTTTCTGACTATTCATTTCTCTGTGCATTGTTTATTTTATATTTCCATGATGCTTATAAACATTCAGTTTGATCTATTTGAAGAAGTCATTTCAACTTAATTAGATTTCTCATATTTAAGGAATTCTGTAAAGCAGTTTGATCTCTTAAAATAACTGTTGGACTTTTCATCTTTCCTCTAAGTGTCAGTTTGTAGGAAATGTAGAGCATTTTAAGACTAATCTATCAAATGGAAAGTAATACAATAAATAACAGAGTTTTGGTGAACACAGCATTACTTTATCTGTTTTGATTTATCTAGCCTCATTGGCATGACTGTAACAGAGTAGTGCCATCAAAGCATCATCCCGTACTTGTACAGAGAAAACAAAAAACATAAGTTCATTAATCCATACAGCAGTAAAATTACCATGAAGTATCATAAGGATTAGTGGTTTTACCTGTAGATGAAACACGACAGAGCAGAAGCAACACATACACGACCTTCATTTTGGTCTGATAATTCATCTGAGGCAACTGTTCAGACAGGTTTTTTGGTGAGCTGGGGGGGAGGTGTTCACGAATCACTGCCAAACAGATTTTTACTTCCTTGAAAAACACACTTTTGAAACAAATGTTTCACAACAACAGGTGTTGATGTCAAAAAAGTGCCATCCCCGAAATGACCAACAGATATGATTCACTTAGCCTGAAAAAGCTGCAGTCATTTTCATGTGTAATCATTACAGGCCTTACAGCATCTTCAGCTCCATAAAAATAAGGCTTAAAAATAAGAATTCAGAACAAAAAAATCATACACCACTAAAGTAATTTTTGTATCTTCATTTATGGGGGTCATTATGGTTTTTATGCACTTAAAAAAAAAAGCTTAAATCTGAAAGACATCCCAAGAGAGAAGCTTTCTGGATCTTTATCACACTTGCAAGTGGACACCTCAACTAATCAACAACAAATGCTGTGGCAGAAATTATAGCGACCTTTTCCATTCCTATGGCTTCAATACATATGATATTTGGTCACATCCCTGCCTCCCTCCCTGATTATCTTACCCAAAAAACATGCCAGGCCCATTGTCTCTGAATAGTCTTCTAAAAATATTCAACCCCAGTAAATTGCTAATAACAGATTTCCAACCTCAGGAAAGATAACCTTTTGCATTACTTAATATCATAGATAACTGTAATTGGGATCCACATTCAAGATTTCCTGCTGCTTAACAGAAAGTTTTTTTCTGCTGCCATGATGAGGGATTCCTGATTGGCTACTGGATTCACGTTGGGTGTTGGATGTATGTATTTGTATATATATGTATATGTGTATTTTATATATATATATATATATATATATATATATATATATATATATATATATATATATATATATATATATATATATATATATATATATATATATATATGTATATGTATCTATGCATATATGTGTATCCATAATATGAAGAGCTTTGTGCTCTATTGTAAAGTGTCTTGAGATAACACTTGTTATGAATTGGCACTATACAAGTAAAGATTGATTGATTGATTGATTGATTAATGCCTACAAGGTGTTCAAATTGAATTTGTCCAAGAGTGCCCAAGGCTACAAAATATGTAGAATCAGGACGTCTCTCATCCTGCAAACACCAAAAGGTGCTCAAAATGGCTGATTTTCTACCCCTGCTACTACAAGTACTTCTACATCAGTAGTTCAAGCCCATTGCCTTGAAGGCAGACCCAATGCAGAGTATAAACTGTGAACAAAATGAAGAGCTTTTGGAAATATCTCTGACTCACCATGAACTGACAAAATCCCACCAGGCAGACAAGTCAACCAGGGCTGGCCCCACACAGGGGACGGAGCCTGAAGGTGACAGGAGCTCCAACAGAGGGTCTCAGACAGAGTGAGAATAGAGGTGGATCAGGATTTCTCAGTAATTGGAAACCAGAGTTTATTTTTCTTCTAACATTGGCGACTGTAAACAAACTCCAGCAGTCACCAGAATCAAATACATGAACCAAAGTTAAAGTAAAGTTTGAACTGTGTAAACTAGATAGATTGTTAGTAGTTAAGCTGCCACAGCAGGTTACAGTTCACTAGACCTGGCCTCCTCACAGTCACCAAATCTCAATCTAATACACCTTTGGGTTATGGTGCAACAGATGAGTCATGATCATGAATGTGCAGCTGACAAATCTGCAGCAGCTACGTGATGCCATCAGGTCATTATGGACCAAAATCTCCGAGGACTTTCCAGCACCTTGTTGAATCTACAAGGTCTGTCATTAAAATAATGAGACTGCACTAATGAGGATAAAACTACGTTATATATTAAAGGTTGGGTTCTCTACTCGCACACAACTGCTGCACTTTACATGCGTCACATCTACAGTAGCGAATGTTTAAAATCCATCTACAGCTAGTCAGGGGGCCATCAGGATATGTCATACTCCACTGGCAATGCATTTCTCTCTGCTTTAGAGACAGCGACTTGAGTTGAACACAGCATATTCAGCCCAGGGAATGAAGTTTCACAGATATTTTGTCGACTTCTCAATGCTGGTCAACATCAGCTAATATGCGTTGATGTGTGAATGCAGCCTTACAAACCCCCCCAGTCCTTCTTTACATTTGAAGTGTTGTGGCCTTAATATCTGAGGAATATTTGAAGTTATTCTCCTTAAACTTTGTAAATGTGTCCTTTTTGACTGACAAATGAATTGATTTCATTTTTTAGTTCAAACTTCAAGATGTAAAGAAGCCCGTAATCATCTCTTGCTTGAAAATATCAGCTTGTATTGAAAAGTGGTATTTAGTGTTTAGATGTAAAGGGTCACAGGACAAAGGTCATGGAGCCTTATGGTTGTCCTTTGCTTGTTAAACACAATATTTCATTAAATTTGGTGAGATTTTCATTAATCAGGAGATAGTGAGGGATATTTGGAGTGGGGTTGTATAAGGAACATGACTTTAGCCTGAACGTTATCCGTAATGATAACCCAGAGAGCAGAAACACGTGGCCCAGATGCAGCATGAGACCAGCACAGGTGGCATTCAGTTGGCACTGGCATGAGGCACGTTGCCCAGATCTGGCCCAAGACCAGCACAGGTCAATCAGATAAGTTGCAGCCATGTGACTGTGGCTGATTGGCCATTTGCATGAACAAACAGTAGATGAAAGGGTGTACCCAATAATAATAATAATAAAGTGGCTATGTATATACACATCTATCTATCTATCTATGTATATATGTATATATACATATATATATATATATACATATATGGTCTTATTATTTCTTATTGCACATCAAATGTTATTAAAGTAAGAGGCTCACTCGCATGTCCATAACGTTTCCTTTTGTTATATTGTAGAACAAAAGTATCGTCATTAAAATGATCCCCTTGGTGCTAAAATATGTTGATCTTAAACAAATCCCTCCAAAATAAAAACAAGTTCTTTATCGTCACTGTCAGGCAAAAGCCTCTTATCTCCAAAATTGCTTCTTTACAGGAAATGAGAAAAAAAATCTACTAATGAATGCATTAATATTGTATGGTCCTGATACCAAATCACTTTTGAACCTTAATTTGATTAAAAGTTTATAAAACCCGTTGCCAACACAAAAGGTGACCAATAGCACTGTTTTAGGAAAAAAAAAATCTTAAAAGATGGAGATAGGAGGTTTGCGTCCAACAGTGACATTATGTTGTTGTATCAGCATCCTCCTCGGATATTTCCTGCCCCCTGTGAAGACACATGCAGCAGCTATAAATAACATTTTAATTAAAAATGGATGACATTTGGACTTTTTGACTCGATTTGACTTACCTGCAGCAAGGTGGAACCCTGAAAGAAATGAGAAATCGCAAAGTTAGAAACATCACTAACTTCATTATCGTTATTTTTTTAAAGAGTTAATGAGACTTTCTATCAACCACTTTTTTTTTTTTGCATTAAATTCCAAAATCTTGAAGATCACTTTCTCAAAACTGGCCCAACTGCAGATTAAATATAATAATTTCAAGATGATAAATTACGAGAAAAGGAAGAAAAAAGGGGAGAGTGGCTTCATAGCAATAACCCTGTTATTGTTGTAAGTTACTTTTAATCATTACTCCTATTAAAACCCGGTAATTTACTTTTTTAATGTGTAATATCAGAATTAACTTTTTCAATAAAGTTTATTCAGAATTAATTCAAATGTACAACTTCAGTACTTGAGTAAAGATAGAAGATCTTCCTGCTCAGTTTTTACTCAATTAGAAAGTCAATGAGTCAATTTATTACTTGGCTAAAATATTGGAAAAGTGTTTTAAAACATCCTGAAGGATTCATATCACTTTAAAAAGACAGTTTGTGGCGTTTTGAACTCAGTGATAGTGCAGCATCTTCTCATTGGTGTCTCTCTATTCTTCACTCATGACTCACTCGTCCCTCCATCAAACATGCTGTGATGAACTTTTCAGCTCGTTGCTGTGTGTACATCGTCCTGAGGACAACAAGCAACCAAGTAACTCAGTGTTCCTCTGATTTTAGATATAATATTTCTTCTCTTTTACATCACTCATTAATAAAAAAACATACCTTCTTATTACTGTAACTTATCACTACATGAACAAGATGCTGCCCAACACTACAGATGGATGTTTTTGGAAGGACCTAAAATATAAATGCTATCTAGAAAACTTTGATGGATGTAGTTAAAAGAAGATTTCAGGAAGAGCGTGTGTCTCACTGTTGACGTGTCTTCTTCAGATGAAGATTCCAGTGATGCAGACTTACAGGAGCAGCAGTCCTGCAAAAAGTTCAGCAACGGGAGATGCAGAGGGAGAGGGAGGCTCTGAAACTACAACAAAATGTTGAGTTACATTACAACATTGGAGAAGCTCTTTTACTCTGAATCGGCTGTAATATCGTGGTATGTGAACACAGACAAGGATTTCACTTCAGTTCATTTTGTTATCATTGTACAATTACTTAAGAATTACAGTAATATCTGAAAAATACAAAGAAAAGAAAAACAGGTCTGTCAGGACTCATAAGCACAAACACATAAATCCAGTGTAGAAAGCAGAGCAGTGATTCAGAGTGTAAAGGGTTAAAAAGACATGATGGTGCACCATGTGTCAGATAACAGGTGAGATTAACATGAGGTAGGCAGGCAGTAGATGTAGACACTTTAAACGGAGTGGTCCAGGATCGAGTCCATTAACATGGAAATGAGTCAGCATTAAGGTCTTCCCACTGCCCAAGGCTGAAATTATATGGCATTTTTATCTTTTTTCAGATTGATACCTAAAACAAAGTTCATGATGAACAAATATGAGATATTGTTTTCATTGAAACATTAAAATGCATCTGATATTACACTGATTTGTATTTTAAGCAATGTGTGTCTTAAAGGACAGTTAGAATCTGTATTTGTTGTCCACGAATACGAAACACAAGGCTGGCATTTTCAGATTTATCACCTCTGGGACCTGTTTTCTAAAATGTGTGTTTTCAGGCATCTGAATTGTGGTATTTGTGTTGACAAAATGCCTTGATTGATGATTAAAAACATTTGGAAAAAAACACCTGAATTTGTCTCTGTGTGGACGACCCGTTAGAGTTTAGTAAAAGGTGTCATGTTCTTCTGCTCCACAAGCCCCTTCTGACAACATTTAAAGGAAAAAAAATGGATTTTGCAGGACATGGTACCTTTGAGCTTGAAAATCATAAAAGACAAAACATGGAACTTTCATGAGCTTCTTTTCACCATAGACCTTATTATCAGGAAAGATCTGAGACCACAGTGAAAATCCCATAAGGTTTTAGTCAAAGGAACTTCTGGGTTGGCCTACGAAAATATGTAATCTCTGCATCACTCTGCTTTCCTCCTTAGATTTTTTTTACTGCAATATGCATTTGAAGCAAGAGATAGACTCCAGTTTTTGATATACTTTACATACTTCTTTGATAAATTTTGTTTAAGTCCAATGGATCTTCATGTTTTGACATTGTTTGATCGTTCAACCATAAGACATCTTCTATCACTATTTGATAGACCAGGGGTCTCCAACCACCAGGCCGTGGACCAGTGCTGGGCCACAGCTGATGTAGTGCCAGGCTGTAAAGAAGTCAACTAATTAATTTAATTACCCTGTTTAGAAAAACAGAGACTGAAGGGAATTTAATTTGTGTGACTGGATCTGTGAAGCTTGGCTGTGCGCTCGGACTCTCTGTCCCTCTCACCACTGTGATGAAAAAAAGACTTGAGATCAACTCGCTGTTAGACCTCATGCTGTCGTCCACTTGCACTCTGAATGCCATTGCAAATGTGTATACAGTTCTTGACTCCATGATGTCTAACTGTCTTACACCTGAAGCACATGAGAGTGATCCACCTCCTGATGTGGATGGAAACATTTCAGAGGTCAGAACTAATCAAATACCCATCACTAATCAATGGTAACAACAGATCAGACCTGCATCATGGTGAGTTAGATTATACACAACATGAGTGTTTGTTAGTCTAACCCACCACCACCTTTACAGTGCATGACTGTAAATTCAAAACTGGGCTGTGGCACATAAATTGTTGGGAACTGTTGTGACTGTTGTGACAGACAATACTGTTGCACAAAAAGGGAAAAAAATGTTTGTTATTTTGTATCAGAAACACACGGCACTCCTTTATGGGTATGGCATTGGAACTTTCACAGATTTTTGGTGCTGGAATCATCTCATTAAATGTGCTTATTTTTCCAAACTCAGTGTTTAAAAGGCCATGAGTTAATTAATACAGTGCATGAAAACACTTATTTAAATAACACCTCCACCATGGAGGTTATGTTTTTGCCACCTTTGGTCTGTGTGTTTCTCTGTGAGCATAATAACTCCAAAAGTTCTCAATGGATTTTGATGAAATTTTGGTGGTAATTTTAAGACAAATTAGATGCTGATCCAGGATTTTTTTGTTAAGGAATTTGTTAACATTGTGAGTAGGGTATTTTTCGGCATTTTCACTAATAACTCGGATAAGAATATCAAACATGCCTTGCTGTAGGTTTGTGCTCACAGAGCGCATCTAGCTTAAAACATATTATTAAAAAAAACACTTGATTATTAAACCCTAAGCTAACGATTGGCTGAGGGGACACACTGCCCATCATTTAAAATGTTTATTTTATTTTAGATTTTTAAAAGCACTATTTAATTTTAAGTCTGTGAACCTGCTGCTCTGTAAATGCACAGTGAGACAGAGTTAAACATTGTTTTTCACAAACAGGTTTTAATTGTTTTGGTGTGTCTGCACTGAATGTAAATCTGTGTACATGAATTCAGACCTGGCATTTGTTTTGACCATGTCTTAAACACATGAAATAGCAGAGCATTTTGAAAAAGGCCCCAGGCAGGAATTAGAGCCTAAGTGACATGTGTGGTTGCTTACCACTGCAACAAACCAGCACCCTAAAGAGCAACTGTTTAAGGATTAGGAGAAAGCTTCACTGTATTTGATTGGGGTATCATGAGTAATAACATGGGACAAGATAGTAGCACAAGGGCCACTAGGGGGAGGTGATGACTAAGCATCAAAAATCACAGCTTTGTAGAGACAAGGAGGTCCCTGATCTTAATGTCTGTAGGTACCAAACCGCGAGTGAGGGCCATATTAAGAGTATAGCTTTTCATATGAGTAGTGACATCTTTAATCTTATTCATATTAAAAGATTCAATAACTCCTTAGCTTACCCTTTGGGGGGCAGCATACAATCTTACTGAAATAGCCTAGAAGAAGTATTCTGTCATATTTAGGATTAACAAGGGAGAGGAGATCAGAGAGTTTGTGACCAAAACCATTTGGCTTTGTATGTATATTAAACTTTTATTTGGTATACGGAGTCAGGGAGCAGAACCTTTCCTTGTAGTGCAGATGGTTCAGCCTGATTCAGTGTCTATAGCAAGGCAGATCCATCTTGCCAAGCTCCAGTCTACAACGATTGTGCCTGGCCCAATCAGAGCCCTTTACAGCAAGAAGTGGTGGGAGCTACGAGTGAGACAACAGCAGGAAGTGACTGCTCATACAGGGGTTAGCATAGATGCTGGTTTTAAATAACAACACTGATGGCATTTCTCAATAGAATTGATATTTTCTGTCTACTTCTGACATGTTTTGTGAGAGTTTGTTCTATGAAGTGACTCACATTTTTGTATTTTACACCGAGGTAGTAGTGCCTGCCTACTTCATTATCTGATTGGCCCATAATGGTATGTATGTTAGGTAGGAGAGCACAGCTGCCACAACCTCTGGACTGAGAGGTGAGTAATGCTAATTGCTAAGCCCAGTAGATCTGGTGAAAAATATGCAGCAGTTCATGTAATGGTAGTTAGCCCAGAGTGCTAAAAAAACAAAAAACTGGCGACAGTGCAGCTGGAAGGCATAGAAAACTTAAGAATCAATGCATCTGTGCTGACAATCTGTCAGACTTCGCCAGGATAGGTGGCAAAGCAAGCTTAAAAACTTGTTGTACAATGTACTGGAGTACTTAAATCAGTAGCTAAAAGCGGGCTGAAAACATACATAGGTCAACTTATGTTCACATTGAAAATCCATGGGACCGATAAAAGAACTGTTAAAAAATTGTACAGATAAGCAGAAACTGATGATGGTATTTGTATCAGTAAAGTCTTATCAGTTCCCATCCCTATATAGCTTCATTGGTAATGGCACAGCTGACCAGGTCCAACTCTAACATCAGTCTTACCGTAGTTACTTCTGATCACTGCTTTGTCCAGTTTGGTGATGATGTCCTCCTTCACACCGTTGAGCTGGAACACACACTCGTACCTCCCCCAGTCTTCAGGTTTCACTGATGAAATGTTCAGGTCAACACTCATCTGGAAGGTCTCATCATGGTTGGGAAGGATCTCTCCATGGTCCACGTCTTCATGAAGCTCCTCTCCATCTTTCCTCCAGAATACTGCAGCTCTGTCAGGGTAGAAACCTGTGGCAAAGCAGCTGACTGGAGAGGAGGGAGACTTCTGGAGGAGAGACACTGAGGGAAGCTCTGAGGAGGGTAGACAGACAAAGAAGAGTCGACACAGAGACATAATGATGTGTTTGATGATGTTTCACTTTCTCAGTCATCTTGATGAATGTATGCATCATTTACTGACTGGACCAGATATGCATGGATTTAAATGTTGTCTGGTTTGACCCCAAGTTCTCACTGATGCAGTACTGATGTTACCATGGAGCTTTTGCCCTTCCTGCATCGAAGATGTTACACCAACTGAGATGGTTTAATATAGTCTTAAGTCACCACTTGATCCTTGTACCACCTTAAAGAAAAAACTTCTTGATTATTCTTTGTGACCAATGACCTTGCAGAGCATATGGATCTGCCTGATTCAGTTGTTTGTTTGTTCGTTTGTCTGTTTGTTTGTCTGTTAGCAAGATTACGCCAAAACTATTGCATGGATTTACATGAAAATTTTACGAGGTGTGGTTTGGTCCAAGGAAGAAGCCATTACATTTTGGTGCTGATCCAATCCCGACTGACGTCGCTAAAAACATTTAGGTTTATGATGAAGTCCCGTAACTTAACACTGGGCAAACTTTGGTCCCACCCACGGCACCATCCTATTGGTTACACGCTCTGGTTACCCGCAGAGGCACGGCACAGCGATCAGCCAATCAGCAGTGAAAGCTGGGGCATGCAGAGTGCTGCTCACAGACACAGAGGAGAGGAGGAAACGTTTTGCCGATAGAGAAAGCCTGGCGCTGTTCCTGGAGCCTTGGTTTCTCAGCAGACTGTCCTGAAATTGTAAAAAACACCCCAGTCCTCTCCAAATCACAACCACTAGTAACATTACTGTGAGCCCATTAATGTTATAAAAACATGCGCGGCAGCTCTGCTCGGTCGCAGTCCCTCCAAATGTGCCGTTTGCTCACTCGAGAGAAGGTTGCTGATAATGTTGATATGAAAATAGTCCATCATAGCAGAAATCTGTGTGTGTGTGAGTGTAAAAATCAACCCCCAAAGTCCAACATAGAGCGAACGTGTCGCGCACCGAAGTGCTGTGGTTTTGCTCCAACCCACAGGCTGGTGACATCGCCCACTGGAAGTGCCGTGGCACGCACAACACCAACATCTGTACAAGCAGCAGCAAATTGGCTCAGTCAACAAGTTACAAGACCCACTACTGACTAGGTCACTCTACTGGATGATATTTATGTCAACAATAATCACACTTCTTGCAGATGGATATTTTTCATTCCACAATGTGCATATAACATAAATATAGGACTATAATGTTGGGTGGAAATCATAATTTATGGGTGGAAGTGAGCTGCTTGGCCAAGGTCTGCGCTCTCAGCGTGCTTTTCTAGTTGTTAAAGCTTTGTAGGTGAAATTCTTTCTCATTCTGGCTTGTTGTTTGACTTCAGTTTCTCCATATTCGTGGGTCTCTGTTGTCTGTTTGGGGTCCCTAATGTGCCACACATTTTCAATGCGAGACAGCTCTCGACTGTAGGCAGGTCGGTCTAGTACCTGAACACTTCTACGAAGCCATGCTGTGGTAACATATGCAGAATGTGTCTTGGCATTGTCTTGCTGAAATAAGCAGGGGCATCCCTGAAAAAGTCATCACTTGGGTGGCAGCATGTTGCTCCAAATCCAGTAGCACCTTCCAGCATTAATGTTGCCCTCACTGATGTGCACGCTACCCATGCCATGGCACTAAACACCACCACACCATTACAGACGCTGGCTTTTGAACTTTGCTCTGATAACAGTCTGGATGGTCCTTTTCCTCTTTAGCCCGGAGGACAAGACATCCATTATTTCAAAAAACAATTTGGAGATGAGCTCGGCCCAGAGAAGCCGACAGTGTTTCTGGTTGTTGTTGATTTGTGGCTTTGCATGATAGAGTTTTAACTTGCACTTGTAGATGTAGTGGCAGGGGTTTTCTGAAGTGTTCCTGAGCTGACCTGTTCATGTCCTTCACAGAATGATGTTGTTTTAATTGCAGTTCCATCTGAAAGTTCAAAGGTCACCGGCATTCAATGTTGGTTTTTGGCCTCTGCACTTATATACAGAGAATGCTCTGGATTTACAGATTCTTTTGATGACATTATGGAGTAAATTATGAAATCCCTAAATTCCCTGTAATTGTGCATTGATAAATGTTGTTCTTAAAATGTTTGACTGTTTGTCCATGCAGTTGTTCATAAAGGGACTAACAGCGTCCCATCCTTCTTTGTGAGCCATTAAGCCATTCAGGGATGCTCCTGTTATACCCAATCATCATCACCTGTTTCCAGGTAACCTGTTCACCTGTAAAGTGTTCCACACAGGTGTTTTTAAGCATTCCTCAACTTTGTCATCTTTTTTTGCCCTGTCCCAGCTTTTTTCGATGTGTTGCAGTTATAACATTCAAAGTGAGTAAATATTAAAAAAACAATTAAGTTTATTAGTTTGAACACTGAATGTCTCATCTTTGTAAATCATTGAATTTTGATTATTTTTTTACACATTGGATTGGGGGTTTGTAGTGAAAAGATTTGGTTTCTAGTTTTCTGAAAATTTTACATGTTATATTTCCAAGACATAACTCATGGCTACTGTACGGATGGTTTACCTGTTCTCAGAAGAAAGTTTCTTCCAAACTGCACATAATTCTTTAACCAGTTGGGGCACGTGTAGACGTAGAGGCTGTTAAAGAATTTAAGATTATCTCGATTGGTATCCCAGCTGAGTTTGGTTGTGAGTGCCTCAGGTTTATGAGCAATCCACGTCATAGTTTGCAGGTCCAATTCAAGGAAGTCTTCTCCATCATAACCATACCTCAAGAAACCAGCAGTCTCATTAGTCTCATCATCCCACTCACAGCCACTGATCACCTGTAAGATGTGGGAACCTGAGAGAGACAGAAAGAAAAGGCTAAGTGACATTCAAGTACAGTTTGCTATGAGCAGATCATCAGATTGTCTTCTAGGCAGAAGCCCACCAACATAATCTCAGGGAACAGGGCGGTTACTCTGATATTTTGTCTGATGACAGATCATGAAGAATTAAGAATCAGTGAAAGCATTTTATACTGCCTCTCTGTGAGTAGGTTGATCTAAAGTTAAGTTGAGATGACGTGCAGTATGGCAGCGTCCATTAAAAGCAATCACAACATTTCAAAGGCTCCTTTGATAAACAGACGGTTGATGTCACATGGATTTGTCCAATTCTTTAACAGTTTATGACTTGGAGTTGTATAGCATACGTGAGTTAAAATGGTTGACATTCGTAGATGTCTAGACCAGTGATTCTCAACTCGTGGGTGGGTCATGAGCCTATGCCTGGGCAAAAGAAATGTTGGGAAGAAAGTCCTGTACTTTTATTTTGAAAGAGATTTTTTTTTCAAGGAAGTGCCATCTTTTCACACTGCTTAACCATGGGTGGTGATAATACCCTGTAATGCTAATTGACACACGTCATTCAAAGAGTGTTTTTATATCAGCAAGTAGGTACTTAGCTTAAGCTACATATTTTAAATATATTTTTAAATGACTTCTCAGTGGTTAGAAGTCATTTAACATTAAAAGTTAGACTGTTTTATTTCAGGTTTGTCCATTAAAGCACTGGAGAGTCTGTTAAAAAAGCCTGAAGTTACTGAAGTTTTTGGTGTGTTGTGACAGTTCTATGACTAATAGCTTATTTAGTGCTACTGATTTAATATTATTACTTAAGACCTTGTTTTCCTAATTAGAATGCAGCTAACTGAATGTAAGCGGGAATATTTCCCTCTCTAGCATCGCCACCTGCAAGTCATTTTAGTTTCTCACTAAACTTTTTTTGTGTAGATATACTGTGATATTCTACATAGCCCAGATTCAAAGTGCAGCATATTGGTGTTAAAGAAATTTGAGAAGCTGAAAATTCCCCCCATTTGGGTCACAACTTGAAATTAAGGGGTGATGGTGGGTCCCGAAGCCCGACCGGTTGAGAACCACTGGTCTAGACAACAAGACCAGACCTCATACTAACTAAAAAGTCCAGCTGTCTAAGGTATGGGTAATAGATAATGAGACTGAATAATGAGTGAAACCACATAGCTCAGTCAAACTAAGTGTTATACATTAAAAGTTAGGTATTTTTATGCCCAACTGCTGCAAGTTTGCAGCAAGTTACACCATGTGGTTTCACTCATTCAGTCTCATTATTCAATAGCCATACCTCATGTATTACATTGCCTAATAAATGCAATCTGACTGCATATAATGCCAGATGATATTTTAGCATAATTATAACACTCATACTTACATCGTTAAAAACCTGTTTGATTTATTTCTGCATCAGCTGAATTTCAACATGAACATGCATTACCTTCACTTTGGTTTAAGCTTTTCACGATGCCATCAATGGTTGCCTTTAAGTAGTTCTCAGACTCCAAACACTGCCAAGAGTACCATGCAGCGTGACCTGGATCTTCTTTCTCGAGTTCTCTGATCCACTTGTGTAGGACTAATTTCTTAGTTTTGGGGTCACAGTATCCAGCCTCGACCCCATCAACAGTCCCAGATGCCACATACACTGGACAGTCTGGGACTCCATAAGATACAGTTTGAAAATATTTCAGGGAGTGTGTTGCTGTAAGAACGAAACATCAGAATCAAATCAGGATCAGATTACTGTTTTGTCCCATAGATGATTTGAAGTAAATCAGCATAAATCTACATTCAAAGAAACAACAGGAGCTGTTTGGCAAAGAGTAAGGAGACAAAAATAAAGAATTAAAAATATATATAAGATGGTATATATGTAGTGGTCCCTCGGGTGTGTTTTCTAAACAGTAAACTAACATTTGAGCCTGTGAATGAATTTGACAAAAGGCTTTTCTAAACACCAGTCGACTTTCTCTGAAGGAAGTAAAGAGATCCTGTGACTCATTGCTGTCTGCATTTACAAAGATTCAGAGATAAGCCTATGACTTATGAGCAGTCCTGCAAGGTCACTTATATTATTGTTTCTCATACAAACAACATGAGGGAGAGGATTCTGTTTTACGCTCTGAACTTCACTAACTCTGGAGGTTAAAAGAGGGAGATTTCAAGATTTTTCTTTTTGTCAGATGTTTATCTCAGAGATTGTTAGTATGATTAGTCATTCGAACTCCTTTTTTCTATTTACAAATGTTTCCTGAATAGCCATTTTTCCCTGTGTATTGGGATTTTTTTATATTTCTGTTATGATTACACATTTTAAATATGATAGTAGTAGTTATAGGCTTGGGCATGGACACAAGCCACTATTTTTCTTCCACGTGTTTCTTTTTCACCATTTTTTATTTTTCATCATCTTCTGGGCAAAACTTTGATCTCCTCCTAGGGCTTCGAGAAAACCCCTGCAAATCATATCAAATATGTGGTTTGTTCTTGATCTGTGTGCTCTGACTTTTCTAAGAGATTAGCACATTTTTTACAGTTATTCGCAAATATCTGTGAAAAAAAGTCCCATAGGAAACGAATGGAGAGAAGGACCGAGCAAACAAAACAAACAAAAAAAACACATTGCTACCACTACTGCTTCACCATACTTTCACCTACACAGTTCACGAGAACTTTAAAACGCAGGCATTTTTGTCCTCTCCTCAGGAATGTCTTTAGTATGATGATGGGGTTTACGGTTTCGATCGGCGAGTCTTCAAAACCCCTCTACGTTGATTGAAATCACTTTAGACCTGCCCAGCTAGAGTGGGTGGTATCATCATGAGTGTGGAAGAGGTGAAGGTTCACCTGAAAATCGCCCTCCTGCCTAAACCATACAGAGGGGTCACATAGGGTACACACAATGTGGTCACCATTCCTGGAACTTACATAAAACTATTTTTGAAGTCCTACCTCTTTTTAAATGAATTAGGAGCCAGCTGTCAGGGGCAAAGTCCATGATGTTCCCCAATAAGAGCCAATGTAAACTGATTTGTTTTTCCCCTGTTGACTGTTTGACTCTGCCATAACTCTGTCATTTCTCACAGTATCTTAAAAAAGATTACATCTTTACCCTCTCCAGAACTGTCTGACACCCATGATCATTTTACTTTTTTATTGTTTTATTTTATTTTACTAGCGTTTATGTTTTTCCCATAATTATCAGTTCTTCAGGAGCCTCTCAGAGCAGAAACTGTACTCAGATATTCATCAAACTAACAGCTCCTGTGTCAATGACAGTTGTCTACCATGACAATGGAGCTCTTTGTTCAAAGTATTAACACATCAGTTACGAGGTGCTCAGGGCTTGCGTGTGTGAGTGTGTGTGTGGGTGAGTCAGTGCATGAAGCACTCATATGTGTTTGTGTGTGACATGTTTAACCCTCATACCTGAAGGAGACAATTTTGTCCCCTTGATGGTCTATGTTCTCTATTTATTTTGAAGAGGATATGCTTTTCCTCAACATATCTGGTACAGGTGTGCATTTTCCCCACTCATTTTGTATTTTAAACACAAATCCTCTAGCACACATTTATTAAAGGGGGCATTTTTGTCCCCTTCTAAAATGCCTATAAAATCTAATCTTAATATTTTTCAACTTTGTTCCCCATAAATCTTTTAATCAACTTCATACCTGCTCATAAATACCAAATATTAAATTATTTTTACAGTTTTAATCCTTTTGATCACAATTTGAACTATCTAAGTTTCGATCTTATTGTTTTGGTGCCTGTATCTTCAATACATTAAAAGGGAAAGTAGAACTTTCTGGATGGAATTATTACAATCTTGGACAATGATTAGTGAAAGATTTTTTATGGATTTGGAGTTGTTATGCCAGGTCAGAATTTCTTCATAAATCTCTTAATTTACCTCAGTACTGATTGTAGCTATCAAGTAACCAAACTTTTTGCGAATTTTAACTCTTAAAACTCCAGTGTATGCAATGACACCACCAATTTCTGTAAAAAAAAAAAAAAAAAAAAAAAAAAAAATATATATATATATATATATATATATATATATATATATATATATATATATATATATATATATTGCAATATGTTCAATGCTACGTAAAATTTTCTGGATGTAATTATTTCAGTGTTGGACAAGTCAGTGATTAGTGATGACATTGTTTTTTATGGATTTGCAGTTTTTCTGCTATGTCAGATTACCAAAAATACTTAATTTCTGACAAGGGGACATTTTTCTCCCCTTCCAAAATGCCCTTAAAATATCATATCATATATAATATATCATATACACTGAGCTAAGTCAGGCCATGCAGAACTATACACTTCACTAGCAGAACACAATAATTTTGCCCAAATGTGGTATGCCAACTTTTGCAAAATCTGCAGTATGACAAAAAGTACTGATGCCACACTACTTTGGGAAAAATTAGCAGTGTGCATCGGAGCAGTCTGCCTCATGTACTCTTACCCGTAATGCAAAGCTCTAATGGATCAGAGGTCAAAATGACATACGGCATGCCTGAGCAATGTAAACATTAGCACTGATTCTGTTACATTTATTTAACTATAAAGTGAATCAGACTCTGTAACATTTTTTCCAGTTATTACATGGGTGTTACACTTCCTGTGTGAGCATAAAGCCATGAGTGTTATAGATTAAATGTCAGGTACTCACACACAACTGCTATACATTTCTAATAAAAGACTGAGCACAAACTAGATGAGGTTTACTTTTGAAGAGCCCCTGGTTTTGCTTCCACTTTTGTTGCTCTGCTTCTGCTTTTGTGCTTTTGCCTCAGCCTTTTGTGTCTGCTGTTTATTGTCGTCTTGGTGAAAGACGGTTGGCCTGGGATTGGAATCCTGAGACCAGCTGCTGCTGCACATGGTGACATGGCACATGTCTGCTTTGTATGGCGTTCGTTTTAATGGTGATGTCGTAATATGTTTGTACGATCATCAACAGTGCCAAGCTACATTAGGCCAAAGTTTCTCTGAGTTAAGAGCATCTGGCATGTGTTACATCTACAATGGTGAAAGTTTAAAATCCTTCTACAGTTAGTCAGGGGGGCTATCAGGACACGTCATACTCCACTGGCCCAACGATTCCCTCTGTTTTAGGTACATTGACCTGTGTTGAACACAGCAACACCAGGGAACTTACTTTCACAGAAGTCTTGGTCACGCCACAAAAAACAAAGGTTTATAATGGGAAATTGATTTTAAAAGATGGTACAAAGATAAATGTAGCCATTAAATAGCCATAGAAATAAATGTGGGTCATTTCTGACCTATGTTGCAGATCAAAGGGTTAAAGGACAAAACAAAATATGGCGAAACTAACACTGCATACATGGATGCATTAATTTATTGCAAGAAAACAAACATCTTTACATTAAAATAATCAGTTCTCTTTAGAAAATTGAAACCGAGTCAGCCTGTGGAGAATGTAAAGATGATTCATGTTGGGTCAAGGACGCCATGTTGAATATCCTTTGGCTTGTTTACTGTTGTAGTCTGGTACATTTTGTTTGTACTGGAAATATATGTGGCTTATAAATGATCAAGAAGAGAGTGACACTAAAAACAAGAGGACAAAAAAAGACACGTCAGCAAGAAAATGTAGTTTTAGAGAAAAACAAAAATGAAGAGAGCTGTTGTTACAAAATGAAATAATTTAATGACAGAGCAGCTCAGGACTCGATAATGACCAAGATGAAATATCATCACTCACAAAATGATTTGGATAGATAGATAGATAGATTTTTCTTATTTACATCAAATATTAAACAAGTAAGACGTAGACTTACTCCCACGTCCACAAAGTTTACTTACTTACTTAATAATATAAAATAAAAGTAAAGTAAAGTAAGTAAAATCTGTCTCTGGTGCTAAAAAATGACAAAACATTGAGCTTAAGTTGTGTATCATTTGTGTCAGGCAAAAACATCTTATATCCAAAATTCTTCTTTGCAGGAAATGAAAAAAAAATCTCTACTAATGAACGCATTGATATTTTATGGTCCTGTTACCAAATCATTTTTTGAACTTTAATTTGGTTAAGAGTTTATAAAACTCACTCACCAACATGGAAGGTGACTAATAGCACTGTTTTATGAAAACAAAATCGTAAAAGATGGAGATAGGATATATATAGAATATACTGTATATACCTGTCGAATCACACTGGGGTAACGTAGAGTGATGTTTATTATTGGACCACTGTCCAAAGTCCTAGGACAGAAGAGATGGCTTTCTCTCACCAAGTTCTTGCCCCCATGTGTGCTTTTTTCCTTAACCAAAATTATTTTAAATCCTCCAGGTACATGACATGATTTTTTTTTTAGAATTTTAATACAGTATCAAAGTTCACATCATTAAGCATTCTTAAAAATCTTACACATTAAAACATCTCTAAATAATAAAATCTTGTTCTAAAATAGCTATTTAACAGCTCAGATCATTTTTAAGGACTGTGTGGACATGACCACTATCTCTATGATGTGAAGAGGCCCATTGGGTGATGATCTGATTTTGGAGGTGACCCAAAAACCGATGCAGATCCAGAAAAAAATCATTTAAATCCTTTTGTAGATTAGTTTTTAAAAGAGGGGAATGTTCGTCATATATTTTACCTCTAGTGTAATTTGCCCACACTGATGGTGTCTGTGTTTGCACACTAAAAATTCATGAAGACACATTTTCACATTCTATTGTTTCATAAAAATCTTAACTTGGAACTTTATGTGACTTCTAAAGGGGTTGGTGGAAAAAGTTTTGACCGAGTATATGACAGACAAAAATCAAGAACCACTGATTTAGGCCAACATTTTTATGTTAAAAAGTGCAAGTTGTGACTTAAAATGTTAAAGTACAACTCAGAGTTACAGGCAGCACAAATTAACATTTTAGCCCAGAGATTTTAAAGGCCACAAAATAAAATGAAAAACTGAAAATGCTGTCTTACCTGCAGATGAAATATAACAACACACCAGCAACAGGAATAAAGTCTTCATGATTATTTGTTGAGAGGTCTTGGACCCGGGGTTTACATTCAGAAACTACAGTCACTCTCTGAACGGGGCACACTGAGGGGAAGTCCACAGGATACCTGCCTTTAAACTGTCATGTTGAACAGAAAGATAACACCTTACACAGCCTCTACTGCCCCCCTGTGGTGTAAATGAAGCAGGCCACCGTAATATCTCATGAATAAACAAGATGAAAAAGGCCATGTGATTAACATTTTAGCAGTACTTTAATTTACTTTATCTTATCTTAGAAAGTCTGCAAGGGATTTTCTTTAAACTTTTAGCACATATCCTCTGAGATTCAAGGTTGATTTGGTTAGATTTTGGAGGTCACCCTTTGCTTGCAAGTAGGATTTCTTAAGAACATTTGAAGGGATTTCCTTCAAACTTCTTTGTCCCTGGGGAAGACAGCCAGGTGTCGACCCTTAGACGAAACATGAGGTGGGGTTGCTCCAGGCCTGTGGCATTAGTATTGACCATTTGTAGACACGTGACCAACATGAAGTCACTCAGGTCTGTGGACAGAGGAATTACTGCAGCTGTCAATAGACTTTCTTCATCTCAAACCAGGTCAGCACGTGGAGAATGTAGAGATGATGCATGTTGGGTCAGGGACGCCATGTTTAATGGTCTTTGGACTGTTTGCTATTTGCCTGGACTGTACTGGAAATATATGGGCTTATAAATGATCAAGAAGAGGGCGTCGTGATCATGCTCTTTGTCTTAGTTATGTTACCTAATTGTGTTCACGTTTGGTGTCCTCTCTTGTACTTTGTGTTTTATTTTGAAAAGTCACCAGTCTTTCCATGTTTCCGTGGCTTTACTTCCTGTCTTGCGTTGTCACACCTGATTCCTGATTGTTCCTTCCCAGCTGTGTCTAATCACCCCCAATCACCTCATGTATTTAAACCTCATGTTTTCCCCTGTCTTGTCGCCAGTTGGTCCTACTCTTTAGTCTTTATGTCATGTCTTGCCAGTAAAACCTCTTTTTTCTCAGGCCGAGTCTTTAGCCTCACGTCTTGGATACCTTTGCCTTCCCTGACAGATTTACTGTGTACTGAACCTTACCTGTTTTATCAGTAAACCAACTGCCAATGTAAACCAGTGAAGAAGCATTTGTGTCTCTTTTGTGCCTTGTTTCATGATAAAGAGTGAAACTAAAAACATGAAGAAAATAAAGGACATTTTCAGCATGAAAATGTATTTTAAGTGCAAAGACAGTTGTTGTTACAAATGAAATGATGTCATGAGAGAGCAGCTCAGGAATTCACAATGATCAAGACGAATTATCACCCACATAACAGGATGTTTAGATTGTCTTCACACGTATTTAATCAAAAATGTCTTCACAAAAATCAATCACATTGTCAAGGAGGTAATAAATGTTAGCCATGGTAAAAAAAAAGTCACATTTTAACATGCTGATTGATATAGCAGATTATATGGTATTCAAAATCTGTTTAACAAAACACATTTGCTCAAAGGCTTGCTGCTTTTAGCTTTCACCTTAGCTTATTTCCCTGCATAAAATAAAATAAGCTTCTGTTTTGGTCAAGTGATAGACAGACAGACTGACAGATAAAAAGATAAATAGAAAGATTTTTCTTACTGCACATCAAGTATTTTTAAAGTAAGAGTTAGACTCACTCACGTGTTCACAAAGTTTCCTTTTGTAACAATAGAAAATCAGGGTATCTTCTTAAAATAGTTTGGTGCTAAAACATTTAGCTTAAACAAATCCCCCAAAATAAAAACAGGTTGTAACAAGCGTAAAAACCTCTTATCAGGCAAAAACCTCTTATCTCAAAATTGCTTTTTTTTCAGGAAATGAAAAAAAATCTCTACCAATGTGTTATAACTGTATGGTCCTGATACCAAATCACTTTTTGAACTTAAATTTGGTTAAAAGTTTATAAAACCCACTCACCAACATGGAAGGTGACCAATAGCATTATTTTATAGGAAAAATCTAAAAAGAGGGAGATAGGAGGTTTGTGCCCAACGGTGATATTATGTCGTTGTATCAGCATCCTCCTCGGGTATTCCCTGTCCCCCTGTGAAGACAGGCAGCAAACAGTAAATAACATTTTGATTACACAGGGATGATATTTGGACTTTTTTTTTTTTTGACACAATTTGACTTACCTGCAACAGGCTGGAACTCTGAAAGAAATGAGAAATCACAAAGTTAGAAACATCAACATTTTTTAAGCCTTTATTTTAGAGTTTATGATTTTTTGGACTTTTTGTTGACCACTTTTTGTGTCTTAAATTCCAAAACCTTGAAGCTCACTTTCTCAAAAAACTGCCCCAGCTGCAGATTAATCACAAGTTCAAGAGGGTGATTTAGGAGAAGAGGAAGAAAAAGGGGAGAGTGGCTTCACAGTATTAACTCAGTTAATGTTGTAAGTTACTTCTCACTGTTACTCTTTGAAATTAGTTCTCCTACCTTTTTATTGCGTGATATCAGAATCAACTTGTTTGATAACTTTTAATCAGTGGTGGGCAATTTAACAACTTAAGTACTTTATTAAAGATAGAAGATCTCCCTGCTCAGTTTTACTCCATTACAAGTAAAAGTCACTTAGTCAGTTTATTACTTGAGGAAAGTAATAAGTAAATACTAAGTCCTGAAGGGTTCTTATCACTTTAAAAAAAGGAGGCTTTTTGAACACTTCTCTTCTGCTGATTAGCACACGACATATTACGAATGTTAAAATACTGATAAAACTCAATATACTGAGATATTTAGTGCTGCAATAGTGTATCATTTTTTTAATGCAGTGTTGTGAAATTTGTCGAAATACTTTATAGAAATTCTGATCATTTGTTTTGTATTTTAGTGCAGCTTCCAGCTGCTAGCTGGCCGTAGACATTAAGCCATTTTAGCCTCCCTCTCTGTTAAAGTTATTGACAACAAAGTTTATTCTTGTAGCACCATGCTACATCACACTTAATAGAAACTGTATCTCTTATGAATACAGTATTGTGACATCTTAGTGCTATATATAAAAGAAGACATTTATCGAAAAAATCATGAATTACTGCCCTGTTTAAAGTATTGAAATATATCACGATATGTCGTATCATCAGTCATGTATTGCATTACATATTCTTGCCAGGCAGCAAACTCTGGGGCTGTAAATGGAGACCCATGTAGAAGTGCCAAAATCTGCAGTACCCATAGTGTCCACTTGAGGCTGGCTGCAGAAACCTGACACTTTAATGACTTTATGCGGGGGAACAATGATTTTCACAGCCTGAACACACATCTTTACAGCCTGGTTAAAAATGGCGTCAGTCTTAAACTATAACACATCTATGTGTTCTCACTTTGAGGGGGATGAACTTTTTTAAATCACAACCGTTTTTCTTTTATCAATGATTTATCAAGGATTTCTTGTTTTGGAAATGTGGCGTTGCTATTGGTCAGGCAGTCTTTTGTCATGCTTCAACACGGCCTTTCTGTCTGTGAGCAGATGGAGCTACAGTTGTGTTGAGATAGCACGTGCAGTATAACAGTGTCCATTAGAGGACATCAACAGTGCTCCAAATGCTCCTGTGACGTGACTTTGTCTAATATTTTATCAACAGTCTATGATTCTTACCAAAACACACCCCTACAACAATTCTTGAACACATGAAAAGAAATCAGTCTCTTTGACATCTCTGCTTACTCTTATTTCATTTCTATTAAAGAGTCTGTAAACTATTTTAAGTCCTGTTTATGTGATTATAACACAAGTCTTGTTTACATTTTCTGCTGTCAATACCAATCCTGATCATCTCTGAGTGAGGCTGGCTGATATCAGCCATACTTAGCGCGACCTTGATGAAGTTTGTGTGCACAGCTCACTCTTCACTCCATCCAACATGCTGTGATGATTTTTCAGCTCATTGCTGTGTGTACATGTAATCATGCTGAGGACAACAAGCAACTGAGTAATTAAGTGCTACTTTGATTTGTAGCCATACAATATCTTCTCTTTTAGGTCACTTACATTGCTCATTAATTAAAAAAAAAGGTTATTTTTATCACTATAACATATCACTACATGAACAAGGTACCACCCAAAACTACAGATGGATGTTCTGGAAGGACCTAAAATACAAACACAATCTAGAAAAGTTTGACAGGATTTAGTTTAAAATTAAAAGCATTTCAGAAGAACTTGTATCTCACTGTTGATGTTTCTTCTCCAGATGAAGATTCCAGCGATGCAGACTAACAGGAGCAGCAATCCCACAACAAGTCCAGAAACAAGAGCAACCGGAGATCCAGAGGGAGGCTCTGAAATCACAACAAAATGTTGAGTTACTTAAGAACATTGGAGAAGCTCTTTTACTCTGAATCAGCTTTAATGTCCAGGTATGTGAACACAGAGAAGGATTTCACTTCAGTTCACTTTGCTGTCATTGAACAATTACATAAAAATTAATATCTGTAAAATAAAAAGAAAAGGACTCACATAAGCATGAACACATGAATCCAATGTAGAAAGCAGAGCAATGATTCAGAGTGTAAAGGGTTAAATAGATATGATGATGCACCATGTGTCAGATAACAGGTGTGATTAACATGAGGTAGATGCAGACACTTTATACAGAGTGGTCCAGGAACAAGTCCATGAACACGGTTAAAGTTAAAGATTCTTCTTCACAGACAGATTTTATTTTTGGTGCAGTGTGAGTCTACACTAAGTGTAAACTTGCAGACATAAACCTGACGTGATTCGGCCATGTTTAAATCAGGTTCAGTTTGATAAATGCTGATCTGATCATGGAAATGAAAGTACACACTTTTTGGTCATACATATGATTGATAAATGAGAGCCACAGACTGCTAACTGTCAGTCCAGAAAAAGGCAAAGAGGTGCAGTTATTGTAGATCTTCATCCTCCTGTTAAACCACAGTGACACACCCATCTTTCCAAACAAACAAACAAAATTCCAAAGCACCAATGATGCGTGCGAACATAGGGATGAACAAGTTTTTCACTCTCAGTTTCACTCACTGATGGTTCAGATTTTCTATGAAAGTTATCCATCAGTGTGAGCTAACACACTCACGCCCTTACATACCCATTCACTCATCCTCCCACTGCCCTCTCTGTAAGAGCAACTCTGTGGTAAGTGTCCTGCCCAAGGACACGTCACTATGTAACAGCAATAGCTGGGCTTGAACCTGCAACCTGACAGAGCGCTCTAACAGACTGAAAAACCGGTCCCATGAGTTTTGTTTTGTTGTCTTTGAGCAAGATAACTGAAAAAGTTCTGAACTGATTATGATGAAGTTTTCAGGGAATATTGGTCATAGCACAATCAGAAGTCCAAAGATTTTAGTGATGATTTAAATCCTGATGTGGATTAACACTGCATGATAGGTCGGTTTTTCCACATTTTTGCAAATGACTCATCTGACAATGTCATTAATGCCTTGGTGGAGGCTTGTGCTCTCAGAGCTTCTGGTTTTCTGCATATTTGGCACAGAAGTAAATTCTTCCTGCATGTCGTCAGTGGATGTGCAGTGTTGCTGCGTTGTGTGCTCAGACACAGTTTGTGTCTGAATGCACAAATAACAACTTAATCAGAGTCGATGCTCTGCATGAACAGGGCCTTGTTTGCACCAGAGGGATCACCTAGTGAAGACCAAAAGGCAATGCCAAGTCTGTAATTAAACCATGATGAATAACTCTGTGTGAGCAATACCACAGCTGGCCAGAAACATGTGTCTTACTTTTTTCAGGAGGCCTTGCTGGGGAAAGTTTAGCGATTAAGTCCGTCTTCACACCATCAAGCTGAAACACACACTCGTATTTCCCCCAGTCTTCAGGTTTCATTGCAGAAATGTTCAGATCAGCTCTCATCTGGAAGGTCTCATCATGGTTGGGAAGGATCTCTCCATGGTCCACGTATTCATAAAGCTCCTCTCCATCTTTCCTCCAGAACATCGCAGCTCTGTTAGGGTAGAAACCTGTGGCAAAGCAGCTGACTGGAGAGGAGGGAGACTTCTGGAGAAGAGTCACTGAGGGAAGCTCTGAGGGTTAACAGACATTATTATTAACTTTTTTTTTTAAATGTTGAGATAATTCAAATGCACACCTTTTCAAACAGTGCAGCCTAGGGGCTTCAAACCAAACCAAAACAAGAGATCATGACAAAAGATTGTTAAACCATTGAGAGTTATATAATATTTAACGCATGTATAAGGGTGGGTAGGTGGGTTTGAGGGAATGTTTTTATATATTATGTAAAGCACTGTAAATGTGTTATAAATATATATGTATGTTGGGCTGTCAAAATCAATGCATAAACGAGGATTAATCCATCGTAATGATTCATCTGATTAAAAACTTTAACACAATAAACAAACCACCCTCGTGTGATTAATATAGAGTAGAAGCAAATTGTATTTAATCGTGATTAATCAAAATCAATCCACAGTAACCCTGTGATTAGTCTGATCTAAATTTTAACCATGAAACAGAAACATTGATTTGCTATACTGTAAAAAACTTCATGGAGTGCAGTTTCTGTTGAGTAGAGTCTTAAATTTTTAAGAAAACGTAAACAGTGCAGGTGGTCGATGGTCAGAGGTCAGAGGTCACAGTTCTCTATTTAACTTGAAATGTCTGCTTTGTTCTGTTGGGTCACAGGGTCTGAGGATTGAGTTACAAATTACATACAGCAGCCAGGGAATAGTGGTGGTCCATCATAAGTAAGATACTAATCATGAATGAGAAGCAGAAACAGGACAACAGAATTCAGTTGCAAGTCCTGCAGTCTTTTAGATAATATAATGTGTTATAATGGCAGCGATAAACAAGTCGTGTCTGTAATGAATGAAGAATTTCTCTTTTGTCTGGAAAAACTGTCGGAGTCCTGGAGATGGCAAATGCACATGACTAACAAATGTATATCATTTTAAACAGTACATTTTGTACATTTTTTAAAAATAAAGTAGTTTTTTGAAAGTTCACTGTCATATTTTTAAGACAATAACTTGTGTATATTTGGTGCAACAAGCTGCTGTACGTATGGTTGTGTCAGTCTACCTGTTCGCTGCAGAAAGACCCTTCCATAATGCACATACGCCTTTAACCAGTTGGGACACCGGTCGATGTAAAGGCCTTTCATGAATGCGAACCAAGCTCGCTCAGTATCCCAGCTGAGTTTGGTTGTGAGTGCCTCAGGTTTTATTAGAGTCCACATCATAGTCTGCAGGTCCAGTTCAAGGAAGTCTTCTCCATCATAACCAAACTTTGCAAAACTAGCAGTCTGTCCAGTCTCATCATCCCACTCACAGCCACTGATCAACTGTAAGGTGTGGGAACCTGAGAGAGACAGAAAGAGCAGGTAAACAACAGCTTGTCTTTGTAGAGTATTCAATTGAATTTTCATCAATTTGCAAATAATTGTAGCCTGTTTTATTTAAATTGGGGCCATTACCAATGTTTCCTGAAAATTTTAGCAAAATCCATCTAGTAGTTTACAAACAAACAAACAAACATATGGCGGCAAAACTTAACCTCCTCAGCGGAGGTGATGAATACAGTCCGACTGTACATCATGTCAGACCGCATTTTAGCATAACTAAGTCACTTATAGTTACATTGTTGTGAAACTGGACCAAACAGTTTGATTTATCAATGCATTACTGTATTTTCAACATGAACATTTATTACCTTCACTTTGTTTGACATTTTTCGTGATGAAATCCATTCGTGCCTTTAAGTAGTACCGATTCCCCAAACACTCCTGAGAGTACCACTCAAGTTGCTCTGGGTGTGCATCCACAAATTTTCTGGCCCATTTTTGTAAGACTATTTTGTTCGTGTTGCTGTCACAACGTCCACCCTCCACCTCATCAACCTGAACAGATCCCACAAACTCTGGAAATTCTAGGACTCCATTAGATGCAGTGAGGAAAAACTTCAGGGAGTGTTTCACTGTAAGAACAAGACAACAGAGTCAAATCAGGATCAGATTATTGGTTTACACATACATGTTTGGAAGTCCTCCAGACCAAATCTACATTACAAAGGAACAACAGGGGCTGTTTGGCAAAGAGGAGAGAGACAGAGTTGCTCAAGTGTTTGCACATTTCACATCGGCCAGTATATTAGGAACACCTTGCCAAGACCAGGCTGGAACATTTTGCCCAAACAGCTGCTAGAATTCATCATGGCATATAGTCAACAAGGTGCTGGAAACATTTTGGTCCATATTGACTTAAAAGCATCACAGTTGCTACAGATTTGTCTGCTTCATATCTTTGGTCAAATCTCCAGTTCCACCACATCCACTAAGTGCTGGATTGAGATCTGGTGACTGTGGAGGCCACTGAAGCTCTGTCATGTTTAAGATATCAGTTTGAGATAATTTAAGCTTTGTGACTGATAGCATGTGAGATGTTATTAAAGAAGGATTCTTAATTCAAGACATGACTGGGGTATATCTGCTTGTTTATTACATGGCCGTGGCACAGTTGGGAGATAAAGAGACAAATGGATGCTGACTCATGGTTAGTGTCATGGTGAGTGTGTCAGTGTGAGTGTGTGTCGTAGTGACATAGTTCGTAGTTCAATATTCAGGTGACAGAGACCTGTCTCTTTCTGGATATTTTCTCCTCGTCAGACCAAACCCTGGTTGTGTAAATCCCAGCAGATCCGCAGATTTCTGAAATACTCTGAACATGCCACCATCAAAGTTACTTTCAAAGTTACCTTCCTTCCCTATTCTGATGCCAAATTTGTCTTGGCCATGTCTACATGCCCAATTCACTATGTCACTGCCATGTGATTGGCTGATTTTATATTTGTGGTAACCAGCTGCTCAACAGGTGTGCTCTATAAAGTGTCCCCTCAGGTGTATTTCCTAAATGTAAGTTTAACATTTCCGTCTGTGAAAGAACACTAAAAAAAGTCGCCACCTGTATTTAACTAAGTAAATACGAGCCCCCTACTGGATAATTACTGCATGGGCGATTATCTTTCAGCTGGCAACAAGATATTTAACCCCAGCTGATGCTTCTCATTACTTAAACAAACTCACCAGTAAGGCTAACCAGAAAAAAAGGCTTCAGTTTGCTAGGGAGCATAAAGATTGGACTCTGGAGGACTGGAAGAAGGTCATGTGGTCTGATGAGTCCAGATTTACCCTGTTTCAGAGTGATGGGAGCATCAGGGTAAGAAGAGAGGCAGCTGAAGTGATGCACCCATCATGCCTTGTGCCTACTGTCCAAGCCTGTGGGGGCAGTGCTATGATCTGGGGCTGCTGCAGTTGCTCAGGTCTAGGTTCAGCAACATTATGGCCCAAAGAATGAGGTCAGCTGACAACCTGAATATACTGAATGACCAGGTTATTCCATCAATGGATCTTTTCTTCCCTAACAGCACGGGCATATTCCAAGATCACAATGCCAGGATTCATGGGGCTTAAAATGTGAAAGAGTGGTTCACATTTTGATTTTGATTTCACTCTGGCTTTATGTTAATTTGATCCTAAAAATTTTGGAAACTTCTTCATTAATGTACAAGAAAACTTGTAAGGAAAACCAACAGCATCCAAAGAAACTTAATTTTGGGAAGCACTGTGTCTTCCCTCACAGTGAGGCCATTGAACAATGTGAGAATGGTCTTAAGTGAAAGTCCAATAACAGAGTTTTAGTCAACACAGCATTACTTCACCAGTTTATTTATCTAGCCTCATCGGCATGAATGTAAAAGGGTAATACTATGAAAGCATTATCACACACAGAGAAAACAGTAACATAAGTCCATTAATCCATGCAGCAACAAAATGACTAAAGTTACAAAAGGATTAGTGGTTTTACCTGTAGATGAAACACGGCAGAGCAGGAGCAACACACACACAACCTTCATTTTGGTCTGATAATTCATCTGAGGCAGCTGTTCAGACAGGTTTTTTGGTTAGCTGGGGGGAGGTGTATTATGAATCACTGCCAAACAGATTTTTACTTCCTCGATAAAAACATTCCCTTGAAACAAATGTTTCACAACATGTGTTGATGCCAAAAAAAACAAAAAAGAGTGCAATCAGTTTCAGTCCTAATTATTACAGGCCTTACAGCATCTTCAACTCCATAGAAATAAGGTTTAAAAATAAGAATTAAGAATAAAAAAACCATACACCACTTCAGTGTTTTTGTATCTACATTTAAGGGAGTCAGTATGTTTTTTATGCACTTAAAAAAAAACGAAAGTCTGAAAGACATCCAAAGAGAGAAGCTTTCTGGATCTTTATCTCACTTGCAAGTAGACACCTCAACTAAACAACAACAAATGCTGTAGCAGAAATTTATAACAACCTATTCCACACCGTGGCTTTTATACAACTGATATTTGGTTACATCCCCCCCACCCTGATTATTTTGCCCTAAACAATGTGCCAGGTCAACTGTCACTGAATAGCCTTCTAAAAATGTTCGACCCCAGTAAACTGTCAATGACAGATAACTCCTCGCATTTCCAACCTCAGGAAAGATAACCTTGTGCAATATTTATGCCATAAATGCCTACAAGGTGTTTAAATTAAATTTGTCCAAGAGTGCACAAGGCTACAAAATATGAATAATCAGGACTTCTCTCAATCTCAAACAGCAGAGGGCCCTCAAAATGGCTGATTTTCTACCCCTACTATTTCTAGTACTTCTTCATCAGTAGTTCAAGCCCTTTGGCTTTGAAGGCCGGCCCAATGCAGAGCATAAACTGTGAACAAAGTCAAGAGCTTTTGGAAATATCTCTGACTCACCATGAACTGACAAAATCCCACCAGGCAGACAAGTCAACCAGGGCTGGCCCCACACAGGGGACGGAGCCTGAAGGTGACAGGAGCTCCAACAGAGGGTCTCAGACAGAGTGAGAATAGAGGTGGATCAGGATTTCTCAGTATTTGGAAACCAGAGTTTATTTTTCTTCTAACATTGGCGACTGTAAACAAACTCCAGCAGTCACCAGAATCAAATACATGAACCAAAGTTAAAGTAAAGTTTGAACTGTGTAAACTAGATAGATTGTTAGTAGTTAAGCTGCCACAGCAGGTTACAGTTCACTAGACCTGGCCTCCTCACAGTCACCAAATCTCAATCTAATACACCTTTGGATTATGGTGCAACAAAAGATTCATGTCTTGAGTGTGCAGCTGACAAATCTGCAGCAGCTACGTGATGCCATCAGGTCATTATGGACCAAAATCTCAGAGGAATTTCCAGCACCTTGTTGAATCTACAAGGTCTGTCATTAAAATAATGAGACTGCACTTATGAGGATAAAACCACGAGTGTTATATATTAAAGGTTGGGTACTCACACACAACTGCTGTAAGTTTCTAATAAGTGACGGAGCACAAAGGGGAAGAGGTTTACTTGTGAAAAGCCCCTGGTTTTGCCTCCTCTGTCTGCCATCTTTCATCTTCGAGGCGAAAGACGACAGGCCTGGTGTTCCTGAGACCAGCTGCAGCTGCACATGGTGAAATGGCATATGGGTTTGCTTTATATGACATTTGTTGAGTGATGTTGTAATATGTTTGTACAATGATCAGCAATGCCAAGCTACGTTAGGCCAAAGTTCCTTCGAGTTAAGAGCACTTCCCATGCGTCACATCTACAGTAGCGAATGTTTAAAATCCATCTACAGCTAGTCAGGGGGCCATCAGGATATGTCATACTCCACTGGCAATGCATTTCTCTCTGCTTTAGAAACAGCGACTTGAGTTGAACACAGCATATTCGGCCCAGGGAATGAAGTTTCACAGATATTTTGTCGACTTCTCAGCGCTGGTCAACATCAGCTAATATGCGTTGATGTGTGAATGCAGCCTTACAAACCCCCTCAGTCCTTCTTTACATTTGAAGTGTTGTGGCCTTAATATCTGAGGAATATTTGAGGTTATTCTCCTTAAACTTTGTAAATGTGTCCTTTTTGACTGACAAATGAATTGATTTCATTTTTTAGTTCAAACTTCAAGAAATAAACAAGCATGTAATCATCTCTTGCTTGAAAATATCAGCTTGTATTGAAAAGTAGTATTTAGTGTTTGTATGTTAAGAGTCATAGGACAAAGGTCATGGAGCCTTATTGCTGTCCTTTGCTTGTTAAACACAATATTTCATTAAATTTGGTGAGATTTTCATTCATCAGGAGATAGTGAGGGTTATTTGGAGTAGGGTTGTAGAAGGAACATGACTTTAGCCTGAATATTACCCACAATGATAATCCAGAGAGCAGAAACACGTGGCCCTGAACCGGCGTGAGACCAGCACAGGTGGCATTCAGTTGGCACTGGCATGAGGCACGTTGCCCAGATCTGGCCCAGGACCAACAAAGGTGGCTCTGGCCCTACGCTGGCAAACCAGATCTGGCCCAGGTGTATCACATGGGGGCCTGACCCTGCAGCGGCAAACCACACACATCACACACACACATATATATATATATATATATATATATATACAAAACAGTCACTGGCCACTTAATTGGGTACAACTTACCAGTACCAGGTTCACCCCTTGTTTCCCTTAGAACTGCCTTTTTAGCGGCATCGGATTCAACAAGATGCCATAGGTAACCTTAAAAATGTCACATTAACCTTTTTCCCCCATTCTGATGGTAATTTCACCACCCGGGGGACGTTTTGATCATGTCCACTTGCCTGAATCAGGTAAGTTGCAGCCATGTGATTGGCTGATTGGCCATTTGCATGAAGAAACAGTAGATGAATAGGTGTACCTAATAAGGTGGCCAGTCAAAAAAATATATATATATATGTATATAGATAGGGGCAATATTTTCAGAGAGTCATGGTTCCTATTTTTCTAGATATTTAGGGTTTTAAAAGAAAAAAATCACATTACTTTAATAAATTAATTATAGTATATGCCTGTTAAATTATGTCAAAAAAGGTTCAACACCGCCATCTTGTGCTTGGGTACTGCACAGTGAAAAGAGGACTTCACTGTGGTAAGATGTCCTCTTTCATGGTTCGGGATAATTAATTATTTTCTTTAACGTTTTAGATGTTTATGCTTTATATTTCACCATGTCATTTACTCACTGTGACCTATGCTAACTCTTTTGAGCGCTTGCTGTGAGTTACCCTGTAAAACTTTGTTTAGAGACTTGTTAATGAGGCTAAACTAGCTTAAATGTTTCCCCTCGTGTCAGGTGTTGTTCAGACTGTCCTGAGACTGTGATACTAACTTTCTCACACCACTGCGGTGCTGTATGTTGCAGGAAAGAGCTGCAAAAAAACAGCCATAATCCACCTGATCATCGTCTGTGGTCTGTAGAAGCAAGAGTAGTGTGGAGAGCTGTGACTAGTCACATAGATAATTACTTGATTAATTGTTATGAATTTAAATTGAACACAATAACATTCATCAAGACGTGTCAATGCCCCCCCCCTCCCCGGAGAAAAACCGCTGCCCTGGAAGTTTCTACAACTTTCTGTGATCTTACCCTGGAGCCTCAACAACACGGATCAAGTTACTGATAAAGGTAATGTTATTTATTTAATTATTATTGGGACTGTTTTAAATAATTATTTTTAGACAAAATGTTTATTATAAGGGTGTCCATGAGTGTAATGTTCTATAGTTACAGCTTAGACGTGTTGTGTAGTTTGCACTTTGCCTCACTTACAAAGGGGGGTAAATGGTTGGGTGGGTAAATGTGCTCGGTGATATTTCAACAATCCCACTGAGCATGAGAGAGACAGTGTGTGTCTGTGTGTTAGTGCGATGGAGAGGGAGAGTGCATACGCTCGAGTGAAGGTGCAGATACAGACAATACAGGTCGGACTCTACATTATGATGGCAGCTACTAACTAATGTATTTCCATGCATCAAGCTCATATGGAAGCACTTTATTTTTTATTTTTTTTACACATTTATATTTAAATCAGATGTCATACGCAGTTCATTTTCTCTCTTTACCTCAGACTCCTCGCAGAGAAACAGATTCAGGGATCTGCCTCCCCACATGAAAGCATTGTTTGAGGTAAGACCCCTTAAAGTTTTAGCTTTTAAGTCCATACCGATATTGTTTCTTCCTCATAACATTTCAGTGTTGTGCATCAATGTTTCCTTTCTCCACCCTCCGTGTTCACATGTAGGATTCACTCAGGAGGCAGAGGGACAGTAGGAAGAGGAGGAGAGGAGATGTCATGGTTGTGTCTAATGTTCATGCTGATGCCATCTACCTCAAACCGCCCCACTTCAAAAATCCTAAACTATCCATTAAAAAAACCTTCATTTGATTTTTAAGGTCATGGGTTAAAGGTCATAGAGTTTCATAGTCATCCGTTGCATGGGAATGCCAATATGTGAGACCCCATACCACAAAAATGATTTGAGGAAGTTTCTCCAAACCTTGCACAAATGACCACCATGACACAAGGGTGAACTGGCAAGATTTTGAAGGTCAAAGGTCAAGTTCATGGAGTTGTCTGGTCATGGTTTGCCTGTGAGTGCAGTTTTTATTGAAAGCTGATAAGGATTTCTGTAAAACCCTGCATGCTTGTCTTCTTGCACTGAGAGATGACCTGATAAGATGTTCGATGTCATGGGTCAAAGGTTGTCCAGCATGATGTTCTTCATTTTCTTGTGAACACAATATTGAAAAACAAACTTTAATTATATTACGAACATAAATTGATCTCCACTGATAGTTGAAATTAACAAGTAGTAACTTTAATTTTTAAAGAACTAAAACAAAACATGCCAAAATAAACACTGCATACATGGATGCATTTGTTTAATGCAAGAAAATGAAACATCTGTACATTAAAATCATGACTCATCTTTAGAAAGCTTAACCCAGGTCGGCCTGTGGAGAATGTAAAGATGATGCACGTTAGGTCAGGGACGCCATGTTGAATGGCCTTTGGATTGTTTACTGTTGTAGCCTGGTACGTTTTGTTTGTACTGGATATGTGGCTAATGAATGATCAAGAAGAGAGTGAAACTAAAAACAGGAGAAAAACAAAAAAAGACGCCGTCAGCAGGAAAATGTAGTTTTAGAGCAAAACAAAATGCTCAAAAAAAAAAGCTCAGGACTTGACAATGACCAAGATGAAATATCATCACTCACAAAATAGGATGTATAGGTTAGTTTCACTTGTCTTAAATCAAAAAATATCTTTACAAAAATCATTCACATTGCCAAGGAGGAAAACCTGTTATCTATGGTTTAAAAAAATCACATTTTAACATGCTGACTTACTATAGCAGATTATATGGTATGCAAAGATTGTGTTCAAAAACATTAGCTTAAAAAATGAATGCTATTAGCTGTCACTTTAGTGCATATTAGTCCCTAAAATCAATCTAGCTTCTGTTTTGGTTAAATGATGGTTTATTAATTGACAGATAGATAGATAGATAGATAGATAGATAGATAGATAGATAGATAGATTTTTGTTATAGCACATAAAATACTATTAAAGTAAGAGTTAGACTCACTCACACATCCACAAAGGTTCCTTTTGTAATATTACAAAATTAAAGTAACTTCATAAAAACGTTCTCATTGATGCTGAAAATGTTGAGCTTCAACAAATCCGTGCAAAATAAAAACAAGAACTTTTTATCTGGCACTGTCTGGCAAAAACCTCTTATCTCCAAAATTGCTTATTTTCAGAAAGTGAAAAAAATCTCAACTAATGAATGCATTAATCTTTTATGGTCCTGATACCAAATCATTTTTGAACTTTAATCTGGTTAAAAGTTTATAAAAACCCACTCACCAACATAGAAGGTGACCAATAGCACTGTTTTATGAAAAATAAAGAAAACCTTCAAAGATGGAGATTGGAGGTTTGTGCCCAACGTTGATATTATTTTGTTGTATCAGCCTCCTCTGGTATTTCCTGTCCCCCTGTGAAGACAAGCAGCAAACTATAAACAACATTTTTATTACACAAGGATGACATTTGGACTTTTTTTGACTCGATTTGACTTACCTGCATCAGGCTGGAACCCTGAAAGAAATGAGAAGTCACAAAGTTATAAACATCAACATTGTTATTATTCTTTTTTTTAGAGTTTATGATTTTTATGACTTTAACATGACTACAGATTAAACATACTATTTTCAAGAGGGTGATTTACAAGAAGAGGAAGAAAAATGGGGGTGTGTGGCTTCATAGTAATAACTCTGTTATTGTCACAAGTTACTTTTAATCATTACTCTTTTAAAATGTAATTCATTCACTTTTGCATATATATTGCATTAAATAAGAATTAACTTGTTTAAAAGTTTTTAGTCAGTGCTAGAAAAATGTACAACTTCAGTACTTGAGTAAAGATAGAAGATCTTCCTATTCAGTTTTTTCTCCATTAAAAGTGTAAGTCGTTAAATCAGGTTATTATATAATAGTTATTATATTATATAGTGTGCTAATAAGGTATGTAATTATAAGCTGTAAATAACATTAGTATATATGCAACAATGCAGAAATAGTATATATTTAGAGTCTTCAAAATACTATAATATTGTACTATAATGTTATATATAGTACTATGATATTTGCAATAATCTAATAAGTGTGTTGGAAATATTTATAGTGCCTATGTATAAAATGCAAAGTGCAGTAATATACTGCTGTGGAATATTGTGGTATTAGGGTTAAGTTATATAATATTAAACTGTTGTTTATAAAAACTGTTAGTTCATATATTTCAATGTAATAATAGAGGAATTGATGAATGAGACTAGAGGGGTAGGACTGAATAAGTTTCTAACTTCTTCCTACTCCTTTTCGAGCATGCTTGTTTTTTGTTTCATTGGGCGTCTGAGGATTTTGTTGTGGGTGTTTGCGTTTTCCTTTGCTTTTGTTGATGTACGCATTTCTGTTTATGCTCAAAATGAAGATGCAATCAATCAATATTACTTGAGTTAAAGCATTAAATAACTTTATCTAAAAAAAAAAAAGTCCTGAAGGAATTGTATTACTTTTAAAAAAAAGTGTTTTTATTACTGGAACATATCACTACATGAACAAGATATCACAAGCCTTTTAGAAGAACGTGTATCTCACTGTTGATGTTTCTTCTCCAGATGAAGATTCCAGTGATGCAGATTAACAGGAGCAGCAGTCCTTCAACAAGTCCAGACAGAAGAGCAACCAGAGATGCAGAGGGAGGCTCTGAAACTACATCAAAATATTGAGTTACTTAAGAACATTGGAGAAACTCTTTTACTGTGAATCAGCTTTAATGTCCAGGTATGTGAACACAGACAAGGATTTCACTCCAGGTAACTTTGCCATCATTGTAAAATACTTAAGAATAAATATCTAAAAATACAAAGAAAAGAAAAACAGGTCTGTCAGGACTCACATAAGCACAAACACATAAATCCAGTGTAGAAAGCAGAGCAGTGATTCAGAGTGTAAAGGATGAAATAGACATAATGGTGCACCGTGTGTCAGATATCAGGCGTGATTAACATGAGGTAGGGAGGCAGGAGATGCAGACACTTAAAACAGAGTGGTCCAGGAATGAGTCCATTAACACGGTTAAAGTTAAAGATTCTTCTCCACAGACAGATTTTATTTTGTCAGTCATTTTGATGGACAAGGTTGTCACTTTTCTCTCATGCCATATTTGTATCCGTCATTTTTTCATTTAAAAATCGAATTTACGATTACAATTTAACATAATCTAAATGACAGCATTCAAATAGTATGTTTTTTGTTAACATAGGTTAAATTACCTCCTCCGCTATGTAGAGTGCAAAACAGAGAGGATTTACTTTGCGCGTCTGCGTTGCACACTGAATTATCCCTCTTTTTTCAGTCCTTCATAATGACAGACAGCCTCCAAGTCTTTCCATCATTCATCAAAAAATTCAGTCAGTGATGGAAAATATTCGGTTAATGCGACCCCAGTTTGCCACCATGATCGCAGCCCTCCATTTGTAACGCTGTGCCTTTTTTGCACCTGCTTTTCAAACGTACTAAATTTAGACACAAAAACATCCAGCACAATCAGTTGCGGGTTTGATAAATCACATTGCGGGTGCTAAATGATGACATTTGCATCTCCTCCTCCCAGTATTTTGTGTGTTCTGATGATCTGCATGTATTCTGCATATTCATGAGGGCAAGCACGCTAAATGGACTGCGCGTGCTATTTTGCTCATTTGACAGATGCAATCCTCGGTGCAACCTGTTAATAGATCAGATTTGCGCACACTATCAAGTTTGCACGTTTTTTTTATACATGCAAACCTTTAGTAGATCGTGCCCTAAGTCTCTGTTTGAGCCAAGACAAATATACCTTCACTGATAATACCAGAGCTGACCAGGTCCAACTCTGACAGCAGTCTTACCGTAGTTACTTCTGATCACTGCTTTGTCCAGTTTGGTGATGATGTCCTCCTTCACACCGTGGAGCTGAAACACACACTCGTACCTCCCCCAGTCTTCAGGTTTCACTGCAGAAATGTTCAGGTCAACGCTCATCTGGAAGGTCTCATCATGGTTGGGAAGGATCTCTCCATGTTCCACGTCTTCATGAAGCTTCTCTCCATCTTTCCTCCAGAATATTGCAGCTCTGTCGAGGTAGAAACCTGTGGCGAAGCAGCTGACTGGAGAGGAGGGAGACTTCTGGAGAAGAGACACTGACATACTGTCCCTAAAAAAGGTAAACAGAGTTGAGGAGTCTGCAGAGAAACACAACACAATATGTTCTAAATGTTGTTGTTTACTCTTCCGAATCATTTTGAGAAGCATAAAACAGGAATGTTCCGATACTGTTGAAAGAATTGGATCAGGGCCAATGTCAGTGTTTTTTAATTTATTGGGGATTGAAATTTACTCTGATCATCTCACCCTAATTGTTTTCTTCTGAAGCAGATGAGAGAAGGGGCTTGACTGCCCTGTCAGGCATCCCTGTTATGAGGCTCTAAGTGGCAAAACTCCATCCGTTTAGTGGTTGACAGGATCTTTAAGTCATTATCTTTTATGGTCTCAGATTACTTGTGCTTACTCCTTGGCCGGAGGGAATCAGCAAAAACTACAAAGTGCCAGCTGTAATGGTGTGTTCGATTTGAGCTCTGGAGTCAGACAATCTCCAGGTACCCCGACTTTACCTGCTAAAAACACGTTAAAGTGGGATGTGACGTAATTCTCAAGTCCAAATTCTGAGGTAAATGGAGCACACCATCATCCCAGAATACAAAAACAAAAGCTACAACAACAAACAAGAAGACCACATGCTGGAGATGCATCATAATCCTACCTTTTTGCTTTGTGAAGTATCTTCTGTACTGCAAATACCTTTCAAGCCAGAAGGGGCAAACGTGGGTGAAGAGTACTTTGTTTTCTTGTAATCTAGCTTTGTCATTTTCCCATCTGTATTTAGTCATAAGTGCCTTGGGTGTTGGAGCAGTCCACGTCAGTGTCTCCACATCCAATGCTATGAAGTCCTCTCCATCATAACCAAACCGGTTAAACCCAACAATTTCTCCAGTCTCATCATCCCACTCACAACCACTTGTCTCCTGTAAAATGTGTATACCTGAAAGAGACAGAGGACAGGGAAGAGACGTGCATTGAGAAAGACCCCCAAATTATGTTTTGAGGATCTTTTAACATTTATCCTCACATCATGTATTAAGCCAACATCAGTCAGGTTTTAGATCAAATCATAGTATAATCACTGCAGTCACGTCACAAATGATATAATTTCTCAGACTGACAAGGAGAAATTCTGTGCAGCCGTATTTGCAGACTTAACAAAAGCCTTTGATACTGTTGACCATTCCCTGCTCCTTGAAAGGCTAAGAGAAACTGGTTTTGACTCTCTATCCTGTAACTGTCGTTCTGTGTGTTTGCCTCTATCAAAAGGGGTACCGCAAGGTTCAATACTTGGTCCTCTCTTATTTACTATATATAAGCAATATCACATCATCTATAACAGATTGTAACTCCCACCTTTATGCCGATGATACAATTTTATACTGTTTTGTCAATACTGCCCATTCAGCCGTTCAAACCCTTCAGCAAAATTTCACTCAATTACAACATGCTCTGTTAGGTTTAAGACTGGTTCTCAATCCAAGTAAAACCAAATACATGCTATTCTCCAGAGCCACAGACATCAATGACAATAGTTTTCACATCACCACCCTAACAAGAAACAGCATTGAAAGAGTATCTGAGCATAAATATCTTGGTATTTGGTTAGATCAAAAACTCACCTTCAAATTTCATATTTACTCCCTGGCCAGGAAATTAAGACAAAAAAATCTGATTTTTCTACATGAACAAAACTAACTTCCCATTGCAAAGTATGAAATATGTTTTTGAAGCTGTCTTTTTATCTGTTTTAGATTATGGTGAAGTTGTTTACAGAAACGCCTCTGCCTCTACTCTTAAACCCCTGGACTCCATTTATCATTCAGCCCTCAGATTCATTACTGGTGAAGGTTACTCCACTCTCCATTGCGCTTTATATGAAAAAGTGGGCTGGGCACCCCTGAATGTAAGACGACAGGCACTGGTTCTTATTTATTTATAAAGCCTTACTTGGTAAAATGCCTTCTTACATCACGTCTCTGTTAAATCAATCTCACAATCAATACCCAACAAGATCCAGTAACCTCCTGACGCTTGAAAGTCCACGGGTAAACACTTTATTTGGAAGAACTGCTTTCAGCTTTTCTGCTGCGTTCACTTGGAGCATTTTACAACAAACATTTTAACTGCAAGCACTTGTGACTATTGGTCAGTTTAGAACACTGATAATGAATTATGCTGCTTTTGAATGCAACTGTTTTTAATTGTGTTGTTTTATTGTTGTTCTTTGTACTCTCGACATCATTGAAAATGAGGGAACACCCTCAATGATTTTTCAAGATTAAATTAAGGTTGAATAAATGAATGAATGAATGAACATCAGCCAAAGTTGACCCTACTGACAAATCTTTTTTTCTAAATCAAAGTTACTTTACATACATAGTCTTTTTCAACACATTCAAGACATCTGATGAGGGAGCACCTGAAAGTATGTGTTGGCATGTAAACAGTCCAGTCAGCAAGAATGAAACCAGCCAAAGTTTAGCAGCATCCACTGCAGCACATGGAAACAGCAGTGAATCTGTCACATGGTGTGACGTCCCTCTGAGGAGAGGTTGACACAGAGTGAGACGTTTTGGGCCCAAGAAGCAGTTTTCCCTGAGAGATGGGGCAAATGGGGGTCAACTTGTTCCCCAAGTTTAGTCTCTGCAACTATTCACTTTAGACATCAATGCATTAATTCGTCTTGAAAAGGGGCTTGTGACGTTGTGCATGTCCACAGTTTTTTATCCTTTCACCACTAGGAGGCACTATGATTTATGCAGGTTTATCTTCACAGGTGTTTCCAGGCCTGGACCTGGTCTGGAGAAAAAGTTTGGGACAGATATGATCAAGCATGGCTAAGAAAAACATACACTTCCTGGTTTGCTGAAATTATTCAAATTTATCACTTTTTCAATAAATTAAGACTTTTAAGTCCAAATCCTGGATGTCCAATGATTATCAAGGTCTCAGTTAGATGGACACCAAATGTGAAGTTGATTGGACCAAAGCCCTTGGATCAGTGAGTCCTAGAGGACCCCTGGACACTAAGTGGCTGTTTTCAAGTCTCAGAGTGCTGCACATGTGCACCAAGTTTCTGATTTTTCTTGAAAATCTCTGGAAGGACTATAAGTTTCAGCATTTCAAGGGGGCGCTACTGAGCCAATTCCTTAAAATCTTTCTGCAAACCCATAAATTATCAAATATTTCACCAGACCTGATCTATCTGCACATTTTCATGACTTTTTATGCATATTCATTTTTCAAATTTAGAAATGATCTTAGGCCAAAAATGAACTACAATATAATGGAGGAGGCGTCACAGGGCTGTAAATATTTAGGGTTTAAAGAGCAGTGAGAATGAGTCTTACGTAAGTCTCCAGTGAAAAATCAAATCAAATTAATTTATAAAGCTGAATAAAACTACTTCAGGGCTAAAATGTTTGGTAATTAACATTAAAAGGACTCATGTACCCCTGTGTCCCCTCTCTCCAGTCCAGCCACCAAAGTTATTATTTCTAATGCCCCACCCTTCATAAAAAACAAGCACCTGGTGAAGGACTTGTCATGTTTCGGACAGTTACAGTCCCCAATTAAAATGGTTTCACTCGGCTGTATAAATCTTAAGTTAAAACACGCAGTGTGTCTCACACAGGCAGGTACATGTGGTTCTCAAAGACACCACCCAAGAGCTTTATTTGTATTATTTATTTCTTTATTTGAAGTGTTTTGGCTGTGGGGCAGAGGGACATCTGATCCGCTCCTGTCCGGAGAAGAGTGGAGCACAGCCGCAAACCCCCGCTGCTGCTGATGCATCTCCCTCTACCCCTGACGAAGAACAGCTGCAGCCGGCCCAGCATGTGCCTGCTGCTGCAGCCCCCCTGGCCAGGACCCACCGCTGGAGGGGGGTCTCCACTGCCGGACCAGCCCAAGGCTGTCGCTGAAGGGGAGCCTCCCCTAGAGAGGAGTCTCCACAGCTGGTCCCGCCTAAGACTGTTCCTCACAGGGATACACTGCAGCCGGCCCGGCCCGAAGCTGCTGCCTGTGGTATTTTGCCCACTGTTTCTCATGCTGAGTGTGATGCGGCTTTAGGACCGCTGCATTGTCTACCTGGAGACACAGGTCTCCTCAGTGTTGTTTCCTCCTCTTGCTCAGGAATGGTGGAAACAGACAATCAGAGATGTGAGGACGGTGGAGCTGCAGCTGTGATTGATGGTTTGGAGTTATGTGCAGGTTATGATGAAGAAATAATCACTGGCGATGATCTTAAACTTGCACACAAAAGAAAAAACTGTGAATGAAGACACAAAAAAATGGCAAAACCCAAAATGAGTCAGGAGGAAGGTCTCTTCACCTCAGAAGGGGGTCCCAGAGTCTGTAATATACTCTGATGCAGACCTCCACAGTTTTTTAGAGAGGACGAAGGGGCAGAGCCTGGTGGTGGTGGAGGATTTTTTTCCCTGATGTCCACATGTTCCTTCAGTCAGTCAGACCTCTGACTCTAAAATCATGCACAGTACCGTCAAGTCAGGAGGTCTTCAGACTGAGGAAACGTGAGCAGAGTCAGGGAACAGCTCAGTGAGGAATCATGATGGTTTTTTAACGTGTGTCTTTCTTTTATTCTGACCTTGTTATGGTACTTGTAGTTCTGTTTTATTTTGTATTATGTTCCTTGTTTAGACCTCTTGTGTTCCCTTTTTCTCTTTCATGATCCTGTTTTTGATCTTAAGTCACCTGTTTCGTGTCTGTGGTGCCTGTGTTAGGACAATAAAACTTTATGGAGAGATCATTTCCACAGTCGTGTTTGATTAAAAAAATCCTAACTTGGCACTGTACGTGACATTTTAAGGGGTCTGTGATAAAAGTTTTTATCTCGGAGGGGGGACATGACAGACAAAAGTCAAGAACCACTGTTTTAGACCAACATTTTTATGTTAAAAGTGCAAGTTGGGACTTCAAGTGTGAAAGTAGAACCCACAGAGTTACACGCAGCACAAATGAACATTTCAGCCCAGAGATTTTCAAGGTCACAAAATAAAATGAAAAACTGAAAATGACGTCTTACCTGCAGATGAAACATGACAACACATCAGCAACATGAACAAAGTCCTCATGATTCTTTGTTGAGAGGTGTTGAACCCAGGGTTCACATTCAGAAACTACAGTCACTCTCTGAATGGTTCACACTGAGGGGGCGTCCACAGGCCTGCTGCCTTCTGTGATATTGAACTGGAAGTTTATACCTAACACAGCCTCTGCTGCTCCCCTGTGGTGTAAATTAAGTAGACCACCATAATATCTCATGTGATATCTCATGTGTGGTCATGTTTTATGTGACTAACATGAAGTCACTCAGGTCTGTGGACAGAGGAAGCACTGCAGCTGTCAATAGACTTTAATGCATTTTAGCTGATTATTACTGTGAACGTGCATTTTTGAGCCACTTCAGTGATGAGAGTAAATGTCACTGAGTCAGTCACATGAGTTTGGTCACCTTAACAACACTCACAAACATGTCAGTGTTGTTGTGACCGCCATTTGTTTTGGATGCATGAGGATACTTGTATGCACTTGAGTACACACAGCAAAACCGTCTGCTGGTGGACTTAAGGGGTTTGAATGATAAATGGCATGAACCACAATGGGAACTGTAGGACACGAGAAACCCAAGTTATCTGTTGATACAGGTGTAGTAACTGTGAGCTTCTGTTGTCTAATTCAGTGAAATACCAGTGTGACTTGGCGGAAGCACTTCAGGATGTTTAAGGATCAGAGGACAACTGTAAAGTGTAAATACGTAGCCTGCAGATCCTCCTTGCTTTCATGAACAGTTCTTCTTGAATGCACCCAGATTTTTGAAACTCAAAAGATAAACCACAAGGGACAAATGAAAGTTTATCCTCAATGTTATTCTTTTATTGGAAAAAGAGACAGCCAAGTTTTGGTTGAAATAGTCTCACTGATAGTTGATGGCATTCGTGTTAGCTCACAAAGTCTTTCTGCTGCAAATGATGGTTTAATCTCCATAAACTTGCAAATTCTGTATATAAAACTGACATTTAAAGGGTACATTTTTTTGTTTTCGTGTTTTGCCTCACTCCTGAGTCCATGACTAGCAGATAGACACCATTCTTTTGACTGTGCAGTGCAATGTGCTGGTTACAGCATTTACAAAGCTTTGTTGTATTGAGCCAAACAAACACAGATATCCCCACAGGTAGGATAAGCTTTGCAATGAGTCAGGGAAGTTTAGGTAAAACGTTTACTTAATTTGTATTACATATGGAGAGGCAATAGGTTTTTGGCTCTCTGGCCTTAAACTATGTTCCTTAGCTGGCAGTGCAGCAGCGTAGTTACACAGTAATCTGTTTGCATTTTAAGTTTGCTCCACTGTCACCAATGTAAAATCTGATCCAGTCAGTCTGTGTTGTATTTAAACTAAGATAATCAAGTAAAGTCTTACAGCTTCTTGATAATATTTCTTAATGCTACAACACAAAAATGTGTCCCAACATTTGATTATAGATGTTAAACATCAATTACAAATATAAACATGCCATACCTTCATTTTGGTTAAAATGTTGCATTAAGCCTTCATTGTTGGCTCTGAAGACATGCTGACTACCAAAACACCTCGAAGAATACCACTCCAGGTGTTTTGGGTCAGCATTTATCATCTGTTTCATCCAGACATGTTTGGGCTCTACTGTCTTCTTGTTGCTGTCACATCATCCAAATTGAACCTCATCAACGGACCCCATAAAAACAAACTGTCTCAGAATATTTGATCAGCCTGGAAACAAATTTAGAGTTAGAGGTGAGATCAGTTCTTATTAACATTTCCAAGGTGCTGAAAAAGCTTGAAAATAGAAGTGCTTGAATTCACCTTTGAATGGCACTGCTTGAGGTAAACGCAATTTTATTCAAAAGTAAAGTTAATGTAGGGTTGATATTCATACAATCCTCTTCAGTCCCTTTGACACAAACATTTTTGTGCAATGTAATGGAGCAGATGTGAAATGTGAAAGTAAAACTAGGATGATAAATGGAGCTCCTCTTGCACAAGTTTTTATCACAGGAATAACAGGCAATAACCAAGAGCTCTTGTGGCTGTTAATGCTACGTGACTGAACATGAGTACCATGTAAAATGTCTTCCTGCTGTTTTCATGAGTAAGCACAAGGATTAAGAACAATAGTTATCGGCCAGATCTTGCTTGCACTTAGAGGCATGTTTACTATGGAAGCTATATTGACCATATATTTACTATATGGACCATAATCCAAATTAAAATGGATTCCCAGAAATGCTTTTTCATTTTCAGAATAAAACTGTATTTTTTTACTCATATTTCATTTTCTTCTTCAAGACTGTTCATTATGTGACCTATTAAAAAGCAAAAGAAAAGGACATTTAAGATTTAATTTTCAAAAGATGCCCCACCAAATAGTTACTAAAATTCAACAAGAAATGTCAAATCTGAAAATTAAAACACATTAGTAGTAATGCCTTTTTGTTTAAAGGTCATTGATGCATTATTAGACTCATAAATAAAATTAATAATAAGTCATCCAAACTGCATTTTCATTTTCTTCTTTAGGTTGCACATTTTATGACACCACTGAAAAGAAAACAAAGAGGACGTTGCCTTTTTGTTTTCACGCCTGCCATAAAAAATGGTCCATAATTCAAATGAATTGGCAATCCCAAGCGGCGCAGGAGTGTGACGTCAGTGGCTGCTCTTCCTCTTCTGATTGTGCTGCACAACATACAGTACGCTAGAGGAGAAGAGGAGAGTGTGAAGGTGGTGTTGGTACCAGACTGTGTTACATGTTTTCAGAAACAGCGGTAATATCACCACTATGTCCATATCTGTGCCAGAGCTGCTGAGGGAGCAGCTTAGTAACAAGGATGGAGATGCAATCTTTCTCATTCATTTAATTCTGCTTCTTACTAAGTTTCACATCCACAAATGTAAATTTACGAGCAAAAAAACAAATATATTGTGCTTCAGAAGGAAATCGAACAGTTCATTTTGACAATTTACCCTTCACGGAACAAAAAAGCAATCCATACAATTAATGTGTGCAATTCTTTTAAGGTGTTTCAGTAATCATCGTGTCACTCTTGGCCTCTTTTTCTTTTTGTATTCCTCACTGATTTTGTCTTCTTCTTCACTTGAGGTGTACTTGTTCTGAATATAACTTGTTTGTAGGGCCCGACCGGTTTATCCGCCGGTCGATTAAATCTGCCAAATATAGCCCTTTTCAAAGTATTCAACAAAGGCCAGAGTTTTGCCGATGTAACGCTGATATATTCTTAATTTCTCATAAAACAGTAAAACGCTGTTCTGTGTCCAAGCTGCGCAGAATGATGATGTCGCAAAAGATGGCAGCGCGCGTTGTTGCAGCGGCTCTGAGCTCTCTACTGATGCTGTATGTATGAATGAGTGTAAGGGGCAAAACTCGCCTACACTCACACAGAGTTGCTGAATGATGTTTTTTGCCTGCAAGTCCAACATTGCAAGCGACTTTCAGTGGTCGCACAATATATCGCTGGACGTAGCAAGACCACTGGGCTCTCTGCTAGCTCGGCTACGGAAGCAGCCTACTGACTGGCACTGCCCAACATTTTCCTGACCATCTGTCGTTCACAAAACTGATGAAGTGGACCTTCTGATGGCAGGGGATCGGTTTATTCGTGACTGTTCTGTGATGATTATTACCTGGCTTTACCTGCTTGTTCCCCGATGCTGCAGTTGAGCTAACTAGCTAGCTAGCTAACTATGCTAGCGTTAGCTTAGCTCCCCCGGAGCTCTGCGACGTGATCATGTCATCCAGGAGGAGCCTTCATCATAGCTAGGAACTTTAATCAGTCCTGTTTAAAGAAGTTTGTGCGGTATGTGCAGTGCCACAAAATAGTTTGATTTCCTCACAGATATTTCCTCATGTGTATCATAAAAAAGTGGTTCTACCTGCACTAAAACCTACTTCTGATGCACTCTGGGACTGAAAGGCAGATGTGACAAGACAGAGTTCATAATTCATCTATACATTTTAAATAAGGTTATTTATTTTATTTTTCAGGAACTGACTGCAGTTTTGCCCACTATTTTATTTTGTACTTGAAAGTTCTTTGCTCTTGAAAGTTGTAGAGTAGAAAAATAAAAGAGGCTTATGAAAAAAATGATGTTGCTTTCCTCTCAATTACCTGTTTATAACTTTTTAAATGTTGTTCTACCTGTACTATAACCTACCTCTTATTTTCATCAACAAGAAGTACAAGATAAAGAGTGACTCTATTTTAAGTTTATATAACTAATTTCCCAGTGGTGTGAGGATTTTTTGCATGTTTTTGTACCTGAAAATTACTCTGTCGTAAAGTTAAACAAATACTTAGTGACAAAGTATTGTAAAACATTAAAATGTTGTGCCTGTTATTCATATATTCATTCTTGTAAGTGTTTTGGGACCACATTTTTTAAAAATTCACTTTATATCTATTTTTAAAATTAATTGGCCGATTAATCGGTAATCGGTATTTTTTTCTGCCAAATATCGGCATCGGCATCGGCCCCAAAAAAATCCATATCGGTCAGGCCCTACTTGTTTGTTTAGCCATGTTATAAGTTTTACTTGATGTTATGCTTGTAAATTGTTCATTTTCAATAAATTTTATTTTTAAAAAGTACTTCTGTTTAGTACTTCCGGTGTGGACATATAGCGGCACCCATTTCCCCGCAGAAGAGTCCCCTCCATAATGCACTTCATGTATGCTATGCCCTCAAGACAAAGCAGCTTAAAAGAAGAGCTTTGTGACTTTAGGGTGAAAATGGGGAGGAGTAAAGTGGTAAATTGCTGTAGCATGACGGATCAGTTATTTATGCCAGTTTTACTGTATATTATAACATTTGACCCAAATGACATTACTATATAACTGAGCAGTTAGCCCTGATAAGCTTGAAATCAGGCATTAGAGGTGTCAATTGGCCTGAATCTTTCCATCAGTCAGTCTTATTCTATTACGCTGTTTCTGTGATTTTAATACAGCAAAATCCTTTACAAGGGAAAATAGTAAATACAGTTTATGTTATGGCTTGTTTCTGTTTAATTTTGTATGGTTTTGACCTCTTGTTTCCCTTGTCTCTTGTGTTTTTTGTTTTATTTTGAAATCCCTGTGCTCCTTGTGGTGTTTTCCTGCCCTCCCTTCTGTGTGTCTCAGATTGTGATTCCCTCCACCTGTGTGACTGTCTCACCTGTGCTTGATGTTTCCCAGTGTATTTAGTCTCTGTGTTCCCCTTTCTCTGTGTTGGGTCATTCGTCTTCCAAGTTCACCAAGTCTTCATCGACCTCTCAATGTTCCTCCAGAGTTTTCTTCAGAGTTCCTCCAGTGTTTCTCCTGTTGATAGGTATTTTGTCTATTTTGGTTGAACATTTTTGTTGAGACTTTGATTTGCCTTTTCAAATTTTGCCGCCATTTTTTTTTTAGTTGTTTAATTTTATACTTTGTAAGAGATTTTGTTTTTATATTTGGACTTTTTGTAAAGAATTACTTTTTAGTTTTTTGGATCCTTTTTTGAGTTAATAAAGCCTTTTTGTGTTATCTGCTTTTGGGTCCTTTACCTTGTTTTTTGTTAGTATTTGGGTTTCAAACCATGACACTTTAATGAATAAATAACTTCAACCAGTGCTATCACAAAGACATTAGTATCACTTCATTATTAGCTCTAGAGCAGATAGTGTACAAAAAATAAAGCAAATGTGACTCCTACAGGAGATCCCATAGGACAAGACTCAGCAGAAAACTCTCAGTTTTAAGGTATTTTATTTAAGAGGTACCAAAAACAGACCAATATAAATACCATGACAGATGTTGTACCTCATCTTTTATTTGTGAACCTTACAAAAGCTATCCACAAATTCCAGCTACAAAATAATGTAACAGAATACAAATTAAATCATTACATTAAACACTCAATAGAACACTGATTAGGGGTCAAACTGTTTTTGAATTTGCCAGTTGTTACATCTGTTCAGTCTGTCTATAAAAAATTGAATATTACACACAATAAAAACAACAACGATAGACTGAATATAGACATTTTCAACTGGAATAATGTACATAATCACAATTATATTCATATTCAGAGATGATTTACATAGTAAAAATTTCTTTCCTTTAATGCAGCCAATACTGTTAAATCAGTTCAATTGTTTTTCTTATTTGTTTTTGTTTAATTCATGCAAATGTGTTTAATTAAATTGTAGGACCAACATGCTGCTGAACTGATGCCCAAAAAACTCGCCTGCTGTGAGAGAGGATTTTTTTTCCACAGCTGATGTTGCCCTATAGTGGTGATTATCTGTAACGTACCAGTTTTATCAAGTTGCACCAATCTCTACAAAGATATTTCTGAAATTCTTAAAATATCTATTTTCTTTGCACTCAAAAATATCTTAGACGGGGCAGAAGTGGAGAAAAACACCTGGCAGGTGTGCCGTACCCAGTGATGGGCAAGCTACTTGTAAAATGTTGTAAACTGTTCCTCATTACTTATGAAAAAAATCTGCTTCACTACTTAAAGCTACACTCTAAGGAAAAGTAGGAGGCCAAGTTAAAGCAACATGACCGAAGTAGCTCACTGCATCCAAGCTATTTCCATCTATTTTGCAGATATCGTATTATTGTTAGTAAAATTAGTATTATTAGTATCATTAATATTATGCTTTTTGCACCAGAATTATTACACACAACCAGTTCTTTTCGGCATATTATTTTTTACTGTATATATCTGCTTTAGTTATTTTTATTTCTTTTAATTTGCCTTTTCAAATATTTGTTACTTAGCATTTCTGCTCCTGTAAAGTTCTGTGTTAACAAACCTTATTTAATAATGTAATTTCTTGCATCCATTTTTGAAAATCTTTTAATCGGATATAAAAATCAACCTTTTTCTTTTATGATGGAGGTAATTAAACAACTGCTAAAATGTCCTCTATCATGAGTTTAATATGTTTGTCACTGAAAGGAACACTAGAACAATTTTGCTGTTTTTGTGTCTTGCCTCACTCCTGAGTCCATGACAAGCAGTAGACACCATTCTTTTGACTGTGCAAGGAGGAGACAGATAAAGCTAGTTAGCTTAGCTCAAACACTGAGTCAATGGGTATTGTTAGCCTGCCTCTGCCTACAGTCATCAGATAAACTCTTCAGCAACCCTATAAGGTCCTGTGTGCTTGTTGTGAATTGTTTTTTTACCTTTTTATATTATGTTATCTGTTATATCTGTGGTGGTAGAGTTTTACATTTGTGAACAAGTATTTTGAACAGCTCTTTTAAGTGAATGATGAGAACCGATTTGCTTTTGTAAGTGAGGTATTCGTTTCCTAAGTTTGCAGGCAATTTACATTTTGTAATGGCTGGCAAACAAACAGCTCACTCACAACTGCAAATCAGTTCTCATTGTTCACTTAAAAGAGCCGTTCAAAAGTCTTGACTTGTTAACGAACATGGGATCTCTCACAAAAGCCACCCCAGAAGTAGGTTAACCAAACAAAGCCTCTGTTTAGGAGTAGAGGATGATAATATAAAGATAGTAGAAAATCACGTAACATAAGGGGTAAAAAAACGAGTCACAACAAGCATATAGGACCGTTTTGAGTTGCTGAAGAGTTGCAGACTGGTGACTGTAGTCAGAGGCAGGCTAGCATGCTACCCATTGACTCCCAGTGTTTGAGCTAAGCTAATCAGCTGTGGGCGAGCTCCTCCTTGTTACTGGATGCACAGTCAAAAGAATGGTGTCTACCTGCTTGTCATGGACTCAGGAGTGAGGCAAGACACAAAAACAACAAAAATGCTGAAACATTTGAAATCATGTTTTGCGGGTAAACAGCCTGATAAACAGTCTGTACACTGTTTAATAAACACAAAACAAGCTCATGAAGTTGAATAATAATAACATGAAGCCTCTTATCTCACCTCATTGTTTCACCTTGTTCCTGTCTCCCCTAATCTGAAATCAACTCCTTCAGTTTCTTCAGGTATATGTGCTCCTCTTCCCTCTTCTCTGTGCAGTAGTTAGTGATTGAATGAATGTCAGCCAATCATACAGATCACTCTGGTGATGGTAGACTTAATAAAGTAAACTTAATGAGTGTTTGATTTGTGATTCATTTCATGAATCCCCTGCACGCTTGTCCCTGCCTTTGGCTCACGAGTTCAGCTGCAGCACGGACACTGAAGGGTTAAAGGATTAGACAGCGGAGCCACCGTCATGCAGAAACACACTGACTCTACACGCCTGCATATCCACTCATGTCATTTCCTCTTCCTTAAAAGTGTTCTGGACTGTGACAGAGCGCTCTGCTGCTGCTCTCCCTCCCTGATAATGGAAACATGTAGCTTGTTTAGATGGTGCTTGATGAATAAAAATACTAAGCAGCTGAAAAGTTATTTAACTCAAAAAACAACAACGCTAAGGTAATAAAGACAATTTTTACAGTGATGCTACTGCCCATCACTGGCTGAAAACATAAGTTTTTCCTGGTAACAAGAAGTGTTTTCTCTGAGTTTCTCTTTACAAAAATGTCTGAGAAGTCTTGGAAGTTGTAGTGTTTGCTGCCCAGTGGGCTTCAGCTGTCCCCTCAGATACTTTCTGTCCTCCTATGAAGACAGACAGCAAATTAAGAGACATTTTAAACATTTTAAGGGTAACACATTGAAAAGTAATCTCAGGCAGTACCTGGATTTTTTTGACAACTATGTCAGAGAGGACGACCTTTACTTTTTACTTCATTGAATCATCTTTGTGATGTTATACAGTGCTGCTTGAATGTGAACCCCTTGAGCAGTTTGAATGTTTTTGTTGTTTTACCATGATTTTCTTGTTTTATCGTCACCAGTTTTTATTCATGAAATGTCAGATATATGTTTAGCAATTGTATGTACTTATTTAGTGGGACTTGTTTAAGTAGCCCAAAAACTACATGAAACATGGAATTAGAGCGTGTGCAAAAGTAAGTGAACCTCCAGTTTTATTGGTTAAATCAAGCAGGTAACAGACTCGAGTAAGACATATTTGGTTGCTTAATTAATAATTTAGGCAGACCGATGAAATAAGACAGCCTTGGGAAACGTTTTGGCCTGCACTAATTAAAATAAAGAGGACATGAAAAGAGGGCAGTGACAGCCCATCAGTCTAGGGAGGGCTATAAGACCATCTCTAAAAGACTCCAGCTCCATCATTCCACTGTAAGACAAATAATTTACAAATGGAGGGCCTTCAACATGATAGCAACTCTGCCTAAAAGTGGATGCCAATCAAAACTATCACCCAGAAACACCAGAAAAACAATAAATCAGATAAAGACCAACCCACACATCACCTCGAGAGAGTTGCAGACCTCTCTGGCGTACATCCATCTACAATCAGATAAAAATTGAATAGCCATGACATTTATGGGATGTTTGCTAGAAGGAAGCCTCTGCCCTCAGAAAAGAACAAAGCTACCTGTTTTAACTTTGCCAGAGAACACCTTGAAAAACCAGAGACCTTCTGGAAGTCCATTCTCTGGGCAGACGAGTCGAAAATAGAATTATTTGGTCACAACCAAAACCGATATGTTTGGAGAAAAGCCAACACTGCATATGAAGAAAAGAACCTCCTCACAACAGTGAAGCATGGTGGTGGAAATGTGATGGTCTGGGGCTGCTTTTCTGCTTCTGGGCCTAGACAACTCCATATTATCCAAGGAACCATGAGTTCTAAGGCATATCAACAAATTCTTGACCAGAATCTCCTGCCATCAGTCAGGGAGTTGAACCTGGAACAAAAATGGATTGTGCAACAAACAACGACCCAAAGCATTCCAGCAAAACTACACAGGAATGGCTCCAGATAAATCGGATTCATACTCTGGATTGGCCCAGTCAAAGTCTGGACCTTAATCCAATTGAAATGTTGTGGCGAGACCTGTAGAAGTTGGTACAAACCTGATGTCCCTCCAAACCCTCTCAAATAGCTGAGTTCTGCAAGGAGTGGGCAAAAATCCTCATAAGCAGATGTGAGTGACTGGTTAGTGGTTACAGAAGACGTTTGGTTGAAGTAATGGCTGCAGAAGGAGAAGCCACAAGCTACTAACACAAGGGTTCAAATACTTTTGCACATGTTAAATTGTCAGTTTTTGTGAAATAAACCACCTCAGTTGAATTAAATAATGAAAAAATATCTCTTTTTGTGTGTCCATTATTTGAAAAGTGTACTTGACAAATTGGGACTTGGATGTACATGTAAAAAGGTTGTTTTGGGTTTTTTTTCACAAAAACCGTGATCATGTCTGGAGGGTTCACAAACTTTCAAGCAGCACTGTACTTTTGAATGAAATGGACAGGGCTGACATCAACATACATGTAAGATCAAAAGCTTTTGATTTACTTTACTAAAACAGCTTTGTCTATTAGTGAAAATCTCTCCCCGATTTGCTGTCATTGTGCTAGCTTGATAAAAGGCTGCAAAGGTTATTGTCTGTTCTTCCTGTTATTAGGATGATAATGAGCTATAAATTAGCCAATGATTGTTGAATCTTTCACTTAAAACCACAGCTGAACAACCAGCAAAAACATTTGTTCCACTCTCCAATACCTGCACTGTACCACCAACTCTCCACCACCTGACATGGCCAAAATGGCCGCTTTTTAAATAATAAGCCTCTCCCAGTGGGCGTGACAAAAAAACAATAATTAACTATAAGTGTTTTCTTCAAATAGAAACAACAAAAAATGGATTAAAAACATTCACAAATAGAGAAATATCTGTTCCACTTTCAACATTTTATATGTTTTTATAAAGTCTAAAATACTGAGAAATAAACCATAATTAGGGCAAACAAATCAGGTGATCATTTTCCAGCTAAGTGCCCTTTAAACACCAGGGGAAAAAATAACTTAAAATAATTGTATAAATAATTATATATATATAAAATCATGTTCTACTAAAACAAGTATGCTCCTTACCATTGTTTCTCCTATTTAAGATAAAGAGTCCAAGGATGCCGACTGACAGCACTACCAGTACTGAAACAATAACAGCAGCAACAGGAAACCCAGATGGAGATTCTGAAACAAAAACAGAATATTTTATTTCCTCAGCCAAGGAGGTTATGTTTTTGCTGGTGTCTGTCTGTCTGTCCACCTGTGAGCAAGACATCTTACAGAATTATGAATAGATTTGATGACATTTCCTGGTGATGATGGTCATGGCAGAAGGAAGAAGAGATTAGAGTCTGGTGGTGATCCAAATCTGGATGTGGATACAGGAATCTTGTTAAGGTGGCACAACAGGGCAGGTTTTCACATTTCAGATAGTAACGTGGATTTTTAGACCTCTGGGACACTTAAATTTTACCCTGAACCAAAACTATGAAAGTGCAGTCACTTCCTGTTGCTTCTGGTTCAGATCTCCCACCTCTTCCTGCTCTAAAGGACGCTGATTGGGTGGTGCTGCTTTAGGCCGAGCACAGTCGTTGTAGATTGGAGCTTGGCCAGATGGATCTGCATGAAAAATCCAGATTTTTTTTTCCTGATCCATGATTTACAAACCAGTATCAACAGGTTATGGTGGGTTTCTCTGGTCATCCAGCTCCCACAGTAGTTTCTCCAGCTCACATTCTGACCTGCTGACTCTTCATCTAAAGCAGTTTTTTTCGCATGTGTACTCCAGTACATACAGGTATTCCAGAGTATCCAAAGTAAACAGCTGTAACATTCACTGCAACAGTCGTCCATTTATGCTGTTTGGTGGTGGTTGTTTCCTCTAGTGAGGCCTGCAGGCTGTAACTGGCCATGCACTGAAAACAAAGCAGTCTGGTAGTGGAAAAGTATGTTGTCAACATATTAGATACAGTGTGCAATAGTCCTATGCAGTTTTTGTGGCCTTTTCACCTAAACTCTTTAAATTACACAGAGGAGGTGGCCTCATGTATAACAATATACAGCTTTAGCTTCTGTGCCGACTGTTTCTGTACAGACGCAGACCTGATCTCCCTCACTGTGGCTAAACCTCAGGCTAGTGCTATGAACCTCATACAACCCCACTTTAGAAATCTCCAACTATCCCATTAAACACCTCAGGGCCTACAGATAAATGCCGAGTGTTGGAGGGAAAGCAAGGATGCAGCACTGATGCAGGGCAGAGCTGGCAGAGCTAGATCAGAGGAAGAGAGAGGACATCTTGCCAAACAATTGAGGATGTTTTTCATGTGAATATTAACACGTCAAGTGTGACAAATTGTCTGTCTTTTGCATGTTAACAGGAGACCCACTGGGGTGTCCTTGATTGTTTTGAGCCAGCTTCATGATGAAATCAGAAAAACTTGCACTTTTTGTGCCTTCATTGACTTCATTTTAACACCAGAGACATTCACTTGGTGACATCAGAAGGACTACATTAAGTCTGTTTGAGCCAAGACAAATATACCTTCACTGATATACCCGAGCTGACCAGGTCCAACTCTAACACCAGTCTTACCGTAGTTACTTCTGATCACTGCTTTGTCCAGTTTGGTGATGATGTCCTCCTTCACACCGTGGAGCTGAAACACACACTCGTACCTCCCCCAGTCTTCAGGTTTCACTGCAGCAATGTTCAGGTTAACACTCATCTGGAAGGTCTCATCGTGGTTGGGAAGGATCTCTCCATGGTCCACGTCTTCATGAAGCTCCTCTCCATCTTTCCTCCAGAACATCACAGCTCTGTCAGGGTAGAAACCTGTGGCGAAGCAGCTGACTGGAGAGGAGGGAGACTTCTGGAGAAGAGACACTGATGTATTCCCTAAAAAGGTAAAAAGTAAAAAGGAGTCTGCAGAGGAACATGACACGGTTTGTTCTTATATATTGTTGTGTACTCCTCTCAATCATTTTGAAAGGCATGAAAACAGGAATGTCCTGATACTGTTGAAAAACATTGAATCAGGGCCAATGTCTGTGTTTTTTAATTCTTGATGATCAGAATTTATAATAATCATCTCACCCCAATTGTTTTCTTCTGAAGCAGATGAAAGAAGGGGCTTGACTTCCCTATCAGGCATCCCTGTTATGAGGCTGTAAGTGGCAAATCTCCATCCATTAAGTGGTTTACAGTATCTTTAATTGACTTTCTTTTATGGTCTCAACTTACTCGTGCTTACTCCTTGGCCAGAGGGAATAAGCAAAAACAATGTTGTGTCAGCTATAATGGTGTTTATGATTGAGCTCTGGAGTCGGGCTGTTCAAGTTGAAAATGAGACACATCACTGTGAATGACCCCTTTGATTGTAATTTCTACTCAGGAAGTCGGACAATCTTCAGGTACCCGGACTTTACCTGCTAAAAACACGTTAAAGTGGGATGTGGCGTAATTCTCAAGTCTGAGTTCTTAGGCAAATGAATGCACCATCATCCCATAATACAAAAAAAAAAAATAAAAGCTACAACAACAAACGAAAGGACCACATGCTGGGGATGCATCATAATCCTACCTGTTTGTTGCGTGAAGTTTCTTATGTACTGCAAATACTTTTGAATCCAGAGAGGGCACATGTGGGTGAAGAATACTTTGTTTTCTTGTAATCTAGCTTTGTCAGTATCCCATCTGTATTTAGTCACCAGTGCCTTGGGAGTTTGAGCAGTCCACGCCAGTGTCTGCAGATCCAATGATATGAAGTCCTCTCCATCGTAACCAAACTGGCTAAACCCAACAGTTTCTCCAGTCTCATCATCCCACTCACAACCAGCTGACTGCTGTAAAATGTGTATACCTGAAAGAGACAGAGGACAGGGAAGAGACGTGCATTGAGAAAGACCCCCACATTATGTTTTGAGGATCTTTTAACATTTTACCCTCACATCAGCATGACTCTACCCTACTGACAAATCTTTAATTTTAAATCAAAGTCACTTTATGTACATATCCTTTTTCAAGACATTCAAGACATCTGATGAGGGAGCAGCTGAAAGTATGTGTTGGCATGTAAACAGTCCAGTCAGCAAGAATGAAACCAGCCAAAGTTTAGCAGCATCCACTGCAGCACATGGAAACAGCAGTGAATCTGTCACATGGTGTGACGTCCCTCTGAGGAGAGGTTGACACAGAGTGAGACGTTTTGGGCCCAAGAAGCAGTTTTCCCTGTCCATTTGTGTGGACATAGGCTGATACTACCTCTAGAGATGGAGCAAATGGGGTCAACATGTTCCCCTGTTCTGTCTCGACAACATTCAAATGAACCATCAATAAATTCATTTGTCTTGAAAAAGGAGCTTGTGGCGTTGTGCATGTCCACAGTGTTTTATCCTTTCACCACTAGGAGGCACTATGATTTATGTAGGTTTATCTTCACAGGTGTTTCCTGGCCTGGATCTGGTCTGGACAAAGAGTGTGGGACAGATATGATCAAGCATGGCTAAGAAAAACATACACTTCCTGATTGCTGAAATTATTCAAATTTATCATTTTTTCAATACATTAAAACTTTTTAAGATGAGTCCAAATCCTTAGGCCAATGATTATCAAGGTCTCGGCTAGATTCACACCAAACTTGAAGTTGATTGGACCAAAGCCCTTGGATCAGTGTGTCCTAGAGGACTTCTGTAAATGTTACCATGGGCTCTAATTTCCTGGCACAACTCAGGGTGGCACAGCCTGGTGCACCCCGCACAGTGGTAATTTCGTCCGGCGCACCACCGTGCGCTGCCAATTTGGCTATTTGGTAGACCGGCTGCGCCAAGATGGGTGTGATGGCGCACCAGTTGGAGGTGTCCACAGATTCAGCTTGGCGCAGGGACAATTTCGTTCCAAAAAACCGCACGGAAGGTGTGCTGAAAGCTCGGTAGCTCCAGCCTGGTCTATTCTCGGCGCAGGCGAGGCGCGGGGCAGTGGTAATTTGGCTGACAGACGCACAGTGCGCACATGTCACCAAAACCTCACAGGCAGGTATCCAGAGTGTCAGGCACATTTCAATGCAATAAACAATCACAGCAACCACTATTTAATGTAACCGTCTGAACCAGCACATTCATTTGTATCTATATTAATTGTCCCGTCACATCTGATGTCAGATCAGAGACGTTTAACTAACGAGTTCACATCTCTCAGCCAACCACAAACAGCCACATCATCCGATACGGAGTATCCGGCTTCTGTCATCTCATGAAATTCAAAAGAAAAAAGAGAGAGACGCTCGCTGAATAAATGTAAGTCACTCGGTGTCTTAAGGATTTACCTGTAATTGCCCATATTTCTCTGTTTTAATCTTTATTCGTAACGTGATCTAAAAAATTGGAGTACATTATTGCAAGGAGGATGAGGAGGAGATATCAGGAGAGAGTATTTCACCAAAGGTTTTGCTATTTAGCAATGACAGACCAGGAATGCAAATGGATCACAAGCATGATGAATGGATTAGCCTGCTGCTGTGTTTAAATGTAATTATCACTTAATTTTGTACTCCTATAATGACACAGGAACAGATTACATCTGTCAGGTGGTTGACACGGTGACGTGCATCTTGTTCTCCGATGCGTGGCCCGGTGACCCCTGCGCTCTCCCAGTTGCTGTAAAAGTGACAGCGGCTCTGACCTTCTTCACCCCCGAGGTGAAAATGTCACTGCGCCTCGCCCGCGGCGCATTTAAAGGCGAGGAGAGGCGTTCAGTTGATTGGTGAAGATTACACTCGCTGTGTTAGACCCACTCAAGTCTTCTCTCCTCCCTCTCTGCTACTTGCACCGCTGGGAGAGACGGAGGCGTGGGTGCGCCTCCCTGCGCCAGTCTGCGCAGTGCACGAAACTTGCAAAATGCCCCGGACACACCCCATTGGTAAAACGGTTGGTCTACGAAATTAGAGCCCCATGACACTAAGTGGATGTTTTCAAGTCTCAGAGTGCTGGACATGTGCAACAAGTTTCTGATTTTTTGTGTTGAATCCCTGGAGGGACTATTAGTTTCAGCATTTCAAGGGGGCGCTACTGAGCCAATTCCTTAAAATCTTTCTGCAGACCCATACATTATCAAATATTTCACCAGACCTGATCTACCTGCACATTTTCATGACTTTTCATAGGTATTCACTTTCTCAAATTTAGAAATGGATCAAAAAATGAATTACAATATGATGGAGGAGGCGTCACAAGGGTGTAAATATTATGGCTTGAAAAAACAGCAAGACTGAGGCTTATGTAAGTCTCCAGTAAAAAAAAATCAAATCAAATCAAATCCATTTATAAAGCACAAATAAAAACAGCAAATACTGACAGAGAGAAAGACAGAATACAGAGGGGGTTAAAGTAGTACGACACTGAAAACCTAATCACACAACATGTTCATAACTGAAGCACATTAAAAATGAGCCTTTTGGTTGTATTTCTGAATAAAACTACTGCATAAATAAAACATGTGGTAATTAACAGTAAAAGCTCATTATGAGCACAAACATACAGTACCTCCAGTTTGGTTGAGGCGGTGCATGATCAGGTCAATGTTTTCCCTGAAGAAGTGCTGATGGTCCAAACACTGCAGAGTGCACCACTGCAGGTGCTCTGGATCGTCTTCAAACAGTTTTTTACCCCAGTCATGGCTGGCTTCTAGTGTCTTATTGCTGTCACAGTATCCAACGGAAAATTCATCGACTTTAACAAAGCCCAGAAACTCCGGAAAATCCGGGATGCCGTGAGATGCTGTGAAGAAATATTCCAGGGAGTGCTTCACTGTAAGAAAAACAAATGTTTCTTTGTTTATTATGTTTTTCCAAAGTTACCCACACACCCATTGATTTAGTTCCACATTCTCAACACCTTGTTGAAATAGAGCGGTGCAGGGATGACGTATTTTTGTAAACCAACACGAAAGTTAGCATCTTGCTTGTTCCCTCGACTAAAAGCCTGTGGGATGTTTTCCTGTATTCTGGATCATTGCTGATAATAAGGTCTGTACAACAACTGTTCAGCTTACGTGTTTAGTGTCTTTGTTATAATCTGAACAGCTAAACCTATTTTTCACAGTGTTTTAAGCTTAAACATGATCAATGAGAGTGAAAAGCTATTGATGAGCAATGATCCAACTACAACATGGAGGTTTAACAAGTCTTACTTACTTTTGGGGCCCAATAATATTGGACTCACCACTTTTACCATCATTTTGGGTATCTTTTATTCAAATTCAGTGCATAATTTGTGTGTACATACAAGTCACGCTACTTAAAAACACATTGTTTGACAACTTTAATTATTGAAAGAATCCAACTTCCCCCCCACAATCCTCGCAGTGGTTTGGTCCGTTTCTCCCGACGTGACTGCTGCCGCTCACACACGCACACACACACATACACACACAGCGCTGAGGATCGGGATTAGGTGAGAGTATTAAAACACTGAACAGTTTATAAGTTCTTTATCACTTCACTTGTTCAACAAGCACACACAGAACATGAAAAGTAACATTTCAGCTCCTTTGTCCAAAGTTTTCTGGCAAGTTTTAAATAAAAAAGCACAGTATTTAAGCTAATTAACAGGGTGTTAACTTTTAAGCTAAAACGATATTTGCACTGTATACAGGCGCTGTTCATCTTGGTTTGCAATGACCAACTTTCAGAGAATGTTGGTAATGGCTCAGAGATGAAGTGATTCATAGTGATACGCGATACCACTGATTTCCTTTCTGCTGCGATACAAACTAAAATTCAGGCTGGTATCGCCGATACTGATCCGAATCCAATACTTCGATCAAAAAAAATTAATGTGCTAAAAAATTAAACTAAAAAGTATTGTATTTAAAATTATAGCTCCATAATAAATGCAAGGCATCAGACTACATGTTATTTGTTTAATTATGAAGAATTATCATAAAAGTAACTTGACAGCATCTGCTTGCCTGAACATTTTAACACAGCTTTCAAAATCACACTCACCAAGACAAAAATATTCATACTCTTGCTATTTTATATAAAAAGCAGCGTGACTTGAGTTGAAATTGCCAGTAAAATACACAATTTAATAAATAATTGCCACAATAATGGCATAAGTTTGTCACTACTAACACTTTACACTCAGTCAAAACAAAGAGAGTGCCTGAAAATATAATACATCAAAAAAATATTTTATAGATACAATAGTATGATCTGTCTTATTTATGAAACGTTTAAATTCCACAATGGCTGTTTTATTGCAAGTATTCTGTACATTTTAATAAAGTTCATAGCCTTTGTAATCCACTCGTAATGTTTTAATCTACAGGCAGACTTACCTGAATAAATCTAGGCATTAATGTGAGATGATCTCAGGGACACACGTTTAACTTCAAGATGAACTCTGCAGATATTTACTGTGGCATTTATTAATTTAATTGTTATTTAATAACCATATTTCATAATGTACATTTGAACATAATATGATTTTGTAGTCTTAGGAACGTGGAGAACTCTTGTTATTTGAAAAATAAGAAATATTACTTAATATATGATTTGTGCTTTCTGAGTACTTCTAGTTTGGTGTTTACGTCTGTGACATGTTAATGGTAAAATTCAATTTAAACCCTTTTGTAGATTTAGTTTTTAAAGAGCGTAATGTTAGTGATACATTTTAGTCATAGTGTAATTTGCCCAACACCCCTGGTGCCTGTTTCTGCACAGAAAAAAAACTTTATGGAGAAATAATGTTCACATTCTTGTGTGTCATAAAAAACTTAACTAAGCATTTTACATTTTACTTCTTAAGGGGTGGATAGAAAAGAGGGTGGGGGTGGGGGATGGGGGGGATATGACAGACAAAAATCAACAATCACTGATTTAGACCAACATTTTTATGTGAAAAGTTTTAAAGCAAGTTGTGACTGCAAAAGTGAAAGTCAAACTCACAGAGTTCTATGAAGCACAAATTAAAATTTTAGCCAAGATGACCACTACATAAAATGAAAAACTTACCTGCAGATGAAACATGACAACACATCAGCAACATGAGTAAAATCCTCATGATTCTTTGTTGAGAGGTCTTGAGCCCAGGGTTTATACTCAGAGACTACAGTCACTCTCAGAATGGGGGGAATGAGGGGTCGTCCACAGGCCTGCTGCCTTATAACCGTCATTTGAACAGGAAGTTCGGACTTTGAGCGGCCTCTGCTGCCCCCCTGTGTGTAAATGAAGTAGGCCACCATAATATCTCATGAATAAATAAGATGGAAAGGGCCATATGATTGTCATTTTAGCAGTGCTTTTATTTACTTTCTCTTATCTTAGGAAGTCTTCAAGATATGTTCTTTAACTTTGAGCACATATCCTCTGAGATTCAAAGATGATCTGGTCAGATTTTGGAGGTCAAGGTCATGGAGGTCGCCCTCTGCTTGCAAGCAGGATTTCTCAAGAACATTTGGAGGAATTTCCTTCAAATGTTTAACGTGTGTTTTTGTCCCTGGGGGAGACAGCCAGGTGCAGACCCTTGGGCGAAACATGAGGTGGGGCTGCTCCAGGCCTATGGCCCAAGTATCAACCATTTATAGATACGTGACCAACATGAAGTCTCTCAGGTCTGTGGACAGAGGAAGTACTGCAGATGTAAATAAACTTTAATACATTTTCTCTGATAATTACTGTGAAAATGCATTTTTGAGCCACTTAAGTGATGGAGAGTAAATGTCACTGAGTCTGTCACATGAGTTGGGTCACCTTAACAACACTCACAAACAGAAAAACAAGCGTAGACGAGGCTGAAACAGTCGCCTTTCTGTGCACAGGCAGTCCTACAACATGATCAGCTGTTTACATGGAGGCTACAAAAAGAGGAAAAACAACCACTGCCTGATGAGATAAATTGGTGCGTAATTTTTCCAGGGATTATGACCACCCCTTGTTTTGGAAGCATGAGGATACTTGTATGTGTGAACCACAATGGGAACTGTAGGACACGAGAAAGCCAAGTTACCCGTTGATCAGAGAAACCCAGCAGCTGATGAGTGTAAATAACCTGCCTGCAACTGTTGTAATGCAGATCGTCCCTACTTTAATGAACAGTTCTTCTTGAATGGGATAAATTAAAGTTTATCCTCAAAGTAATTTTTTGGCTTTCACTGATTATTTATTGGAAACAGAGACAGCCATGTTTTGGTTGAAATAGTCTCACAGGCAGTTGATGGTATTAGCATTAGCCAACAAAGTCTTTCTGCTGCAATTGATAGTTTAATCTTTATAAACATGCAGATTCTGTATAAAAATAAAACTGACATTTAAAGGGATACGCTAACATTTTCTTGCTCTTGCCTCACTATTCTAAACCACTATTCTAAATCCTATTTACTCTGGGGGGTTAGGAACCAGGAACAGCTAAATGCAAACTCACTGCTGTGTTTTTGGACTCACTCTCACACCACTCTTTTGTCCTTGATCGTAGACCCTCACTCCAGGGGCATATAGGAGACACATGGGGAACAAAGCAGAGGACAGAGGAAAACTCACAGTAAGAGACATGAGACGTTTTTTCCTCTGTAGCCTCACATGAAGCAGCTCCAGTTTGTGATGATGAGAAACCGCTGATGACAAGTCAGACAACAGCATGTAAGAACAGCTGTTCGATTGTGCTTTAGTTAATGCATTAAGTCTAATAAAATAATTAAAATAAGTGTTTTGTCTCTTTGTCTTGATCATAAACACTTGCACATGAGGAACAACCTGCAGACTGATAAAGAAAATCAATACCGGCACATTGTTTTCATATTAAATTGTTTTTTGATCATTAAATGTCTTGATAATTGGATAACTGGATTTCATTAATGGGCCTTATTTAAAGGCCATATATACTTTTTCATGCGCCGTGAAATATATTTGTTATTATTAAATTCAAAACAATTATTAAACAAAATGCTTCTGACAGATGATCTGTCTTTTAATTTGAAAATAAAAAAGATTGAAAAATAAAATTTGAAACTGAAATGTCAATGTTTGTTCCTGACTTTCTAAAAACAAAAAACACTACCTTGAATTAAAAATGAGTGTAGGAGATTTTTTTCATATAAAATATACTATGATTCTGCTCTGTTATTATTTTAATAAAATATTTTATCTTCATTTTTTTTTTCTAAAATATATTTTAACATGTGATATGCCATTTTTTCAGTTGCAGGATTAATATTTTCAGATTCATATGTTCATTCATTTTTGTTTGAGATTTCTTTTTTCACCTTCAGATCTTGTTTTTTTACTTTTATTATTTTATCATCTCAAAAGCCTCCAGTGGACAAAGTGTTGCGAATAAGCACCTGTGCTAAAACACTCAAACAATGCATCTGGTTTGTCCAATGTAATTGTGATGTCCACATCAAATAAACAATAAATAAATAAATTTTCAGTTTCAAACTTTTGACTGTGTGGGATGTGTGGCATCGACTGAGAGGGGCGCGACATCGTGAGTGACAGCATAACAAAGCATCCTCAAATGATGTTGCCTTCAGGAAGCGTGGGCAATTTGACAGATATGACTCAACACTTTCTCTATTCCCTTGATACCTGCAAATAAAGTGATGCTAAGGACAAAGACACCTTTTTGCAAGCAATTCTAGACAATTTTTGGTATTTTTTGATATGTAAAAACTGGAAAATATGCCATACCGAAAGAAACAATGTGCCCCAATTCCACACAAGACTATGAACACAGCGCAGCATCCCAACATGAATTAGCCTACTAGTTGTTCTCTCAACCAGCAGGTGCAGCCAGACAGGTCAGAAATGCTCTTTATAGATAAAGTGCAGTGGAAATTATCCTAAATTTCATAATACTGCATAACTTTTGAAATGTGGGGTCATCCAGAAAGACGTACTATGTGTCTATGCAGTAAGTTGACATAAGGTTAGCAGGAACTAGTGCAATGCTAGCTGCTGTTCATGTAGTAGTCCTTGAAGGGTTCAGCCCAAACTTTGGTATTCAGTTGCAACTGTCAACATGTGAGTGTGGTCGAGTTTAAATGTGCTCACTCTGAATCTAAATCCTTTTAGACCTGTGCAAGAAAGTAAAGCGATTCTGGACTTACTGCATAGACACAAAACATCTTTGTGGATGACCCTGTTTTTCAAAAGTTACACAGCATTATGATATTTAGCATAATTTCCACTGCGCCTTATCTATAAGACCACCCAGACATGATTTAAAAGGTCAAACACACATGCACACAAACATGCTACTGAAGCTGTTAGCATCTCTGCTAATCTCTGTACATGCAATCACTCCCTGCTATCGTCTCGCTCGTAGCTCCACCCCTTTTTGTTCTAAAGGATGATGATTGGTCTGTGCTGCTTTGGGCCGCTCGCAATCGTTGTAGATTGGAGCTTGGCAAGATGGATCTGTCTGATTACAGAGATTTGGTGTTTCCCTCTGCCTCTACATTCTTTATCCATCTCTAGCGTTCACTCTGCAGGAAATTCTTACTTATTTCGGGATCCGAATCAAGGTATTCCTGATTCTGTCTCTGCCTCTCTGCTGCTGTTGTTGGTGCCATCGTGGATTGTGGTATTGGATGTTACAGCTACAGTGTACTATATTTTGCCCAGTCACATGTACCCATAGCAGCATGAACATTACAATTAACATGTGGGTGCAATAACAATGTTGAAAAGTACAATAATTCATTTTTAGAACTTCAAAAACAAAGGTGCTAAAATCACAACCCCATCTCAATCTCAAAACCACGTTATGACCTTGTTCCACAAGTAATAGTTTTTTTATCTTTTTTTTTTCATGTAACCGTGTTGAGTGATTATGCTTAACTACATCAACTTTGCTAGAGATATTCCTCAAAATTTAATAAAAGAAGCAGCTATGTTCCTGTTTCTGGTGTGCTGTTGTTCAGAAGACTTCAATGATGTCCCTTCCTGTTCCTGCTCCTGAGGGTCAAACCATTATTTTTGTGGGGGGAGAATGTGTTGTGTAACTGGGTTCAGGGGCTACTGAGGGACAGAACTTCAGTGATATTTTTATCAACAATTTTCATTTATTTTTAAATAACTCATTTACAGCATAAAAGCCCAGATATATATTTATGTTTATAGAAAAAAGTATGTGATTTTGGCTCATTTTGATCATCATATGCCCTCTTGATTTTCATGGAAGGCCATGAGGGAAATGCCAAAATATGCCTCTCTCTTTGGGTGTTTTTACCTTTTCTTAAACGGGAAATTTTAAGCTTTTTCAAAATAAATGTTGGTGACTGAATATTTAATATGCAGTTCAAAACTTCAGAGGGACTCGAATCACCAGTTTTATTTCTTTATTGTCATTAATGTGATATTAGATAGATAAAAGTTGCCTGTATGTGTGCGCTGTACCGTATCATGAAGAAATATTCTCTCAATAAGCAAACAAAGGTCCAAAACATAACAAAATAGTGGGTCAAATAAACAGGCTTGTCCATTTTGGCCATTTCATCATCACTTTTTCCCTTTCTCTTCTCAAAATGCATCTTGACCTGTTGGTCCTCTGTTAAGCGTTCCTGTCTTCCTTGTTTGTCTGTGGAAACAGCAGAGCAGTACTTCACCACAAGGTGCATGAGAATATCAACTACCCCATATCAGTGAAATCACTTTCAACTTTCAACTTCAGCTTTATTATAGAGCACGTTAAATACAAAGTTTGAGCCAAAGTGCTGTACAGCAGAAAAATCTGGAACAGAATTTGACAAAAATTAAGAACATGTGGAGCACCCAAAATGATAAGATAAAAACGTGACAGAAAAATTAAAATACATATTAACAAAGTAGTAATACCTTTGTGTCTGGACAGCACAAACACATTACACACAGACTTCCACAGCCAGATGGAGTCATGGCCGAGAACCCAAACGACCACAGACAGCAGCATGCCAGCAGCTGCAACAGCCAACAACATACTAATAAACAGACAGACACAGATGCACACATTAGCAAATTAGGTTCAAACTTGATTCAGGTAAGGCATCACCTTATGAGAAGGCAAGAGAATAAAAGTGAGTCTTCAGGTGTTTTTTAAAACTGTCCAGAGAGCCGGCAGGTCTAACATGGGAGGTTGTTCCACAGCCTCGGTGCAGCGACTGAAAAGGTCCTGTCTCCAAGAGTTTTTCTGTGGGACCTTGGTACAGTAAGAAGTCCTTGATCTGATGATCTGAGGCGCCTTGCTGTGTTGTATGGTGATATTAGTTCAGTGATGTAGCTGGGAGCAGTGTTGTGATAAGCCTTAAATACAAACAGAAGAATTTTGTAGGGTATTCTAAACTGAACAGGAAGCCAGCGCAGTGAGTATAGTTGTTATATGATCCCTTTTTTAAGGCTGCAAAGCAATCGTGCTGCAGCATTTTGAACAAGCTGTAATCGCTGTATCGATGCCTGGTTGATTCCAAAATACAAGGAATTACAGTAGTCGAGTCTGGTGGACATCAGGGCATCGATGACTTCCTCTAAATCTTCATGGGACAGAAATGGTCTAATTTTTGATCTGATCCTGTGCTGAAAGAAATTAGATTTGATGACAGAGCGAATTTGTTTGTAGAACTTTAAGTTATTATCAAATATTACTCCAAGGTTCTTTGCAAGAGGTGTTATGTATTCTGATAAGTGACTGAAAGACTGCAGGACGGTGTTGGTGGACTCTGTGGGATGAATAACTATGATCTCAGTTTTACTATCATTTAACCGCAGAAAGGTGTTTGCCATCCATACCCTAATATCCTCCAGACATTTATCGAGGTCTTAGGTCCAGAATGGTTATTGGGTTGAATGGGCAGACAAGCTTGGGTGTCATCTGCATAACAATGACAAGAGATATTGTAATTCTGAATTTTTTCTAAAGGGAGCATGTTTATGGAGAACAAGAGGGGACCAAGGACAGAACCTTGGGGAACTCCACAAGAGAGATGAGCAGGGGAGGAAGAGGAGTTGCTAACTGTGACTGTAAAGGATCTGTCAGTGATGTAGGATTTAAACCAATGCAGGGCGAACTAGAGACTCCAGCCCAGTGCTGCAGACAATGTGGGAGGATGAAATGATCGACAGTGTCAAAGGCGGCACTGAGATCAAGGAGGACAAGGACTGAGGAGAGGCCACCATCAGCTGTTATAAGAAGATCACTGGTTACCCTCAACAGAGCAGATTCTGTGCTGTGGTTTGTACAGAAGCCTGACTGGAACTTATCAAAAATGTTACTGCTGTTAAGGTAAGGGGTCAATTGATTAAGAGCCATTTTCTCTGAGATTTTACTGAGGAAGGGAAGTTTTGATATGGTTCTAAAATTGTCCGGTAATTGTGGGTCCAGGCCTGTTTTTTTCAGTAATGGGTGAACTATGGCATATTTGAGAGATTTTGGTACATGGCCAGTAAGCAGGGAGGTGTAAAAAAAATATTTAGGAGGCTGGGGCCAGTCTCTTCAAAGACCTTCAATAATTTGGAGGGGATTGTGTCCAGGAGCCAGAAATGATTTTGCCTAGCTCTGATAGAGAGACGGGCAGAAAAGTGTGAAATACTGGTGGACTCTTGGGTGGATTTCTTAAAGCACTACCAGAAGGGGTTAGGTTGTATCAGATATTGTCAATTTTTTCAGTAAAAATGTTTTGAAGTTCTCACAGCTAATAGATGGAGGTTCTATGAGCTTTTTTTCACTGATTTTGGAGAAGTATATTGCCCTTGCATCCTTAACAGCCTGTTGGTATTTTGGTAGAAAGTCTTTGGAGATACTGAAGGAGATCTGCAGCTGGTCTTTACGCCATTCCCTCTCTGCTTTTGGCACTCTCGCCTTATAGATCTGGTATGATCGTTAAGCCATGGTGAGGTTTTGTGTTTGATGATTTGTATTTTAAGAGGAGCAACAAAATCAGGGATCTGTTTACAGGACTGGTTAAAAAGAGTGAGTAATTCCTCTGTGTTAGTGACAGTAAGGAGGATTCCTGCTGTCCTAAATGCAGCAGAGATCTGGGTGGAGGTGGAGCTGGTGAGGATGCAGGAGTAAGAGGAAGGTAATTGTGCTGGGGCAGAAGGAGTTAACATGCTTGTCTTCTTGCACTGAGAGATGACCTGATGAGATGTTAGATGTCATGGGTCAAAGGTTATCCAGCATCATGTTCACCATTTGCTTGTGAACCTGATATTAAAAACAACTTTAATAACATTACAAACATAACTTGATCTCCTTTGATAATTTACAAGTAACTTTAATTTTTAAAGAACTAATACAATCATGCCAAAATTACACAGCTGTATTTGTTTAATGCAAGAAAACGAAACATCTTTACATTAAAATCATGATTTCTCTTTAGAAAGCTTAAACAGGTCGGCCTGTGGAGAATGTAAAGATGATGCACGTTGTGTCAGGAACACCATGTTGAATGGTCTTTGGATTGTTTACTATTGTAGCCTGGTACAATTTGTTTGTACTGGAAAATATATGTGGCTTATAAATGATCAAGAAGAGAGTGAAACTGAAAACATGAGGAAATAAAAAGAATAAAAGGAAAATTTAGTTTCAAAGAAAAAAACAAAAGTCAAGAGAGTTGTCGTTACAAAATGATATAGTTTCACGAGAGAGCAGCTCAGGACTCGACAATGACCAAAATGAAATATCATCACTCACATAATAGGATGTATAGATTAGTTTCACTTGTCTTTAATTAAAACATGTCTTTACAAAAATCTTCCACATGTCAAGGAAGTAAAGTCTGTTATCTATGGTATAAAAAAATGACATTTTAACATGCTGATTTATTATAACAGATTACAGATGGTATATGAAGTTTGTGTACAAAATACATTCGCATAAAAAAGTTGGTGCGGCGAGATGTCACCTTAGTTTATTTCACTGCTTAAAATCAATCTAGATCCTGATAGATAGATAGATAGACAGATAGATGGATAGATAGATAGATAGATAGATAGATTTTTTGTAATTGCACATCAGATATAATTGAAGTTAGCATTTGACTCACTCACAGATCCACAAAGTTTCCTTTTTAATATTAGAAAATAAGTGTCTTCATTAACATCAATCTACTTGGTGGTAAAAACATTAAGCCTAACAAAAAACCCTTCAAAATAAAAATAAGTTGTTCATGTTGTTTCAGCCTCCTCCTCCGATATTTCCTGTCCCCCTGTGAAGACAAGTAGCAAACAGTAAATAACATTTTAATAAAACCAGGATGACATTTGGACTTTGTTTTTTTACTCGATTTGACTTACCTGCAACAGGCTGGAACTCTGAAAGAAATGAGAAATCACAAAGTTAGAAACATCAACATTATTATTATTAAGAGTTCATGAGTTTTTGGAGTTGTTTGTCAACCACTTTTTGTGTCTTATATTCCAAAACCTTGAGATCAATTTCTGCCATAACTGCAGATTAAACATAATAATTTTAAGATGGTGATTTACGAGAAGAGGAAGAAAAAAGGGGAGTGTTGCTTCATTGTAATAACTCAGTTGTTGTTGTAAGTTACTTTTAATCTTTATTTTTTTAGATTTTTACTTTTGCATACATATTGCATGAAATAAGAATTAACTTGTTTAAAAGCTTTTAATCAGTGGTGGAAACATTTACAACTTCAGTACTTGAGTAAAGATAGACGATCTTCCCGCTTGGTTTTTACTACATTAGAAGTGAAAGTTCATAAATCAAGTTATGTACTTGTGTAAAGTTTCCGAGAACTTGCTTTTAAAAAGTCCTGAAGAATTCGTATCACTTTTAAAAAAGTGCTTTTTTATTATTGTAACTTATGAACAACGTACCGCCCAACACTACAGATGGATGTTTTTGGAAGGACCAAAAATACAAACACAATCTAGAAAACTTTGACAGAATTAATTTAAAACCAGACTTTTTTTTTAGAAGAACATGTATCTCACTGTTGGTGTTTCTTCTCCAGATGAAGATTCCAGCGATGCAGACTAACAGGAGCAGCAGTCCTGCAACAAGTCCAGAAACAAGAGCAACTGGAGATCCAGAGGGAGGCTCTGAAATCACAACAAAATGTTGAGTTACTTAAGAACATTGGAGAAGCTCTTTTACTCTGAATCAGCTTTAATGTCCAGGTATGTGAACAAAGAGAAGGAGTTCTCTTCAGTTAACGTTGCCATCATTGAACAATTACATAAGAATTAATATCTGAAAAATACAAAGAAAAGAAAAACAGGTCTGTAAGGACTCACATAAGCACAAACACATAAAGCCAGTGTAGAAGCAGAGCAGTGATTCAGAGTGTAAAGGATTAAATAGACATGATGATGCACCATGTGTCAGATAACAGGTGTGATTAACATGAGGTGGACAGGAGGTAGATGCAGACACGGTTAAAGTTAAAGATTCTTCTTCACAGACAGATTTTATTTTATTTCATGATGAAATCAGAAAACTTGCATTTTTTTGTGCCTTCATTGACTTCATTTTAACACCAGAGACATTCACTTGGTGACATCAGAAGGACTACATTAAGTCTGTTTGAGCCACGACAAATATACCTTCACTGATAATACCAGAGCTGACCAGGTCCAACTCTGACAGCAGTCTTACCGTAGTTACTTCTGATCACTGCTTTGTCCAGTTTGGTGATGATGTCCTCCTTCACACCATCGAGCTGAAACACACACTCGTACCTTCCCCAGTCTTCAGGTTTTACTGCAGAAACGTTCAGGTCAACACTCATCTGGAAGGTCTCATCGTGGTTGGGAAGGATCTCTCCATGTTCCACGTCTTCATGAAGCTCCTCTCCATCTTGCCTCCAGAACATTGCAGCTCTGTTAGGGTAGAAACCTGTGGCGAAGCAGCTGACTGGAGAGGAGGGAGACTTCTGGAGTAGAGACACTGATGTATTCCCTAAAAAAGTAAACAGAGTTTAGGAATCTGCAGAGAAACATGACACAATATGTTCTTATATGCTGTTGTGTACACCTGTGTGCATCTGTGTACACCTCTGAATCATTTTAAAAAGCACAAATGTAGTAATGTCCTGATACTGTTGAAAAAAATTGGATCACAGCCTATGACAGTGTTTTTAATTGATCGAGGATCGAAATTTACACTGATCATCTCACCCCAATTGTTACCTTCGCCAAGGAGGTTATGTTTTTGCCGGCGTTTATCTGTCTGTCTGTCTGTTTGTTTGTGTTCAAAATAACTTGAAAAGTTAAGAATGGATTTGGATGAAATTTTCAGGAATTGTCGGAAATGGGGTATGGAAGAACTGATTAAATTTTGGGACTGATCCGGATCACCTTGGCCGAGGTCTGCGCTCTCTGAGTGCTTTTCTAGTTTTCTTCTGAGGTAGATGAGAGAAGGGGCTTGACTTCCCTGTCAGGCATCCCTCTTTTGAGGCTCTAAGTGGCAAAACTCCATCCATTAAGTGGTTGACAGTATCTTTAATTCACTTTATTTTATGGTCTCAACGTACTTGTGCTTACTCCTTGGCCGGAGGGAATCAGCAAAAACTATGTAGTGCCAGCTATAATGATGCGTTCATTCTGGGCTTTGGAATCAGGCTGTATAAGTTGAAAATTAGATACATCACTGTGTAATTTCTACTCAGGAAGTCAGACAATCTTCAGGTACCCAGATTTCACCTGCTTGTAACTGGAACACGTTTAAGTGGGATGTAACGTAGTTCTCAAGTCCCAGTTCCAAGGTAAATGGAGCACACCATCATCCCAGAATAAAAAAAGAAAAGCTACAACAACAAACAAGAAGACCACATGCTGGGGATGCATCATAATCCTACCTGTTTGTTGCATGAAGTTTCTTCTGTACTGCAAATACTTTTGAATCCAGAGAGGGCACATGTGGGTGAAGAGTCTTTTATTGTCTTGTAACCTAGCTTTTTCAGTATCCCATCTGTATTTAGTCATAAGGGCCTTGGGTGTTGGAGCAGTCCATGTCAGTGTCTGCAGATCCAATGATATGAAGTCCTCTCCATCGTAACCATACTGGTTAAACCCAGCAGTTTCTCCAGTCTCATCATCCCACTCACAACCACTTGTCTTCTGAAAAATGTGTATACCTGAAAGAGACAGAGGACAGGGAAGAGACGTGCATTGAGAAAGACCCCCACATTATGTTTTGAGGATCTTTAAACATTTTACCCTCACATCAGCATGACTCTACCCTACTGACAAATCTTTAATTTTAAACCAAAGTCACTGTGAGGGAACAAGTCCCTAAGTTTTAGAAGGACCCAAAAGCAAACCGAGACTTGATACCAGTTGTACACAGAAGAAATTTTTTGTACAAACAGACAAGGTAAAATGGTGGATGGATAAAGAGGCAAAGTGAGCTTTTGGCGAGTGATAAGAATCCAGGAGACACTGCAAGAAAGGAGAGGAGACAGAGGTAAGTACAGAGCAAAAAAACATGAATCACGCACAAGAAAAATCACTATCAAAACAGTATTCAAGAGAGGGGACGAGGCAGGCCAACAATACCATTAGGACAAATGGGAATCTTCTGGTACTGAGACAAGTCTGCAGCGGGCTTAAGTAGGTCAGTTGATTGCAGTGATCCAGCAGGAGGTCACAGTTTCCAGTAGGCACGCCCTCTCCCAGGGAGGGAGAGAGCAGCAGGAGTAGAGAACCAGCGCAGGAGCAGAAAAGTCACTGACAGCAGAATCATCACAGCAACAGCACCCCCTGTCTGCCTCGTCTGGGCTTTTCAGGGTGTGCAGAATAAAAGTTATTCGCCAAAGAACAGTCCAATATTAACTCCCCAGAGATCCAGGAACTTTTAGGTACTCGAAGCCTCTCCCCTGAGGTCTGACATCCAGAATCCTGGACACCAAGAAGGCAGGATGTTCGTCAATGAGCAGGAGGGTGGAGGAGGTTCAGATGGAGGGCTCAGCTCACTGGAGGACACAGGCTTAAGCAGGGAGACATGGAAGGTGGAGTGTATCCGGAGGGAACTGGGGAGCTTGAGTCTGACAGCAGAGGGATTTATGACTTTCTCCACAGGAAAAGGACCAATGTATCAAGGGGACAGCTTGCGGGACTCAGTCTGTAGAGACAGGTCACAGGAAGAGAGCCAGACCATCTGTCCAGATAATCTAGAGTGGGGGATCTTCTGATGAAAATCTGTGAAGTGCTTGTTTCTCTTCTTAGAGTGTGTCAGCACCGCCCTTGTGTTCCTCCACACCTCCCTTATATGATGAAGATGGCCCCTCACCGAAGGAACAGCCACATCAGTCGCCTGCTCTGGGAACAAGGGTGGTAAGTAACCACAGCAAACCATGAAAGGTGACATACCTGTTGCTGAACTGGTGAGGGACTTGTGGGCGGACTAAATTTAGGGAAGGTGGAGGCTCCATGAGGCCGGTTGCTGTATGGCCACACAACAGAGGGCAGTCTTCAAATTCTGGTTGGCCCGCTCCGTCTGACCATTGGTTTGTGGATGAAAGAGTGACTACTGCGCCCACTGCCTTACAAAACTCCTTCCAAACTGATGACATGAACTGGGGACCACAATCTGATCCAAAGTCAACAGGTAATCCTCCTCACTTGTAGTCAGTGCTCCTCACTCGCTGTCAGTGCTCCTCGCTGTCAGTGCTCCCGCTCCTCGCTGTCACTGGGAGCCGTGTTTGTTACTTGTCCCCTGAAAGCCTAGCACTGGCGATTCAATACAGTTTGCAGTTTGTTTGAAACAACGTACCTTTTTACCAGAAAGAAAACCCGATGGAGGGTTGGATGGCTTGTTGACAGAGCTTCCAGGCACATACTGGCGTCCTGCGTCTTTACCGGCGTCCTGGGTCCTTACCGGTGTCCTAGGTCTTTATCGGCGTCCTGGGTCTCTACCGGTGTCCTGGGTCTCTACCGGCGTCCTGGGTCTCTACTGGCGTCCTGGTCTCTACTCAACCCACGGAACCCCGCGGTGCGGTTACTGGAGGCCGCCGTCGTTTACCACTGAAGGCCGGCTGTGCTGGCCCAATTGCTCGCTGATCGACAAGCGGCTAGTCAGGTAGACGCTGGCCTGGATCTCCCGGCTGAACTGGTCTATCTGCCCTCACTGGATGAGATGCTATTAACCGCTAGTTAGCCGTTAGCCTCGGACTTTTGTTTGTGTGTTGCCGGCAAGCTAGCTACTAGCCGTCATGGCTTCTGTCGTGGTGATCGCCTCTCAGCGGACCTGCTGTCAGCCGGACCTCTCATTGTACCTCCACAGGTGACTCTATCTCTCTACGCTGTCCAGTCCATCATTTCTCAAATTAAATTCTAAGTATATTGATTAACCCGACTGAATCAATAACAATGATACCCACACTCTTGCTGTTTTTCATTCTACTTTCGCATCGATCCTCTGGAACTGTAATCAATATATCTCTCTCTCCACTTTGCATGAGCGCTACTCGTGCTTTTCCTCTTGACGGCTCGTCTATTCTAACAGTGGATATACTCAAATGGTTGCTTAAAGACACGGAGTCACTACACACATACTGTCTACTTATTATGAAAAATCATTTTATATCCTGCGCTGCTTCTTCTGCTGCGCCCTCTCCACCTGCTGCTGCAGCCCACCCTAAAAACAACATTAAGCATAAAATCTTTATTGTATTGTTGTTACTGCTGTCGGAAAAAGTTGAATCCAACCCTGGTCTAGACACTTCCTCACAGTGTTTTACACCTTCTGGTTTCAAATCAAGATCCAGTCTTGGAATTATGAATATCAATGCAAGGAGCATGCTTTTCAAAATGGACATGATAAAGATCTGGATTACCTCAACAAATGCGGACATTGTTGTTGTATCTGAAACATGGCTTAATAAGTCTGTGCCAGATAAAGACATTTCTGTTGATGGGTTCAATGTGTTTCGTGCAGACTGCCAAAGAAAAGGTGGTGGGGTGGCAATCTTTATTAAGGCTAACTTTGGTGTTCAATTGTTGCTTTCCCAGCCAGTGAGTAAAGACTTTGAGCTGTTGGCTCTTAATGTGGAGGTGTCAAAAGATCACCACATTATGCTGGTGGGTTGCTATCGCACCCCCAGCTGCCCGGTGCTGTTCTCTGAACACCCTTGTTACACTCTTGTCTAAACTGAAATTCAATTAACTTTTACTCGTTGGTGATTTGAATTGGGACTGGCTCTCACAAGCTTCTGAGGTTTTCAAAGCACAGTGTGATGTTTTAAACCTGAAACAATTGATTCAGTCTCCCACAAGGCCAAACTTAAAATACCCACAGAAATCTACACCGATTGATTTGGTGCTGACCAATATGCCATGTAAATATGTTTGTTCTTGTGTTTTTCCAAATGACATCAGTGATCATTGGGTAATTGGTGTTGTTCAAGATAAAGGACACCTAAGAATATTCCTCGATTCATCGAAAGACGTAATATGAAAAACTGTGTTGAACAAGCTTTTCTACATGATCTTTGTAGTTTTCGGTGGGACAGAGTAGCCCTCTTTGATGATGTTGAACCTGGTTGGAACTACTTTTATACTGCTTTTATTGAGATTGTCAATAGACATGCGCCCATTCGCAGGTACAGAATCAAAGGGCGTGAAAACCCATGGTTTTCTAGTGAGCTTTCAGACCTGCTTCATGAGTGTAACTCTGCCTGGGCCAGTGCACAAAAGTCAGGGAAAGACTCTGATTGGCTCTCTTTTAGACAACTTAGAAATAAATTTATCAATCAATCAATCAATCTTTATTTGTATAGCGCCAATTCATAACAAGTGTTATCTCAAGACACTTTACAATAGAGCACAAAGCTCTTCATATTATGTCATATTTATGTCTTTAGTTCGAAAAACCAAGGCTGACTTTTTCGTGTCTTCAACAACAGATGGTCTCAAAAATCCAAAAAAGCTCTGGAGGACAATCAAAACAGTGTCTAATAATTGTAAAACTGTTAACCTCCCAACTAGTGTCATTGCGGTTGGACATAGAGTGTCGAATAAATTAGATATTTTAAATTCCTTTAATAAGCATTTTATTTCATCAGGACTTTTATTCAAAAATGACCATTTGGTATCTTCATTTAAGGAGGATATCCAATGTGAAATTCCTGCGTTTAACTTTGTTCCTTTTAAAACGTACGAGGTTTTAACAGCCCTGAAAAAACTAAACCCTCGCAAACCAGCAAGTCCAGACAAATTAGAACCCTCATTTTTAAAACTTGCATCTGATTTTATGGCTGAACCACTGTGTCACATATTTAATCTCACTATAAGTGGCAATAAGATCCCTGATGTTTGGAAGTCAGCTTTTGTAATCCCTCTTTTCAAAGGAGGTGATTCAGCAGTCTTGAATAATTATCGACCAATATCAAAACTTTCTGTATTGTCCAAAGTGCTTGAGTCTCTGGTCAGTGTTCAGGTGAAAGACTTCTTGGCTTCTAATTCCATTCTGTCTCCATTTCAATCAGGTTTTCGAAAAAAACACAGCACTACTACTGCTGTTATGAAGGTAATGAATGACATCCTGGAGACTTTAGACAACAAACAGTGTTGCCTGTCTCTTTTTATTGACTTCTCTAAGGCTTTTGACACTGTGGATCACAGTATCCTTTTAGACCGCCTAAAAACCTCAGGGTTCTCAGAGCATGCAGTCAGATGGTTCGCAAACTATCTCACTGGCAGAACCCAGGCTGTTCAATCGAGGGTGTCACATCTGAGGTACTACAGATTCACAAGGGGGTACCTCAAGGCTCAGTCTTGGGACCGCTCTTGTTCACTATTTATATCAACTGTCTTGGACAGAATGTTCCAAATGCAAATTTTCATTTCTATGCTGATGATACTGTTATTTATTGCTGTGCACCTACGCCTGCACTAGCTTCCACAAATCTTCAGCGTGCCTTCGATTTAGTCCAAGAACAGCTTAGCCAGCTGAAGCTTGTTCTAAATATAGAAAAAACTAAACTCATGTTGTTTGCATCTACAAGAGCAACAAAGGGAACACTTTCTGAGAAAATTTTTACTAAGGATGGTCAAGACATTGAGCTGGTATCAACTTTTAAGTACTTGGGGTTTTTACTTGATGAAAACTTGTCTTTTAAATAGCACATTCAATATGCTGCTAAAAAGCTGAAAGTTTTACTTGGTTTTTACTACAGAAACAAGTCCTGTTTCTCTTTTAATGTCAGAAAGAGACTGGTTGAGTCAACGTTTTTACCTCTTCTTGATTATGGTGATTTTTTATACATGAATCCCTCTGCTCAGAGTCTGAAGATGTTGGACAGTGTGTACCATGGAGTTCTGAGATTTATCACAAACTGTGGATTTCTAAATCATCACTGTACTTTATACTCCAAAGTCAGTTGGACTTCTTTAAGTACACATCGTCTTGGACATTGGTACGTGTTCATTTACAAAGCCATTCTTGGCAAAATTCCTGACTATCTCTCCTCTTTACTAATCCCGAAGGATGGATTACACAACCTGAGATCATTGAGCTTGGTGCAGTTTGTTGTTCCCAAAGTCCGATCTGAACTGGGAATAACCTGCAGACTGAATTTAAGATGCAATACTTGGTGTCTCTCAATGTTTCTAAATCTGCGGTGAAAACTTTGGAAGCCAGACTTTCTGAATGTCACTGTTTTAACTGATGACTTACTGAAAATTGTTTCCTCACTTCTTCTGCTATTTTGAGTCTGATTGTAATGTTTGATGAAACTGTGTGATACTGTTATTCTTGTTCAGGTCTCCCTAGCAAAAGAGATCTGTTGATCTCAATGGGACAAACCTGGTTAAATAAAGGTTAAATAAATAAATAAAATCCATCAGACTTGAAAACATGGGAGACAAGGAGATTAGCGGTTCACAGGGCTGATGGGAGTTTAGGCAGAGGTATATAGTGGACAAACTTAGAAAATATGTCAATGATGGTGAGAATGTTAGAATTACCTTGAGAGGGAGGTAGTCCAGTGACAAAGTCCAGTGTGATGTAAGACCGAGGACGTTTGGGAATGGGAAGTGGACATAGTGGGCCAGCTGGAGACATGTGAAATGCATTTCCTCTGGCACAGACATAGCAGGCGGCCACAAACTCTCAAGTGTCCTTAGCCATGTTAGGCCACCAGAACCATTGTTGGAGGAATTGGAGCAATCAATTAGCCCCAGGATGACAAGTGAGTTTAGAACCATTCCCCCACTGGAGAACCTGGGAACATGCAGAGTCAGGGACAAACAGGTGACCAAGAGGTCCCCCTCCAGGATCAGGCCGGTCCTTAAGAGCCTCCCTGACAATCTTCTCCATCCCCCAAAAAGCTGCTCTGACGATACAGGATGGAGGAATAATAGGATCAGGTTCACCAGACAGGAGGGAGGAGAGAAGAGATGTGAGAGTGCATCCAACTTGGTGTTACATGATCCAGGACAATAGGACAAGGTATAATTAAAGCTGCTTAGGAACAGAGACCTCCTAGCTTGGCATAGCTCAGGAAGTCAACCGATGAGACGTGGAACTCACACTTTTCTGGTTTTACAAACAGTCTGTTCTCAAGAAGAAGCTGCAAAACCAAACAGACATTTTGGGTGTGCTCTTGAAATGAATGAGAGAAGATCAGCATGTCATCTAGATAAATGAAAACAAAGCAATTGAGCATGGCTGAAACAGGTCAGTCATCATGGTTTGAAGTATGGCCGGAGCATTGGTGAGCCCAAACGGCATCACCAGATACTCAAAGTGACCTAGTGGAGTATTGAAAGCCATTTCCCACTTGTCGCCCTCAGGGATGCGGATTAGATGGCATGTATTCCTGAGATCTAACTTGGCGAACACCTGGGCATGACAGAGGGGTTTAAAAGAACCAGAGGAAGGGGTGACTTGTACTTGATATTATTAAACAGGTGAAAATCAATGCAGGAGCAAAGTGAGGAATCTTTTTTTTTTTTTTTTTTTCTTTACAAATGTAGCAGGATGATGCGTCTTAACCTTGTTGTGTTTGCCTGCTTTCTTGGCGTCTTTTTCCGCCAATGACCTGACAGGGGCACTCTATAAAAGGGAAAAAAGGGAATAGTGGCAGCCTCCCTCTCCCTCTTGCTCTGGCCTTTCCCATCACTTCCGGGTCGCCTCACCTCTCTCCTCACGCCGTTACCGATGCAGGTACGTTAGCAGTGGCTGCTAACAATGTTAAATGGTCAATTTTCACGCTGATCTGCCTGTGATTCCGCTTGTTTTTAGATGTGAGGTTAATGGTTGCTCCCTCTCACATCCGGTGCTCTGCATTGATCGCTGTCGTTTAAGTTTAAGCTGTGCTCCTCTCGCTCCTCTCCCTCATGGTTGGTCTCTCACATAGCCTGATCGGTATGTATGTCTTATGACAAGCCTGTACTCTCATCCCCTGCTCCTCTAAAATTAATTATTAAGAGTTGATTTTATCTGTGATAGGGCTGTGTGGGCCAGGTGTCCCCCTGGCGAACTCCAGCGGCGTTAAGATTAATGTAGGGAAATCACAGCTTTGACGCTGCTCTGCTTCTGCTTTGCTTCGGTCTGTGCTGCTTCTCTTTGCTGCCTGCTTTAGCCGCCTTGCTGCAGCTATCCTGCTTCTGTGTCTGCAGCTTCCTGTCTCTGCCCTGCTGTGGCCCTAAAGCCTCTGGTGCTCTGCTCGGCTGAAGCTGCTGCCTTGCTGTTTCTCTGCAGTCCCTGCTCTGACAGTTTGGAGCCTGTCGCTGCACAGAGGGACGTGAGCAGGGAATAAACTGTAACAGGTCTGCACAGTGGACTGGACGGGACTGTCATATTTAGGTAACATATGTGCTAGCCTTTCATCAGCCTCTCTTTAAAGGATTGGTTTTAATGAGATACTGAGTTATCTGTGGGGTTATTTAGTTTAGTTTAGACAGCTTCATTTATCCCAAAGGGAAATTCAGTTTTTGCAGTCTATCCAGACCATACATACGTTTACAAACAGAGACAATAATAAATAAAAGTCAGTACATGACAGAGATGCTCACTGACACACATCGGCCCTCAATAGATCCTTTTAGTAATGAGGGTCAGGCAGATTATAGTGCACATTAACAATTAGCGGCAGATCAAAGAGAACATGAACTACAGAACACGAAGGAGATACTGGGCAGTGCATTAAAGATTGCATATGGTTACATCCATAGAATGTATGAAGGAGCCATTGGCACAGAACACAGCTTAACCACAATGTGGCAATGTGTCTTGGCCAGGACACTCTTGAAAATGAGATTCTTAATTTCAACGAGGCTTTTCTGGTAAAATAAAGTTCATTCAACCACAATGTGGTTCAGTGCCAAACAAGGAAAAACAAAGAAGTACAAATCTATCAGTCCAATGAGACTACTATCAAGGTTTAACAGCCTGATGGCAGAAGGAATGAAAGACTAACGGTGTGTTCTCCTACTCTGGTTCGATTCCCGGGTCGGGCAGGGCCTTTCTGTGTGAAGTTTGCATGTTCTTTCCGTGCATGCGTGGGTTCTCTCCGGGCACTCCGGCTTCCTCCCACAGACCAAAAACAGGCTCATTAGGTTAATTGGTCACTCTAAAATTGTCCTTAGGTATGAGTGTGAGCATGAATGGTTGTCTGTCTCTATACGTTGCCCTGCAATTGACTGGCGAACAGTTCAGGGTGTACCCCGCCTCTCGCCCAATGAAAGCTGGGATAGGCTCCAGCCCCCCCGCAACCCCGAAAGCGATAGTCTGTATAGAAAATGAATGAATGAATGTTTGCTCTGAGTTCAGGGGGGAACATCTTTTGGGTTAAATTTGTTTCCATGAATTACATTCGAATTATGTTACATTTTATTTTTCCCTCTTTTATTTAATAATTAGTCTTTCTTTGGATTAATTTGATTTTTCTTGATTAGTTACAATTAGTGAATTCTTGGTCCTTTGTTATTTCACCATGTGAGCGTTCATGTGATTGCCACTTGTGATTGGGGTGCTTTGCTTCCCTGGGATCCCCATACCTGTTCCTTGACCCATTGCACCTTTGGTTAGCCTCAGCTCCTGAATAAGGTCTCCCCTCCCTGGTGTGTTATATTTTTATGACAATCATTATTTCTGTGTTTAAATAAAGTGATTATTTTGTTCTAAACCAGTTCTCCTGCTGTCTAAAGAAGTAAAACGAGCCTGAATGCCTTAAATCGATCTTCTAATTCTTTGGGTGAAATCCCAAGGTGGCGTTGTTGGTCTCCTAAAAATCATCTACGACAAACCATCTCTTTCAGCTAAATTTAAAATCTGCCCTATTTCCCCCTCGAGTTGCCACACAAAAAGGAATTCCACACCCACAGGAGCAGATGACGGACAAATGAGACCCAAGGCCAAAGAATCCTGAATATAGGCCTCCATGGCCTCCTTCTTCAGACGAGAGAGATTCAGCAGTCTGCTAGTAGGTAACAGTGCACCAGGAAGCAACTCTATCATGCAAACATAAGGGCGGTGGGGGTGGGGGTAGAGACAGTGCCAGGTCCTTACTGAAAACGGGACAAAAATTAGTAAATATAGGGTACACAGGATAAGTCGGGTTGAACAGGGATATCGCAAGATGTGGGGGAGACAGGGTGAGCTGACAAAAGACACCAAGAATGACGTTGGACACTCCAACTAGACATGGAAGAATTGGTCCAGTTCATCTGAGGGTTATGAGATTTGAGCCAGAAAGACCTTAGACTAATGAAGACAAGGAGAGGGAATGCCGAAGAGCTGTAAAGTTTCCTTGTGGTTGTCTGAGATGATAAGGTTGAGGGGAATGGTGCGATGAGTCACTCGGGCTATCAGACGGCCGTCCAGGGCATTAACTTCCTTGGGATGGGAGAGTTCCTCTAACAGAATGTGATTACTCTCCAAAAAGGCAGCATGAATAAAATTCTCATCAGCTCCTGAGTATATAAACACCTGGGTAGAGACAGACTCAGTGCCCCAAAGAAGAGTAAAGGGGAACTATAGGTATGAACTAAAAATCTTCTTGCCTGTTAAAAAACAAAGTATAAGCATATTATCTACATAGACAAAATGAACCTACTCAGACTACTCCAAAAGTCCTTTAACAAACACCGCCAACAAGGACCACTCGTCCCATCCACACTCATTAGCCAGAATATAATAGTCAATACTGTATGTGGCCATGGATTGTGTGCCCTGAGTGAGGTCCAACAACCGTTTCTCCGCCTCTGAAATCCCTAAAATAAGGTTCCAGGGTCAGAACAAACATCTCTCTAGCAGGGAGTGGGGGCGAGAGGAAAAGACAGGGGCTGCAGGACTACTCACAGGTGTCACGCTGGAGACATGAGGCAAGATGTCCCCAAACTGGGAGTGAATCTGGTGGATCCGGTGACTTAGCTCTTGTAACAAATTAACAACTCCGGTCAACATGCTGTCATGATGACCTATAATGATTACGTGGAAAGAGAGTGGCTCTTTTATTGGGTCTGGGTTGGCTGGGTCCATATTGGCCGGAGATTCTGTGAGGGAATGAGTCCCTAAAGTTTCAGAAGGACCCAAAAACAAACCGAGACTCAATGCCAGTTGCACGAGAAATTTATTGTACAAACAGAGAAGGCAAAATGGTAAACAGACAAAGAGACAAAGTGAGCTTTTGGCGAGTGATAGGGATCCAGGAGACACTGCAAAAAAGGAGAGGAGACAGAGGTAAGTAGAAGGCAAAAAAACATTAATGAGGCACAAGAAAAATCACAATCAAAAAGATAATCAAGTGAGAGTACGAGGCAGGCCAACAATACCACTAGGACGAGTGGGAATCTTCCGGTACTGTGACAAGTCTGCAGCGGGCTTAAGTAGGTCAGTTGATTGCAGTGATCCAGCAGGAGGTCACAGCTTCCAGTAGGCACGCCCTCTCCCAGGGAGGGAGAGAGCAGCAGGAGTAGAGAACCAGCGCAGGAGCAGATAAGTCAGACAGCAGAATCGTCACAGTCACTTTATGTACATATCCTTTTTCAAGACATTCAAGATACCTGATAAGAGAGCAGCTGAAAGTATGTGTTGGCATGTAAACAGTCCAGTCAGCAAGAATGAAACCAGCCAAATTTTAGCAGCATCCACTGCAGCACATGGAAACAAAAGTAAATCTGTCACATGGCCTGAAATCCATCTGAGGAGAGGTTGACACAGAGTGAGCCATTGTGGGAAGCAGTTTTCTGTGTCCGTTGTTGTAGACATAGCCTAATACTACCTCTAGAGTTGGAACAAATGGGGGTCAACTTGTTCCCCCCACTCAGTCTCTGCAACATTCAGATTACACAGCAATACATTAATACGTCTTGAAAAAGGAGCTTGGGGCATTGTGCATGGCCCCATTTTTATTTACCTTTATACCACTAGGAGGCACTATGATTTATGCAGGTTTTTCTTCACAAGTGTCTCTAGGCCTGGACCTGGTCTGGACAAAAAGTTTCAGACAAATATGATCAAGCACGGCTAGGAAAAACATGCACTTCCTTGTTTTCTGAAATTATACAAATGTATCATGTTTTGTAAATAAAGTCTTCTGAGAGACGTCAAAATCCTGAATGCCCAATGATTATCAAGGTCTTCGCTAGATGTACAACAGATCTGAAGTTGATTGGACCAAAGCCCTTGAATCAGTAAGTCCTAGAGGACCTCTGAAAATGTCATCATGACTCTAAGTTGCTTTTTTCAAGTCTCAGAGTGCTGGACATGTGCAACAAGTTTGTGATTTTTCATGTAGAATCCCTGGAGGGACTATTAGTTTCAACATTTAAAGGGGGGTTAGGGGGCTACTGAGTCATTTCCTTAAAATATTTTTTGCAAACCAATAAATTATCAAATATTACACCAGACCTGATCTACCTGCACATTTTCATGACTTTTCATGCATATTCACATTCTCAAATTTAGAAATGATCTTAGGCCAAACAGGAATTACAATATGGTGGAGAAGGCATCACAGGGCTGTAAATATTGTGGCTTGAAAAAGCAGCGAGAATGAGGCTTATGTAAGTCTCCAGTAAGAAAATCAAATGAAATTAATTTATAAAGCACATTTAAAAACAGTAAATACTAACAGAGAAAATAAAGAATACAGAGGAGGATGAAATAGTACTATATTGAAAGCCTACACACAACATACTCATGACTCAAGCACATTAAAAGTGAGCCTTTTGATTGTATTTTTGAATAAAAGTGCTGCAGGGTTAAAATGTTTTGTAATTAATAGTGAAAGCTTATTATAAGTACAAACATACAGTACCTCCAGTTTGGTTAAGGCGTTGCATGATGGTGTCAATGTTTGCCCTAAAGAAGTACTGATGGTCCAAACACTGCAGAATGTACCACTGAAGGTGCTCTGGATCGTCTTGAAACAGTTTTTTCCCCCAGTCGGTTTTGGAGTCTGCTGTTGTCTTGCTGTCACAGTATCCAAAGGGAACTTCATCGATCATAGCATAGCCCACAAACTCTGGAAGCTCCGAGATACCGTAAGTTGCAGTGGCCAAATATTCCAGGGAGTGTTTCACTGTAAGAAAGAAATGTTTTTTTCCTCTGGTTATTATAATTTATCAGTTACCCATGTGCCCATGCATCCATTGGTATTGTTCCACATTCTAAAGTACTTGTCGAAACAAAGTGGTGCAGGGTTGATGTATTTTTATAAGCCAACACAGACGTTAGCATCGCACTGGTTCCCTTGACTAAAAGCCTATGGGATGCTTCCCTGTGTTTTGGATCATTGCTAATAATAAAGTCTGTACAAAATTTGTTAAACCTACATGTTTGTGTCTTTGTCATAATCTGAACAACTTACCTACCTGAAAAGGTATTAGTAAGCTATTACAGAACTACAACATGGTAGCTAGACTTGGAACTATAGTATTTGCAACGTATGACATCTTATTGTGACCTCTTGTTTGAGATTTTCATCTCAAAAAACCTGATCAAGTTAGTCCTCTTAAATATGGCAAAAGTTTATGAATTATTGATTATTGAAAGACAATCAGAAATGCCATCTGGTCCATTTTTGTAGTCCTTGGTAGCAGTTAGCAACCATCATTTTAATCAGACTAAAAGGCTTTAAATGTCAGCTCATTATTTCCCACTAAACATAAAAAACGTGTCTGTGTGTGTAGCTGGATGATATGTCTCATCCTTGTTGTGTTTGCATGGTTTCTTGGTGTCAACCCTGACAATAACCTGAGTCTATAAAAGGGAGCCTCTCTCTCCCTCCTGCTCTGGTCTTTTCCATCACTTCTGGGTCGCCTCTCTCTTCACCGATGCAGGTACGTTAGCAGTGGCTGCTAACAATGTTAAATAGTCGATTTTCATGCTGATCTGCCTGTGATTCAGCTTGTTTTTAGATGCGAGGTTAATGGTTGCTTGCTCTCACGACCAGTGCCGTGCAGAGATCACTGTCGTTACCGGCAAGTTTAAGCTGTGCTCCTCTCTCTCCTCTCCCTCGTGGGTAGTCTCTCACATAGCCTGATCGGTATGTATTACGACAAGCCTGTACTCTCATCCTCTGCTCCTCTAAAATTAATTATTAAGAGTTGATTTTATCTGTGACAGGGCTGTGTGGGCCAGGTTTTTCCCTGGGGAACTCCAGCAGCGTTAAGGTTAATATAGGGAAATTACAGCTTTGACGCTGCTCTGCTTCTGCTTTGCTTCGGTCTGTGCTGCTTCTCTTCGCTGCCTGCTTTAGCCACCTTGCTGCAGCTATCCTGCTTCTGTGTCTGCAGCTTCCTGTCTCTCCCCTGCTGCGGCTGCTGCTGCCTTGCTGTTTCTCTGCTGTCCCTGCTCTGACAGTGTGGAGCCTGTCACTGCACAGAGGGACATGAGCAGGGATTTAACTGTAACAGGGCCGCACAGCGGACTGGACCGGACCGTCATATTTAGGTAACATGAGGTTCTTAGTTAATTTATTTCTCCTCTTTTGTTTTCTTTCCCTCCTTGGGTTTTCTAAATTCTTCTCCCTTATTTATGCCGGTTACATTTTTGGTCTGTTTTATTATATTTTTTGGGTTAAATTTGTTTTCATGAATTACGTTTGAATTATTTTATGTTTCTTTACATTCTTATTCTTTTCCCTTGTTATTTAGTTAATTATTCTTTCTTTTGTGTATTTGTATTTTCTTTATTAGTTAAGAAATCTGTTGTTTTTTTACTCCAGTATTGGTCCTGGTTTAGTCTATTCTGTTTACCCAAGAGTTTGGTTTTTTTGGCAGCATATGTCTTGATTTACTTAAGTTAATTGGTGGCTGCCACCCATATTGTTTATTATAATTTGATATTATTTTGGGATGGTATTTTTGTTATTTTCCTTTTAGTTTAACCCACTAATTCCCTTTTTTGTCCTTTCAGTTGCTGAGAGCTGACGGTAGTGGTGTCCTGGTGTCTTGGCAGTGGTCCCCTCTTACTGTGTGCCATGTAACCCTGGTCCTTAGTTATTTCACCATGTGAGTGTTCATGTGATTGCCGCATGTGATTGGGGTGATTTGCTTCCCTGGGATTCCCATACCTGTTCCTTGATTCATTGCACTTCTGGCAAGCCTCAGCTCCTGAAAAATGTCTCCCCTCCCTTGTGTGTGTTTGTGGCATTTTTATTGATTATTGTAAATAAAACAACTCTTTTGTAAAACTTGAAACCAAGTCTCCTGCTCCTAAAAAAGTAAAACGAGCCTGATTGCCTTAAAATTGATCTATCAGACTAATTCCTTGGGTGAAATCTCAAGGTGGCGTTGTTGGTTTCTTTAAAAAAAATCATCTAAGACAAACTGTCTCTTTAAACAAAACTAAAATCTGCCCTATTTCACCCTTGAGTTGCCACATGTGTTCACCCCAATTCTCATATCATGCTCTAATCCAAAACTAGTATTCTAAATCCCATTTACTCTGGAGAGTTAGAAACCAGGAAGTGAAAAATGCTAACACGTCCGTGTATTTGGACTACTTTCTGCACCACTCTATTATCATTCTGTGGAAAAGAAAATCTAATTTTAAAAAATCAGTTGAACCCAATTTCAGTGCAGTTCAGCAAGATACTGCTGTACCATTTAACGTCAGTCCTCTCTACCTTATAATCACTATAGTTAATATCAAAACCACTCTAACTGCATTTACAACCATATAACCTCTTGAAAAAAGATGCCACATCTCAAAGGGCTAGCCTCTGACATGATGAGGGCAGATTTATGATTGGTCTGTGAATCTGTCACTACCTTCAGTTCTGACTTAAGTCTGTTTGTTTCTGCCTACCTCACTTTTGATATTTACTCATGCACCACATAAAGATCTCAAAGATCTTTTCATTGCCAGGAGGTTCTACTTTAAATACAATATGTAGATGACTTACTTTTAGCACCCCCCTCAGCCTTTGCTTGTGAGACTGATATGGTTGCTCTCCTCAGGGCTTTAGCTCTTAGAGATCGTAAAACTTCACAGAAAATGGCTCAATTATGTCAAACTGAAGTCCAATACTTAGGGCACACATTGTGTAGTTCAACAAGAATCTTGACTTGACACTTCTAAAGTAAAATCCATAGTTGAAATCACCAAGCCCACAAATGTCACAGATGAAACATTTCTAGGGATGGCAGGTTATTGCAGACAGTTGATAGTAGATTATGCTTTTATGGCAGCTCCCTCCTTGAAATGTCCAAACAATCAACATGTACTAAACCCCTTACCTGATAAGTCATTTAACAACTTGCAGCAGGCATTAGCAGCAGCTCCTGCATTAGGTCTTCCTGACCATAATCAATGTTTCATACTATTTGTACATGAAAGAGAAGGATTTGCACAATCTGTTCTCACCCAGTGCCACAACTCTGCAAACAAAACTGTAGCCTATTTCTCCCCAAAATTGGACCCTGTAGAGAGAGGTTTTTCACCCTGTCTAAAAGCAGTTGCTTTTGACAAATCAGCTTGTTTTAGGTGCCCAACTCACAGTCATGTTACCACATGATGCACTCATCCTTCTTGCCAGGAAAGCACACAAACATATGACCGGGACTAGAGGGATAAAATAGGTACTATCACTCACTGCTGCTCACATCATTCTTAAAGATGCTCTTATCTTCATCCTGCAATTCTTTTACCCACACAGGATGATGGTGACATGATTGGTTAGATGTTACCTTGTAGCACCCTATAATGTAATAATTTCCGGAAAATGTAATAACGACTGGAAATGTAATAAAATTTGCACTTAACTCAATCAAAAATGTAATAAAACCCAATAATGTAATAATTTCACCAATAATGTAATAAAATATCCTGACTGATATTGTAATAACATTTTTACCAATAATGAAATACCTTATTTCATTATTGGGGATTTATTACATTTTCAGGTGGGTCTTTTTTTTCAAAACTGATAATGTAAAACTTGACAGATAATGTAATATAGAGTTCTACATTTTGTGTTTTGAGAATCTGACACTGTTATAGACACTGCACAACAGAATGACTGTTGCTTCCCTAATCATACCACTTCTCCCCACAGTTTTCCAAAAAATCACTACCTCATGAAAACAACCACAAACCAACAAAATAAGTTTAAGTAACACTTCATGTGAAGAGGGTATACACAAGTATTTATAACACCCACACATTAAATGACATTTGACATAAATATAGGCCTATATATCCACTCATAAATGGTTATTATATCACTTTCAATGTCAAATTGACATCATCCTGGCCACTAGATGGCCTGCAAGGAAGAACTCCATCAGGGTCTCTTTCAGGGGTGGCTGGCCAGTAAAGACATTTCTCCCTTTATGTGACCACTTGCTAAGTGAGCATGCAATGTTTCAGCATCAGTACCTTCAGATTTCTGTCATACCAGAAAAAGTTTGATAATGGTTCGGTAATGGTAGGCTTTAGACAATTTTTTATTGACCATGTGGCTACATGTTAGTTCTTGATGCTAACATCTTGACACTTAAGCCAAGGCTTAGCTACTTCTTTAGATTGCTTAAGACAGGGGTTCCCAACCCTTTTATCACTGTGGGCTGTTCACGGCTAGAGCAATTTTACCACGGACCACAAGTTTTATTAACAATTTTATTTTTCAAGCACTATTAACTTTTGAACTTCTTAATGGTTAGTTATGGAGATTAGGACAAATGGTGATCAGTGATGCTGGGGGTCTGCCCCGTCTAAGTCTGCTTACATATATATATATGTGTACATATATATATATTGATATATATGTGTGTATGTATATATATTGATATATATGTGTGTATGTATTTATATATATATATATGTATATATATATATATATATATATATATATATATATATATATATATATATATATATATATATATATATATATATGTGTATATATATATATATATATATATATATATATATATATATATATATATATATATATATATATATATATATATATATATAAATATAAATACATACACTACACACATATATAAATATATATATATATATACATATATATATATACATGTGTGTGTGTGTGTGTGTACACAGTATGTACGGACAGTATATATCAGATGGACCTTGAAAGGGGTGGTGTAGCTGGGTTTTGTATGAAACAAACTCGTTGAAAATCAATGAGATGATTGAAGCTCAACAATTCATGTTTATCAAGTATTTTACAATGGTGGTACGATGATGTCTTCCTGTCAAACATTTTCAAAACTTTGTTATAAATTAACAAGAATACTGCTTAGCTGGTCGTTGGTTGTTTTGGCAAATGACCAGCTAGTGAAGCAGTTTTCCTGTTGATGCATTCAGTTAGAGCAGCAATGGGGACAACTTAATACGTGTCTTAATACGTGTCTTCTCTGATGACAGAAATTCAGAATTATAGGTGGGGGAATCGAAGCAGAAGATACCCCCCCCCCCCATCCCACCTGTCAAATCACCCTGAGGTAACATAGAGTGGTTTTTATTATTTGACCACTGGCCAAAGTCCTAGAACAGAAGAGATGGCCGTCTCTCACCAAGTTCTTCCCCTCATGTGTGCTGTTATAAACACCGTTTTCAAATTGTTTTACAGTGTCTCCTTATCTTTTTCCTTTACTAAAACTATTTTAAAGCCTCCGGGAAGATGACCACACATTTTTTTACAATTTGAATAGAATATCAAAGTTCATGTGTCACTAAGTCTTCTTGAAAATCTTATACTTTAAAAAAATCTATAAATATTAAAAATCTTGTTCTAAAACAGCTTTTTTACAGCTCAGATCATTTTTAAGGACTGTGTGGGCATGACCACTATCTCTGTGATGTGAAGAGGCCCATTGGGTGATGATCTGATTTTGGTGGTGATCCAAAAACAGATGCAGATCCAGAAAAAAATCATTCAAACACTTTTGTAGATTAGTTTTTAAAAAAGGGTAATTTAAGTAATATAATTTACTTCTACTGTAATTTGCCCAACACCTCTGATGTTTGTGTTAGCACACTAAAACTTTATGGAGACATCATGTTCACATTCATGTTATGAAAAAAATCTAACTTTGGCACTTTACGTAACTTCTTAAGGGTTGGGTGGAAAAGTTTTGACCTCAGATGGGGGCATGACAGGAAAAATCGAGAACCACTGATTAAGACAGACAGTTTTATGTTCAAAATGCAAGTTGTGACAAAATGTGAAAGTAAAACTCACAGAGTTCTGTGCAGCAAAAATTAACATTTTAGCCCAGAGTTTTTAAAGGTCACAAAATAAAATGAATAACTGAAAATGCCGTCTTACCTGCAGATGAAACATGACAACACATCAGCAACAGGAATAGAGTCTTCATGATTATTTGTTGAGAGGTCTTGAACCGAGGGTTTACTTTCAGAGACTACAGTCACTCTCTGAACGGGGCACACTGAGGGGACGTCCACAGGATACCTGCCTCATAACTGTGATGTTGAACAGGAAGTTAACACCTTACACAGCCTCTAATGCCCCCCTGTGGTGTAAATGAAGTAGGCCACCATAATATACAGTATAAACAATAATAAATAAACAAGATGAAAAAGGCCATATGATTATCTTTTTAGCAGTACTTTTATTTACTTTCTCTTATCTTATAAAGTCTTCAAGGGATTTTCTTTAAACTTTGAGCACATATCCTCTGAGATTCAAGGATGATCTGGTTAGATTTTGGAGGTCAAGGTCATGGTGGTCACCCTTTGCTTGCTAATAGGATTTCTGAAGAACATTTGAAGGGATTTCTTTCAAACTTTTTTGTCCCTGAAGGAAACAGCCATGTGCAGACCCTTAGATGAAACATGAGGTGGGGTTGCTCCAGGCCTGTGGCATTAGTATTGACCATTTGTAGACACATGTCTAACATGAAGTCACTCAGTTCTGTGGACAGAGGAAGTACTACAGCTGACAATAGATTTTCTTCATCTCAAACCAGGTCAGCACGTGGAGAATGTAAAGGTGATGCATGTTGGGTCAGGGACGCCATGTTTAATGGTCTTTGGACTGTTTACTATTTGCCTGGACTGTACTGGAAATATATGGGCTTATAAATGATCAAGAAGAGGGCGTCGTGATCATGCTCTTTGTCTTAGTTATGTTACCTAATTGTGTTCACGTTAGGTGTCCTCTCTTGTACTTTGTGTTTTATTTTGAAAAGTCACCAGTCTTTCCATGTTTCCGTGGCTTTACTTCCTGTCTTGCGTTGTCACACCTGATTCCTGATTGTTCCTTCCCAGCTGTGTCTAATCACCCCCAATCACCTCATGTATTTAAACCTCATGTCTTCCCCTGTCTTGTCGCCAGTTGGTCCTACTCTTTAGTCTTTATGTCATGTCTTGCCAGTAAAACCTCTTTTTTCTCAGGCCGAGTCTTTAGCCTCACGTCTTGAATACCTTTGCCTTCCCTGACAGATTTACTGTGTACTGAACCTTACCTGTTTTATCAGTAAACCAACTGCCAATGTAAACCAGTGAAGAAGCATTTGTGTCTCTTTTGTGCCTTGTTTCATGATAAAGAGTGAAACTAAAAACATGAAGAAAATAAAGGACATTTTCAGCATGCAAATGTATTTTAAGTGCAAAGACAGTTGTTGTTACAAAATGAAATGATGTCATGAGAGAGCAGCTCAGGAATTCACAATGATCAAGACGAATTATCACCCACATAACAGGATGTTTAGATTGTCTTCACACGTATTTAATCAAAAATGTCTTCACAAAAATCATTCACATTGTCAGGGAGGTAAAACCTGTTATCTATGGTAAAAAAAAAAAAAAAAATCACATTTTAACATGCTGATTGATATAGCAGATTAAATGGTATCCAAAATCTGTTTAACAAAACACATTTGCTCAAAGTCTTACTGCTTTAAGCTTTCACCTTAGCTTATTTCCCTGCCTAAAATAAAAAAGCTTCTGTTTTGGTTAACTGATAGACATACAGACAGACAGATAGATAGATTTTTGTTATTGCACATCAAGTATTTTACAGTAAGAGTTAGACTCACACATCCACAAAATTCCTTTTGTAACATCAGAAAGTAAAAGAATCTTCTTAAAATCGATCTCTTTGGTGCTAAAACATTTGACGTAAACAAATCCCCCCAAAATAAAAACACGTTGTAACAAGCTAACTGTCAGGCAAAACCTCTTATCTCAACAGCTGCCTTTTTTTTAGGAAATGAAAAAAAATCTTGACAAATGAATGCATTAATATTTTATGGTCCTGATACCAAATCACTTGTTGAGCTTTAATTTGGTTAAAAAATTATAAAAACCCACTCATCAACATAGAACGTGACCAATAATACTGTTTTATGAAAACAAAATCTGAAAAGATGGAGATAGGATAATAAATATAAAATAATTCAACTTCAGTATTTGAGTGAAGATAGAAGCTCTTCCGGCTCAGTTTTAACTCCATTAGAAGTGGACGTCACTTAGTTTATTACTTGAGTAAAGTAGTGTAGAACTATTTCTAAAATGTCCTGAATGGTTCACAGCACTTTAAAAAACAGGAAGTTTGATGCCTTTTGAAAACTTCTCTTCTGCTGATTAGCACACAACATATTAGGAGTGTAAAATACTGATACAACACAATATATGGAATAATTTGTGCTGCAATACTGTATCAATTTTTAATGCAGTTTAATGCTGTGATGTTTTTCAAAATAATTAATAGAATTTCTGATCATTTGTTTTGTATTTTAGTGCAGCTTCCAGCTGCGAGTTGGCCGTAGACATTAAGCCATTTTAGCCTCCCTCTCTGTTACAGTTATTGACAACAAAGTTTATTCTTGTAGCACCATGCTACATCACACTTAATAGAAACTGTATCTCTTATGAATACAGTATTGTGACATCTTAGTGCTATATATAAAAGAAGACATTTATCGAAAAAATCATGAATTACTGCCCTGTTTAAAGTATTGAAATATATCACGATATGTCGGCTGATACGACATATCGTATATCGAGATCCAGAGGGAGGCTCTGAAATCACAACAAAATGTTGAGTTACTTAAGAACATTGGAGAAGCTCTTTTACTCTGAATCAGCTTTAATGTCCAGGTATGTGAACAAAGACAAGGATTTCACTTCAGTTCACTTTACTATCATTGAACAATTACTTAAGAATTAATATCTGAAAAATACAATGAAAAGAAAAACAGGCTGTCAGGACTCACGTTAGCACAAACACATAAAGGCAGTGTAGAAGCAGAGCAATGACTCAGAGTGTAAAGGGTTAAATAGACATGATGATGCACCATGTGTCAGATAACAGGTGTGATTAACATGAGGTAGGCAGGCAGTAGATGCAGACACTTTAAACAGAGTGGTCCAGGAACAAGTCCATGAACGCAGTTAAAGTTAAAGATTCTTCTTCACAGACAGATTTTATTTTTGGTGCAGTGTGAGTCTTTACCGAGTGTAAACTTGCAGACATAAACCTGATGTGATTTGAGCGTATCCTACGGCCATGTCTGAGTCATGTTCAGTTTGATAAATGCTGATCTGATCATGGAAATGAAAGTACACACTTTTTGGTCATACATATGATTGATAAATGAGAGCCACAGACTGCTAACTGTCAGTCCAGAAAAAGGCAAAGAGGTGCAGTAATTGTAGATCTTCATCCTCCTGTTAAACCACAGTGACACACCCATCTTTCCAAACAAACAAACAAAATTCCAAAGCACCAATGATGCGTGCGAACATAGGGATGAACAAGTTTTTCACTCTCAGTTTCACTCACTGATGGAGATTTTCTATGAAAGTTATCCATCAGTGTGAGCTAACACATTCACGCCCTTACATACCCATTCACTCATCCTCCCACTGCCCTCTCTGTAAGAGCAACTCTGTGGTAAGTGTCCTGCCCAAGGACACGTCACTATGTAACAGCAATAGCTGGGCTTGAACCTGCAACCTGACAGAGCGCTCTAACAGACTGAAAAACCGGTCCCATGAGTTTTGTTTTGTTGTCTTTGAGCAAGATAACTGAAAAAGTTCTGAACTGATTATGATGAAGTTTTCAGGGAATATTGGTCATAGCACAATCAGAAGTCCAAAGATTTTAGTGATGATTTAAATCCTGATGTGGATTAACACTGCATGATAGGTCGGTTTTTCCACATTTTTGCAAATGACTCATCTGACAATGTCATTAATGCCTTGGTGGAGGCTTGTGCTCTCAGAGCTTCTGGTTTACATATTTGGCACAGAAGTAAATTCTTCCTGCATGTCGTCAGTGGATGTGCAGTGTTGCTGCGTTGTGTGCTCAGACACAGTCAGCTTTGTATCTGAATGGACAAGTAGCACCTGAATCAGAGACGGTGCTCTGCGTAAACAGGGCCTTGTTTGCACCAGAGGGATCACCTAGTGAAGACCAAAAGGCAATGCCAAGTCTGTAATTAAACCATGATGAATAACTCTGTGTGAGCAATACCACAGCTGGCCAGAAACATGTGTCTTACTTTTTTCAGGAGGCCTTGCTGGGGAAAGTTTAGCGATTAAGTCCGTCTTCACACCATCAAGCTGAAACACACACTCGTATTTCCCCCAGTCTTCAGGTTTCATTGCAGAAATGTTCAGATCAGCTCTCATCTGGAAGGTCTCATCATGGTTGGGAAGGATCTCTCCATGGTCCACGTATTCATAAAGCTCCTCTCCATCTTTCCTCCAGAACATCGCAGCTCTGTTAGGGTAGAAACCTGTGGCAAAGCAGCTGACTGGAGAGGAGGGAGACTTCTGGAGAAGAGTCACTGAGGGAAGCTCTGAGGGTTAACAGACATTATTATTAACTTTTTTTTTTTAAATGTTGAGATAATTCAAATGCACACCTTTTCAAACAGTGCAGCCTAGGGGCTTCAAACCAAAACAAAACAAGAGATCACGACAAAAGATTGTTAAACCATTGAGAGTTATTTAATAAAAACGTCACTGCATGAAATGTGTTTACAGAATGGCTCATTTACATACTGTGGATAAATGTGTTATTTATATAGATATATATATATCTATGTTGGGCTGTCAAAGTTAATGCGAAAACAAGGATTAATCCATCATAATGATTAATCTGATAAAAAAAACTTTAACACAATAAACAAACCACCCTCATGTGATTAATAGATTAGAAACAAATTGTATTTAATTGTAATTAATCAAAATCAATGCACAGTAACCCTGTGATTAGTCTGATCTAAATTTTAACCATGAAACAGAAACATTGATTTGCTGTACTGTAAAAAACTTCATGGAGTGCAGTTTCTGTTGAGTAGAGTCTTAAATTTTTAAGAAAACGTAAACAGTGCTGGTGGTCGATGGTCAGAGGTCAGAGGTCACAGTTCTCTATTTAACTTGAAATGTCTGCTTTGTTCTGTTGGGTCACAGGGTCTGAGGATTGAGTTACAAATTACATACAGCAGCCAGGGAATAGTGGTGGTCCATCATAAGTAAGATACTAATCATGAATGAGAAGCAGAAACAGGACAACAGAATTCAGTTGCAAGTCCTGCAGTCTTTTAGATGATATAATGTGTTATAATGGCAGCGATAAACAAGTCGTGTCTGTAGTGAATGAAGAATTTCTCTTTTGTCTGGAAAAACTGTCGGAGTCCTGGAGATGGCAAATGCACATGACTAACAAATGTATATCATTTTAAACAGTACATTTTGTACATTTTTTAAAAATAAAGTAGTTTTTTGAAAGTTCACTGTCATATTTTTAAGACAATAACTTGTGTATATTTGGTGCAACAAGCTGCTGTACGTATGGTTGTGTCAGTCTACCTGTTCGCTGCAGAAAGACCCTTCCATAATGCACATACGCCTTTAACCAGTTGGGACACCGGTCGATGTAAAGGCCTTTCATGAATGCGAACCAAGCTCGCTCAGTGTCCCAGCTGAGTTTGGTTGCAAGTGCTTCAGGTTTTATTAGAGTCCACATCATAGTCTGCAGGTCCAGTTCAAGGAAGTCTTCTCCATCATAACCAAACTTTGCAAAACTAGCAGTCTGTCCAGTCTCATCATCCCACTCACAGCCACTGATCAACTGTAAGGTGTGGGAACCTGAGAGAGACAGAAAGAGCAGGTAAACAACAGCTTGTCTTTGTAGAGTATTCAATTGAATTTTCATCAATTTGCAAATAATTGTAGCCTGTTTTATTTAAATTGGGGCCATTACCAATGTTTCCTGAAAATTTTAGCAAAATCCATCTAGTAGTTTACAAACAAACAAACAAACATATGGCGGCAAAACTTAACCTCCTCAGCGGAGGTGATGAATACAGTCCGACTGTACATCATGTCAGACCGCATTTTAGCATAACTAAGTCACTCATAGTTACATTGTTGTGAAACTGGACCAAACAGTTTGATTTATCAATGCATTACTGTATTTTCAACATGAACATTTATTACCTTCACTTTGTTTGACATTTTTCGTGATGAAATCCATTCGTGCCTTTAAGTAATACCGATTCCCCAAACACTCCTGAGAGTACCACTCAAGTTGCTCTGGGTGTGCATCCACAAATTTTCTGGCCCATTTTTGTAAGACTATTTTGTTCGTGTTGCTGTCACAACGTCCACCCTCCACCTCATCAACCTGAACAGATCCCACAAACTCTGGAAATTCTAGGACTCCATTAGATGCAGTGAGGAAAAACTTCAGGGAGTGTTTCACTGTAAGAACAAGACAACAGAGTCAAATCAGGATCAGATTATTGGTTTACACATACATGTTTGGAAGTCCTCCAGACCAAATCTACATTACAAAGGAACAACAGGGGCTGTTTGGCAAAGAGGAGAGAGACAGAGTTGCTCAAGTGTTTGCACATTTCACATCGGCCAGTATATTAGGAACACCTTGCCAAGACCAGGCTGGAACATTTTGCCCCAACAGCTGCTAGAATTCATCATGGCATATAGTCAACAAGGTGCTGGAAACATTTTGGTCCATATTGACTTAAAAGCATCACAGTTGCTACAGATTTGTCTGCTTCATATCTTTGGTCAAATCTCCAGTTCCACCACATCCACTAAGTGCTGGATTGAGATCTGGTGACTGTGGAGGCCACTGAAGCTCTGTCATGTTTAAGATATCAGTTTGAGATAATTTAAGCTTTGTGACTGATAGCATGTGAGATGTTATTAAAGAAGGATTCTTAATTCAAGACATGACTGGGGTATATCTGCTTGTTTATTACATGGCCGTGGCACAGTTGGGAGATAAAGAGACAAATGGATGCTGACTCATGGTTAGTGTCATGGTGAGTGTGTCAGTGTGAGTGTGTGTCGTAGTGACATAGTTCGTAGTTCAATATTCAGGTGGGAGTAGCCGTGAGGAGATGGTACACTGGTCAACAAGGGATGGACATGATCAGCAATGATAGACTGAGGTGTTCAAACGATGCTCATTTGGTACCAAAAGGCCAAAGTGTGTCATAAATATCTCCTACACCAGTATCCACAACAGCTGATCACTGATAAAAAGCAGGATGTATCCATGCTTTCATTCTGTTCGCACCCAAGTCTGATCCTACCATCTGAATATCGAGGTAAAACAAAGACACATCAGATCAGTGAGGTTTTTTTTTCCAATATTCTGTTGTCTAATTTTGGTCAATTGTGGCCTTAGTTTGTTACCGCTTACAGAAAAGGCACCATTGTGTGGTCCTCTGCTGCTGTTGCCCATCTGCTTCCAAGTTTGAAATTTTAAGTGTTCAGAAATGGTCGTCTCCGTACCTTGGCTGTAGTAACTGGCTATTTGAGTTACTCTTCTCAAACCACTCTGGCCTTTCTCCCCAGACCTCTGGTATCAATAAGGCATTTTACACAGAGACCTGTCTCTTTCTGGATATTTTCTCCTCGTCAGACCAAACCCTGGTTGTGTAAATCCCAGCAGATCCGCTGTTTCTGAAATACTCTGAACATGCCACCATCAAAGTTAGTTTAAAAGTTACCTTCCGTCTCTATTCTGATGCCAAATTTGTCTTGGCCATGTCTACATGCCCAATTCACTATGTCACTGCCATGTGGTTGGCTGATTTTATATTTGTGGTAACCAGCTGCTCAACAGGTGTGCTCTATAAAGTGTCCCCTCAGGTGTATTTCCTAAATGTAAGTTTAACATTTCCGTCTGTGAATGAACACTGCCTGGCCTAAAAAAAAAAAAAGTCGCCACCTGGATTTAACTAAGCAAATAGATATGAGCCCCCTACTGGATAATTACTGCATGGGCGATTATCTTTTAGCTGGCAACAAGTTATTTAACCCCAGCTGATGCTCCTCATTACTTAAACAAACAAACTAACCAGTAAGGCTAACCAGAAAAAAAGGCTTCAGTTTGCTAGGGAGCATAAAGATTGGACTCTGGAGGACTGATGAGTCCAGATTTACCCTGTTCCAGAGTGATGGGAGCATCAGGGTAAGAAGAGAGGCAGGTGAAGTGATGCACCCATCATGCCTTGTGCCTACTGTACAAGCCTGTGGGGGCAGTGCTATGATCTGGGGCTGCTGCAGTTGCTCAGGTCTAGGTTCAGCAACATTATGGCCCAAAGAATGAGGTCAGCTGACAACCTGAATATACTGAATGACCAGGTTATTCCATCAATGGATCTTTTCTTCCCTAACAGCACGGGCATATTCCAAGATCACAATGCCAGGATTCATGGGGCTTAAATTGTGAAAGAGTGGTTCAGGGAGCATGAGACATCATTTTCACTCATGGATTGGCCACCACAGAGTCCAGACCTTAACCCCATTGAGAATCTTTGGCTTTGCACAGTGGTCAGACTCTCCCATCATCAATACAAGATCTTGGTGAAAATTAATGCAACAGTGGATGGAAATAAATCTTGTGACATTGCAGAAGCTTATCGAAACAGTACCACAGCGAATGCGTGTTGTAATCAAAGCTAAAGGCGGTCCAATGAAATATAGAGTGTGTGACCTTTTTTTTTGGTGGCAACTTTTTTTTGTCCAGGCAGTGTGTTTCACATAAAGCTTTTTTTTAACCACCAGTTCCAGGAACGTTTTAGTTCCTGGACCTTCCCCAGGAACTAAAACGTTCCCCCGCTCACAAGCACGAGCACCACTGTTTTGCGACCATATGTCTGATTCAAGTAAAAACCAGGGTCCACTGCATGTTGTTTTTGTTTTGCACTACAACAGCTATTTTTGCTCTCTTTTAAGAACACATCATTCATTGATTGCCGTCTGGACATAACAATCATTTTAACCAGTATAACAAAAAGTGTATCTAAATCAGATTACCAACCCTGCCTTTAACAGAGGAAGTTTTCTGCATGTTTCTTCCCAAAGATCCTCCTTTACAGCCTGGCTTTACCTCAGTATGATATTTAGCATTAGGAATCATTTTTATTGATTTCACTCTGGCGTTATATTATTTTTATCCCAAAAATTCTGGAAACTTCTTCATTAATGTATGAGGAAACTTGTAAGGAAAACCAACAGCATCCAAAGAAACTTAATTTTGGGAAGCACTGTGTCTTCCCTCACAGTGAGGCCATTGAACAATGTGAGAATGGTCTTAAGTGAAAGTCCAATAACAGAGTTTTAGTCAACACAGCATTACTTCACCAGTTTATTTATCTAGCCTCATCGGCATGAATGTAAAAGGGTAATACCATGAAAGCATTATCCCGCACAGAGAAAACAGTAACCTAAGTCCATTAATCCATGCAGCAACAAAATGACTAAAGTTACAAAAGGATTAGTGGTTTTACCTGTAGATGAAACACGGCAGAGCAGGAGCAACACACACACAACCTTCATTTTGGTCTGATAATTCATCTGAGGCAGCTGTTCAGACAGGTTTTTTGGTTAGCTGGGGGGAGGTGTATTATGAATCACTGCCAAACAGATTTTTACTTCCTCGATAAAAACATTCCCTTGAAACAAATGTTTCACAACAACATGTGTTGATGCCAAAAAAACCAAAAAAGAGCCATCCCCAAAATAACTCATATATATGATTCACTCGGCCTAAAAAAGGTGCAATCAGTTTCAGTCCTAATTATTACAGGCCTTACAGCATCTTCAACTCCATAGAAATAAGGTTTAAAAATAAGAATTAAGAATAAAAAAAACCATACACCACTTCAGTGTTTTTGTATCTACATTTAAGGGAGTCAGTATGTTTTTTATGCACTTAAAAAAAAACGAAAGTCTGAAAGACATCCAAAGAGAGAAGCTTTCTGGATCTTTATCTCACTTGCAAGTAGACACCTCAACTAAACAACAACAAATGCTGTAGCAGAAATTTATAACAACCTATTCCACACCGTGGCTTTTATACAACTGATATTTGGTCACATCCCCCCCACCCTGATTATTTTGCCCTAAACAATGTGCCAGGTCAACTGTCACTGAATAGCCTTCTAAAAATGTTCGATGACAGATAACTCCTCGCATTTCCAACCTCAGGAAAGATAACCTTTTGCATTAGTTATGCCATAAATGCCTACAAGGTGTTTAAATTAAATTTGTCCAAGAGTGCACAAGGCTACAAAATCTGTAGAATCAGGACTTCTCTCAACCTCAAACAGCAGAGGGCCCTCAAAATGGCTGATTTTCTACCCCTATTACTACAAGTACTTCTTCATCAGTAGTTCAAGCCCTTTGGCTTTGAAGGCCGGCCCAATGCAGAGTATAAACTGTGAACAACATGAAGAGCTTTTGGAAATATCTCTGACTCACCATGAACTGACAAAATCCCATCAGGCAGACAAGTCAACCAGGGCTGGCCCCACACAGGGGACGGAGCCTGAAGGTGACAGGAGCTCCAACAGAGGGTCTCAGACAGAGTGAGAATAGAGGTGGATCAGGATTTCTCAGTATTTGGAAACCAGAGTTTATTTTTCTTCTAACATTGGCGACTGTAAACAAACTCCAGCAGTCACCAGAATCAAATACATGAACCAAAGTTAAAGTAAAGTTTGAACTGTGTAAACTAGACAGATTTTTAGTAGTTAAGCTGCCACAGCAGGTTACAGTTCACTAGACCTGGCCTCCTCACAGTCACCAAATCTCAATCTAATACACCTTTGGATTATGGTGCAACAAAAGATTCATGTCATGAATGTGCAGCTGACAAATCTGCAACAGCTACGTGATGCCATCAGGTCATTATGGACCAAAATCTCAGAGGAATTTCCAGCACCTTGTTGAATCTACAAGGTCTGTCATTAAAATAATGAGACTGCACTTATGAGGATAAAACCACGAGTGTTATATATTAAAGGTTGGGTACTCACACACAACTGCTGTAAGTTTCTAATAAGTGACGGAGCACAAAGGGGAAGAGGTTTACTTGTGAAGAGCCCCTGGTTTTGCCTCCTCTGTCTGCCATCTTTCATCCTCGAGGCGAAAGACGACAGGTCTGGTGTTCCTGAGACCAGCTGCAGCTGCACATGGTGAAATGGCATATGGGTTTGCTTTATATGACATTTGTTGAGTGATGTTGTAATATGTTTGTACAATGATCAGCAGTGCCAAGCTACGTTAGGCCAAAGTTCCTTTGAGTTAAGAGCACTTCCCATGCGTCACATCTACAGTAGCGAATGTTTAAAATCCATCTACAGCTAGTCAGGGGGCCATCAGGATATATCATCCTCCACTGGCAATGCATTTCTCTCTGCTTTAGAAACAGCGACTTGAGTTGAACACAGCATATTCGGCCCAGGGAATGAAGTTTCACAGATATTTTGTCGACTTCTCAATGCTGGTCAACATCAGCTAATATGCGTTGATGTGTGAATGCAGCCTTACAAACCCCCTCAGTCCTTCTTTACATTTGAAGTGTTGTGGCCTTAATATCTGAGGAATATTTGAGGTTATTCTCCTTAAACTTTGTAAATGTGTCCTTTTTGACTGACAAATGAATTGATTTCATTTTTTAGTTCAAACTTCAAGATGTAAAGAAGCCCGTAATCATCTCTTGCTTGAAAATATCAGCTTGTATTGAAAAGTAGTATTTAGTGTTTGTATGTTAAGAGTCATAGGACAAAGGTCATGGAGCCTTATGGCTGTCCTTTGCTTGTTAAACACAATATTTTATTAAATTTGGTGAGATTTTCATTCATCAGGAGATAGTGAGGGATATTTGGAGTGGGGTTGTATGAGGAACATGACTTTAGCCTGAATATTACCCATAATGATAATCCAGAGAGCAGAAACACTCTGCCCTGATCCGGCTTGAGACCAGCACAGGTGGCATTCAGTTGGCACTGGCATGAGGCTCGTCGCCCAGATCTGGCCCAGGGCACAGGTGAATCAGGTAAGTTGCAGCCATGTGACTGGCTGATTGGCCATTTGCATGAGCAAACAGTAGATGAAAGGGTGTACCTAATAAAGTGTATATATATATATATATATATATATATATGTGTGTGTGTGTATATATGTATATATATATATATATATATATATATATATATATATATATATAATATGCTCGTGTTATCACAAAGTAAACCTGTCAATGAAACCATACCATCTGTCTTTACAAAACAAAAGTCAAAGTAAGCTGGATTTTTACTTCATGGATACTCTTATTTCATCCAGTTTGACTTCATGAGCTCATGGTTTACACATCTGTATCAACAATTAAGGTGGGTTTCTCTGGTCCTCCAGTTCCCATATCAGTTTGGAAGCGGTTGATTCCTCCTGTCAAGCCTGCAGACTGTAGCTGGTCGGTGCTGCTGGCTGAAGTACATGGTGGCATGAAGTTAAGTTTTGCCTTAACAAAGAGGCTTGGTATTGGAAAAGTCAGTCCTTGTAAATGTTCACCATCACCACCAATGTGACACCATCTGCAGTCTGGCTTTGTACCCACTGTTGTATTGAAACAAAACTGATTTCAGTCCCTGTGTCTAATGTTCAGGCTAATGCCAGGTACCTCAAACAGCACCACTTCAAAAGTCCTGAACTGTCCATTAAGACAAATCTAATTTGATTTTTATGGACATGGGTTAAAGGTCATAGTTTCCTGATCAGCCTTTGCATGGGAATGCCAATATGTGAAACCCCATACCACAAAAATGATTTGAGGAAGTTTCTCCAAACATTGCACAAATGACCACCATGACACAAGGGTGAACTGGCAAGATTTTGAAGGTCAAATGTCAAAGGTCAAGGTCATGGAGTTGTCTGGTCATGGTTTGCCTGTGAGTGCAGTTTTTCTTGAAAGCTGATATGGGTTTCTGTAAAACCCTGCATGCTTGTCTTCTTGCCCTGAGATGATCTGATGAGATGTTAGGTGTCATGGGTCAAAGGTTATCCAGCATCATGTTCACCATTTGCTTGTGAACACAATGTTCAAAACAACTTTAACAACATTACAAACATAACTTGATGTCCAATGATAGATTAATTTAACAAGTAGTTACTTTGGTTTTAAAGAACTAAAACGAATCATGCCAAAATTAACACTGCATACATGGATGTATTTGTTTAATGCAAGAAAATGAAACATATTTACATTAAAATCATGATTTCTCTTTCGAAAGCTTGAACCAGGTCAGCCTGTGGAGAATGTAAAGATGATGCACGTCGGGTCAGGAACGTCATGTTGGATGGCCTTTGGATTGTTTACTGCTGTAGCCTGGTACGTTTTGTTTGTACTGGAATATATATGTGGCTTATAAATGATCAAGAGAAGAGTGAAACCAAAAACATGAGTAAATAAGAAAGGACACCGTCAAAAGGAAAATGTAGTTTTAGAGCAAAACAAATGAAGAGAGTTGTTGTTACAAAATAAAATAATTCCATGAGAGAGCAGCTCAGGACTTGACAGTGACCAAGATGAAATATCATCACTCACAAAATAGGATGCTTAGATTGTCTTCACTTGTCTTTAATCAAAAATGTCTTTACAAAAATTGTTCACATTGTAAAGGAGGAAAAACCTGTTATCTATGGTAAAGAAAAAAAAAAAAAAAATTTAACATGCAGATTATATGGTATACAAAGTTTGTGAACAAATTACATTCGAATCAAAAGTTAGTGTGGCTAGATGTTATCTTAGCTTATTTCACTCCCTGAAATCAATCTAGTTTCTGTTTTGGTTAATTGATTGACGGACAGACTGACAGATAGATACATAGATAGATAGATAGATAGATATTTAGATAGATTTTTCTTATTGCACGTAAAATATCATAAAGCAAGAGACTCACTCACATGTCCACAAAGTTTCCTTTTGTTATATTGTAAAACAAAAGTATCTTCATTAAAATGATCTCCTTGGTGCTAAATATGTTGATCTTAAACAAATCCCTCCAAAATAAAAGCAAGTTGTTTATCGTCACTGTCAGGCAAAAACCTCTTATCGCCAAAATTGCTTCTTTACAGGAGCTGAAAAAAAAAATCTACTAATGAATGCATTAATATTGTATGGTCCTGATACCAAATCAGTTTTTGAACTTTAATTTGGTTAAAAGTTTAAAGAATCCATTACCAACTCAAAAGGTGACCAATAGCAATATTTTGGAATTTCCCCCTGTGGGACTAATAAAGGATATCTTATCTTATCTTATCTTATCTTATCTTATATTTTAGGGAAAAAAAAAGAAAATCTTAAAAGATGGAGATAGGAGGTTTGTGTCCATTGTTGACGTTATGTTGTTGTTTCAGCATCCTCCTCGGGTATTTCCTGTCCCCCTGTGAATACAAGCAGCAAACTATAAATAACATTTTAATTACACAGGGATGACATTTGGACTTTTTTGTTTTTCAACTCGATTTGACTTACCTGCAACAGGCTGGAACTCTGAAAGAAATGAGAAATCACAAAGTTAGAAACATCAACATTATTTAAAGCTTTTTAGAGTTTATGAGTTTTTGGACTTTTTGTTGACCACCTTTTGTGTTTTAAATTCCAAAACCTTGAAGCTCAATTTCTCAAAACTGCCCCAACTGCAGATTAAACATAACTTCAAGAGGGTGATTTACAAGAAGAGGAAGAACAAAGGGGGAGTTTGACTTCATAGTAACAACTCTGTTATTGACGTGTGTTACTTTTAATCATTACTCTTTTAAAATGAAGTTCATTCACTTTTGCTTTTTTATATTGCATGAAATAAGAATTGACTTGTCTTATAACTTTTAATCAGTGGTGGAAAAATTAACAACTTCAGTACTTGAGTAAAGACAGAAGATCTTCCTCTTTAGTTTTTACTCCATTAGAAGTTAAAGAAGTTAAATCAGGTTATTACTTGAGTAAAGTATTGGAGAACTAGCTTTTTTAAGAGTCCTGAAGGATTTGTATCACTTTTGAAATAAAGTGCTTTTTTATTACTGGAAAATATCCCTACATAAACAAGATATCAGATGCCTTTTATAAGAACATGTATCTCACTGTTGATGTTTCTTCTCCAGATGAAGATTCCAGTGATGCAGACTAACAGGAGCAGCAGTCCCACAACAAGTCCAGAAACAAGAGCAGCCAGAGATCCAGAGGGAGGCTCTGAAATCACAACAAAATGTTGAGTTACATAAGAACATTGGAGAAGCTCTTTTTACTCTGAATGAGCTTTAATGTCCAGATATGTCAACACAGAGAAGGATGTCACTTCAGTTAACTTTGCCATCATTGAACAATTACTTAAGAATTAATAGCTGAAAAATACAAAGAAAAGAAAAACAGGCTGTCAGGACTCACATAAGCACAAACACATAAAGCCAGTGTAGAAGCAGAGCAGTGATTCAGAGTGTAAAGGATTAAATAGACATGATGATGCACCATGTGTCAGATAACAGGTGTGATTTACATGAGGTGGACAGGCAGGAGATGCAGACACTTTAAACAGAGTGGTCCAGGAACAAGTCCATTAACTTGCATTTTTTGTGCCTTCATTGACTTCATTTTAACACCAGTGACGTTCACTTGGTGACATCAGAAGGACTGCATTAAGTCTGTTTGAGCCAAGACAAATATACCTTCACTGATAATACCAGAGCTGACCAGGTCCAACTCTGACACCAGTCTTACCGTAGTTACTTCTGATCACTGCTTTGTCCAGTTTGGTGATGATGTCCTCCTTCACACCGTGGAGCTGAAACACACACTCGTACCTCCCCCAGTCTTCAGGTTTTACTGCTGAAATGTTCAGGTCAACGCTCATCTGGAAGGTCTCATCGTGGTTGGGAAGGATCTCTCCATGGTCGACATCTTCATGAAGCTCCTCTCCATCTTTCCTCCAGAACATCACAGCTCTGTCAGGGTAGAAACCTGTGGCGAAGCATCTGACTGGAGAGGAGGGAGACTTCTGGAGGAGAGACACTGACGTATTCCCTAAAAAAGGTAAACAGAGTTGAGGAATCTGCAGAAGAACATGACACAATATGTTCTTGAATGTTGTTGTGTACTCTTCCGAATCTTTTGAAAAAGCATAAAAACAGGAATGTCCGGATATTGTTGAAAAACAATGGATCAGGCCAATGTCTGTGGTTTGTAATTGATCGATGATCAGAATTTATAATTATCATCTCACCCCAATTGTTTTCTCCTGAAGCTGATGTGAAAAGGGGGTTGAATTCTCTGCCAGGCATTCCTCTTGTGAGGCTCAAAGTGGCAAAACTCCATCCATTCAGTGGTTTACAGTATCTTTAAGTAATTTTCTTTTATGGCTTAAACTTACTCATGCTTACTCCTTGGCTGAAGGGAATAAGCAAAAGAACTAGGTAGTGCCCGCTATAATGGTTCATTTCATTTGAGCTCTGGAGTCGGGCTGTTAAAGTTGAAAGTTAGATCCATCACTGTGAATGCCCTCTTAGATTGTAATTACTACTCAGGAAGTTGGACAATCTTCAGGTACCCCAACTTTAACTGCTCGTAACTGGAACTCATTTAAGTAGGATGTGACGTAATTCTCAAGTCTGAGTTCTGAGGTAAATCAATGCACCATCATCCCAGAATAAAAAAAAAAGCTACAACAAACAAGAAGACCACATGCTGGGGATGCATCATAATCCTACCTGTTTGCTGTGTGAAGTTTCTTCTGTACTGCAGATACTTTTGAATCCAGAGAGGGCACATGTGGGAGAAGATTCTTTCATTATCTTCTAACCTAGCTTTGTCAGTATCCCATCTGTATTTAGTCATAAGTGCCTTTGATGTTTGAGCAGTCCACGTCAGTGTCTGCAGATCCAATGCTATGTAATCCTCTCCATCGGAACCATACTGGTTAAACCCAGCAGTTTCTCCAGTCTCATCATCCCACTCACAACCAGCTGTCTTCTGTAAAATGTGCATACCTGAAAGAGACAGAGGACAGGGATGACAAATCTTTAATTTTAAATCAAAGTCATTTTATGTACATATCCTTTATAGGATATAGATAGATTTATTTATTTATTTATTTCGAACTTGGATGAAAAGAAAAAAAATACATATGTATGTATACATTGATGCATATACAACAAGATAAAATAAAATTGTAGCTATAACAGCATTTTACTCTACAACCAGTAAGCAATTTCAAAACCAGATTCCGTTCGAAAAGGGTGTAGGAAGAAGTAAAAACAACTTATCTAGTCCCACCCCTTATTCCTTATCAAAATGTATCACTTAAATTCACCCTGAAGCCCTGTTCAGGTCATAGCAAATAATTTAGTTAACAACAAAAGCAACAGCAAAATCAAACGAATAACATCATAAACCACAAAATTTAAAACAACCAAAAAAGAAAAAATTAGCATCACTGGATGCACAACACCCATGATGCTACTTATTTTATCCCTGTTTCTCTATTCTTTTTCTATTCTGTATCTGTTTAGTATTTCAGTTTTAAAGATGTTTTTAAACCTACCTATAGTTTTACATGATTTCAGTTCATCTCTGCAGCTGTTCCATAGTGAAACTCCTTTCACTGAGGCACAGTGAAGTTTCATATTAGTTCTAACTGGTTGTTTTTTAAACATAAAAATTCTTCTGAGATGATGTTTGCCTTCTCTCAGTTGAAAAAACCTTTGGATACTATTCGGTAACTGTAAATTTTTAACTTTATACATAACTTGGATTGTTTTGTAGTCAACCAGATCCTTACATTTTATGTATTAAGTTTGATGAAGAGTTGGTTTGTTGGTTCTCTGTAGGTGGATTTGTTTATGATTCTTATTGCTCTTTTCTGTAGGATAAATCTAGGCTCTGTATTTGTTTTGTATGTGTTCCCCCACACCTCCACACAGTAATTCATGTATGGGAGTATGAAAGAGCAGTACAAAATGTATAATGAAGATGAATTTAGGAAATATTTGACTTTATGTAAAATTGCCACTGACTTTGCTATTTTGCCTTTGATGTAGTTAATGTGTGATTTCCAGCCCAGTTTCTCATCTATTATAACACCAAGAAATTTGATTTCAGATACTCTTTCGATCTCTACATTATTTGTTATGAGCTTTTTGGTTGAGCAGGTTGGACGGTTTCCAAATATTATAAATTTTGTTTTGGCTAAATTTAGTGTTCGTTTATTTGAGTCAAACCAACTCTTCAATTTTTTTAGCTCATCGCCTACTTCATCCAAAAGTTTTTCCAAATTGTCCCCACAACAAAACAAGTTAGTGTCATCAGCAAATAATGTAAATTTTAATAAACCAGAGGCTTCACAGATATTATTTCTATATAAAATAAACAGCAATGGTCCGAATACTGAGCCCTGAGGAACCCCACACTTTACCCCTAAAAGTTATGATTTTACCAAGCCTATTTGTACATACTGATTTCTGTCATTCAAGTAACTAATAAGCCATGCCAGCGCTACTCCTCGTATCCCATATTTCTGCAGTTTTATTATTAATAAGTTGTGATCAACCGTGTCAAAAGCTTTCTTTAAATCGAAGAACACTCCCATATTTTCTTTTTTCTACAGCAGTTGTTATCTCTTCCACGAATTCCATGAGTGCCATTGCGGTAGTCCTGTTTCACCTGAATCCATATTGTTGATCATAAAGTATGTTATATTTTGTGATGAAGTCATGTAGTCTTAAGTAAAATATTTTTTCCATTATTTTTGAGAATCGTGAGAGCAAAGAAATTGGTCTGTAGTTAGAAAGAATGTGACAATCTCCTGCCTTATAACAGGGTATGACTTTTGCTGTTTTCATTTTACTTGGAAAAACACCAGTTTTCAGGGATTGATTACATATATGCATGAAGGGTTTTACCACGCAGTCAATTATTTGCTTTACCAATGACATTTCAATACCATCACAAGCTGTAGACTTTTCACAATGTCAGTAATTTCTTTTTCATTTGTTCCTTTTAAAAACATGGTTTCAGTAATTTGTATATTTTTACTTTCAACCTCACTTCTATCACCTGACCTTATAATATCTCTTGCTAAAGCAGGACCAACACTGACAAAATACTCATTGAACTCCTTTGAAGCCAAAGTTTATAGTCTCATTTTTTGGGGTTAGGAAATAATTTCGATATCCCTTTTTCCCAGCTCTGTTTCTGGTAATTTCATTCAGTAGTTTCCACGTATGTTTGATGCTATCCTTGTTTTTTTCAAGTAAATTACTGTAATACATCTTTTTGCTGCCTCTTATAATTCTTGTCAGTTTATTTTTATATGTCTTATATTTCAGTTCTGCTTCATTTGTTCTCTTCTTTAAAAACTCTTTATAGAATATATATATATTTTTTTATGTGAATTCAATATGCCGTTTGTAAGCCAAGGTTTTTCAGCAGCTTTCTGGTTTACTACTACCGTTACCAGAGGACAGTGTTTATCGTAAAGAGCAGTTATTATGGACAAAAATGTATCATATGCTTCATCAACATCTCCCACTTAGACTTTACCCCAGTCATGGCTCATGAGATCTGATTTTGAATGAATTAATTGCATGCTCAGTTTTGTGTCTTATAATTTTGCAATCTACAGCCCGTGTCTTTTCACTATTGCAGCTCTGTATAACTGCAAACACTGGCAGATGGTCAGTTGTGTCATTTATAATCAATCCACTATTAACTTCTTTGTTAATTACATTTGTAAAAATGTTGTCTATTAATGTAGCACTCTATGTTGTGATTCTAGATGGACGTGTTATAGAGGGGTATAGTCCTAAACTAATCATTGAATTCATGAATTCAAAGGTGGATTTAAGAGATTAATATTAAAGTCCCCACAAACAAATAACATTTTCTTATTATTTACTCTGTCATACAAACTAACCAGCTGATCCCTAAATGTGTCTATGCATGACCCTGGAGTTCTGTATACACTGCTAATTATTATATTTTTACCTTTTTCTATTTCTACTTCCACCGTTACACATTCCATTATATTATCTACAACCAATGACATACTTTCTATTTTTTTACATCTCCAGTTTTTGTTAATGTATAGAGCAACTCCACTACCTTTTCTTTTTTTTTTTCTATTGACAGAAAACATTTCATATGCTTCTATATCAGCAGTAGCTGTTTGTTCTGGGCTAAGCCAGGTCTCAGAGATAGCAATTGCCATAAATTGTTTGTCTAACTGTCTCAGGCAGTATTTTATTTTTGAAAGATTCGACATTCAAGACATCTGATGAGGGAGCAGCTGAAAGTATGTGTTGGCATGTAAACAGTCCAGTCAGCAAGAATGAAACCAGCCAAAGTTTAGCAGCATCCACTGCAGCACATGGAAACAGCAGTGAATCTGTCACATGGTGTAATACTCCCTCTTGAGATGGAGCAAATGAGGTTCAACTTGTTCCCCCCAATCTGTCTTTGCAACCTTTAATAATTTGTCTTGAAAAAGGAGCTTGTTGCATTGTGCATGGCCACAGTTTTTTTTACCCTATTTACCATAAGGAGGCACTATGGTTTCTGCAGGTTTTTCTTCACAGGTGTTTCCAGGCCTGGGCCTGGTCTGGACAAAAAGTTTGGGACTGATATGATCAAACTTGGCTAAGAAAAACATACACTTCCTGGTTTGCTGAAATTATTGAAATGAATCATTTTTTCAATAATTTAAAACTTTTAAGATAAGTCCAAATCCTGGGGCCAATGATTGTCAAGGTCTCGTCTAGATGTACATCAAATCTTAAGTTGATTGGACCAAAGCCCTTGGATCAGTGAGTCCTAGAGGACTTTGGAAATGTCACCATGACGCTAAGTGGCTGTTTTCAGGTCTCAGAGTGCTGGACATGAGCACCAAGTTTCTGATTTTTCTAGAATCCCTGGAGGAACTATTCGTTTCAACCTTTCAAGGGGGCGCTACTGAGCCAATTCCTTAAAATCTTTCTCTGCAAACTCATAAATTATCAAATCTGTCACCAGACCTGATCTGCCTGACAATTTTGGGGGTGGGGGGGGGGGGGGGGTGTAGGAACACATCACCCATGAATTGAGTGAATGTTGGTAACCCTTAGATTGAATCTACGGCTCCAGTCTTTAGTCTCCTCTGTGTGAGAAAGGTGGGCCTTTTGTTCTTGGCTGCTAGCTTCTCGCACATTCCCTCCAGAGCCGCCACTCTGTCGCTGTAGCCTCTAACCCCCGTCTCTAGCTCCATGATACATTTCTTGTGATCCCCACATTGTGATTCCAGAGGTACCAGAGACTTTTGAAATGGCTCTAGGGCCTTCCCAATCATCTGTCTCAATCATCTGTCTCATCTTGTCTTTAAGCAGTGTCCGTAGAGCCTGTTGCAACCCAGCGGAAACTGCAGGATCTGAGTCCTGAGCTGTTGCCATGTTGGACTCGTTGGTTTGATCCTGATGTTGTGGTGAGTCATCTGGAGTTGGCTTCTTGTTTCTTTGCCTACTTCACAAATAAAACAGTTGTTCTGCATTTTCCACCCACTGTTGTCCAAAAAGCTGTGTATGGTGATAAAAATGTAGGTTAAATATATAGCAGGAGCCTCCCCCTCACACACCTACTCTCCTTCGTATCCCAAAATCAAATCAAATTGATTTATAAAGCACATTTAAGAACAGCAAATACTGACAGAGAAAATAAAGGACATTAGAGGGGGATGAAGTAGTACTACACTGAAAACTTACACACACAACATGCTCATAACTCCAACACATTAAAAGTGAGCCTTTTGATTCTATTTCTGAATAGAACTACTTCAGGGTTAAAATGTTTGGTAATTAACAGTAAAAGCTCATTATGAGCACAAACATACAGTACCTCCAGTTAGGCTGAGGCGTTGCATGATCATGTCAATGTTTGCCCTAAAGAAGTGCTGATGGTCCAAACACTGCAGAGTGTACCACTGCAGGTGCTCTGACTCATCTTTAAACAGTTTTTTCCCCCAGTCATGTTTGGCGTCCACTGTCTTCGTGCTGCCACAGTGTCCAAAGGAAAACTCATCAACCTTTGCAAAGCCCACAAACTCTGGAAAATCCGGGATGCCATAACTTGCAGTGATGAATATTCCAGGGAATGTTTCACTGTAAGAAAAAAAAAAAATTCTTTGATTGTTATATTTTACCAAAGTTACCCATGTACCCATGCACGCATTGATTTACCTCAGTTCCACATTCTAAACACCTTGTTGAAATAGAGTTATGCAGGGATGATGTATTTTTGTAAGAACGGAAGTTAGCGTCACGCTAGTTCCCTAGACTAAAAGCCTGTGGGTTGTTTTCCTGTGTTTTGGATCATTGCTGATTAAAAGGTCTGTACAAAAACTGTAAAACGTGCATGTTTGTGTCTTTGTTATAATCTGAACAACTAAACCTACTTTTCACAGTGTTTTAAACTTAAACGTAATCAATGAGAGTGAAAAGCTATTAATAAGCTATTATAGAACTTAAACATGGTTCGACTTAGAAGCAACTACAATATTTCCAGTGTTTAACGTCTTATTGTGACCTCTTGTTAATCAAGTGACCTGATCAAGTTGGTCTTCATGGCTGTGGCAAAAATGTATGAATAATTGATCATTAAAAAAAAAATTAGAGATGCTTGCCCGTGGATCCCACACCATTTTTGTTATCCTTGTTCCCCAGTCATTTTAAACACACAACAAGGCTCTAAGATTCAAAAGCAGGCAACATTAGCTCATCATTTCCCATTAAACGTAAAAAACCTTCTGTGTGTTCATCACAAATCTTATATCATGCCCTTATTCGAAACTGGTATTCTAAATCCCATTTCCTCTGGAGGGTTGGGAACAAGGAAGTGAGAAATGTTAACTCATTTCTGCATTTTTGGATTAATTCCTGCATCACTCTATGATCATTCTGTGACCTCGGTTTAACCCATTTTAATTGAGGTTCAGCTAGATGCTGTTGAATTTTTTAACATCACTCCTCTCTAACTTTTAATCATCCTAGTTATTAATGTTAATATTAGAACCACCCTAACTACCTTTACAACCACATAGACATGAGGACCTTCTTGAAAATAAAATGCCCCATCTCAAGGGGCTCACGTCTAAAAAAATCTATATTCAGCAGAGACAAATATGCTGAGGACAGATTTATGATTGGTCCACGAATCTGTCACTACCATCAATCCTTAAGTCCCCTCATCTCTGCCCACCTCTCTTCTTTCATTCGCACCTCCAACACATGCGCCTGCTGCTTCAGCTGCTGCGCCGCAGTAACGTAGATGTGTGGCGGGGATTGTAAAATCATGCAGGAAGAGAAAAGAGAGGGACAGAAAGAAGAGAGTCCGCAGAAGAAACAGCAAAAAGTATCCCAAGTTGGGGATCACTACAAGTTGAAAAGAAAAGAAAACACAGTGCAGTGTGTCTGTTGTTACAAAGAATTAGCTTAGCATAATAGCTCATCGTCAGTGCTGCAGCATCTCAACAGTAAACATCCGATCTATGCATCAAGTCCGTGGACCGGACACAACAAGATAATGCTCACGATACATTAGCAGTTAACAGAAATCAATGTGATCAGTAACTGAAATTATTTCTAGTAGATAATAGCAGATATGCTTTGATTATGACTCTGTGTAAAGGCTGGTTCAGAGCGTTAATCAATGTGGTGGATACTTGGCTTGTATTAAATATAGCTTGTGCATATACTTTTCACATCCAGTAACTTTCCTTTTAATTTGATTGCAGTGAGTAGAACAGAAAATACTGACAGTGAGTAGAGTAAGAAGATGTAGGACATCCTTTCACATAGTAAATAAATGTGCATTAGCTAGTTGAATTTTATATGGCGACTGGTTCAGGGTGTACCCCGCCTCTCGCCCAATGACAGCTGGGATAGGTTCCAGCGCCCCCCCCTGCAACCCCTAAAGGGATAAGCGGTATAGAGAATGGATGGATGGATGGACTATATTTTTTGGGCCTAGTAATAAAATATGATAAATTAGATCCTCAGTATGAAAATTAACATTGCAGCAGTAATGGCAAAAATACAGCAAAAGGAGATAACCATGAATAAAAACTAATAATAATAATAATAATAATAATAATAATAATAATAATAATAATAATAAAATGTACTAAAAATAGCAAGATATGACCCAGAGAAAAAATAAAACTGCAAGAACAATATAAGCAAAACAAATTTAAAAGTTCAAAAATATTTACACCATTACGCATAGGTAAATGTCAATACCATTTGATTAGTGGTAACTGATTTAGTGCTCACTGCAGAGACAGTTATCATTATAACTGATGGGCCTGTTTATCCATTTAGGTTTCTACTGTATGAGTTGTCAGCTATAGAGATGTTGACCTTCTCTCATATATAATTGGCAAAAGTCCTGTGATGCTCAAAGCACCAAAAATACATTTGAAAAGTCAATACCAGTGTCTCACTCTAAAACTAATGACCTGGTTGCTCAGGATAATCTGCAGAACATGTTGTGAGCAGTTTCATGTAGGAACTTACTTTTTCCAATAGAGAATAGTGTATTTTGATTTTGGGATCCCGTTAATGCTCAAACTGTGAAAAAAGGAAATAATTAATTTTTCATTTAAAAGACCTGGATTATTTTCTGTTTTGTATGTTGCTGATGCTTTTCAATAAAGCCGATGTAAAAAATTGCAGTGTGCGCATTGTATCCATTATCCGATTACTCTATTATTTTGCCAAAATAATCAATAGAGTATTTGAATACAAAAATAATCTATAGCTACAGCCCTAATCTATCTATGACCCGATACAGACCGTCAGTTCCCTGTATGACCTATGCCAGAGCTTGGTTCGCATTGCCGGCAGTAAGTCAAACTCGTTCCCAGTGAGGGTTGGACTTCACCAGGGCTGCCCTTTGTCACCGATTTTGTTCATAACTTTTATGGACAGAATTTCTAGGCGCAGGCAGGGTGTTGAGGGTGTCATGTTCAGTGACCTCAGGATCGGGTCACTATTTGCAGATGATGCGGTCCTGTTGGCTTCATCAAACCGTGACCCGCAGCTCTCACTGGACTGGTTCGCAGCTGAGTGTGAAGCGGCTGGGATGAGAATCAGCACTTCCAAATCTGGGTCCAGGAACAGGTAGTGTACCTGTTCCTGCATAGCTAATGTGTACAGATCTGTTGGATTTTAGCCAGTTCGTCAGATGGACTTTGAAAGAGCTGTAGTTGAGACACTCTGTGACTGTGAGTTGCAGGCTGTTTTAAAGAGTTTTGACCCATAAAACTCTCTGACCAAAGGTGGTATTGCCTAAGGGGAATGTCACAGACTCCTCTCAAGAGAGCTCTAGTAGTTCTGGTGGAGGTACCGTTATCTGAAACTCGGTTTATGAACTCACTTAGGGTCAGTGGGGTTTGTCCATTCAGGATTTCTTATTACACAAACTTCTTGAAATCAGTGAGATGATTGAAGCTCAACAATTCATGTTTATCAAGTATTTTACAATGGTGGTATGATGATGTCTTCCTGTCAAACATTTTCAAAGTTTTGTTATAAATTAACAAGAATACTGCTTAGCTGGTCGTTGGTTGTTCTGGCAAACGACCAGCTAGTTAAGCAGTATTCTTGTTAATGCATTGAGTTAGAGCAGCAGTGGGGACCAAAGGTGTCAGGGTCTCTGATGACAGAAATTTAGAATTAGGGGTGGGGGAACTGATGCAGAACATATCCCCCATCCCACCTGTCAAACATCCTGAGGTAACAGAGTGGTGTTTATTATTGGACCACTGGCCAAAGTCCTAGAACAGAAGAGATGGCTGTCTCTCACCAAGTTCTTCCCCTCATGTGTACTGTTATAAACTCTTTTGTCATATTATTTCACAGCGTTTCCTTATCTTTTTTCCTTTGCCAAATTTATTTTAAAGCCTCCAGGTACACGACATGAAATTTTTACAATTTGAAAAGAATATCAAAGTTCATGTGTCATTAAGCATCCCTAAAAAAAAATCTTAGAGAAAAACATCACTAAATATTTTAATCTTGTTCTAAAACAGCTATTTTACAGCTCAGATCATTTCTCAGGACTGTGTGGTCACTATCTCTGTGATGTGAAGAGGCTCATTGGGTGATGATCTGATTTTGGTGGTGATCCAAAAACCGATGCAGATCCAGAAAAAAAAACAAAAAACATTTAAACCCTTTTGTAGATTAGTTTTTAAAAGAGGGCAATGTTAGTAATATGTTTTACTTCAAGTGTAATTTGCCCAGTGCCTCTGGTGTCTGTTTGCACACTAAAACTTTATGGAGAAATCATTTTTACATTCACGTAGCTTCTTAAGGGGTCGGTGGAGAAAGTTTCGACCTCGAGGGAGACATGACAGACAAAAATTGAGAACCACTGCTTCTGACCGACATTTTTATGTTAAAAGTTTTAGTGCAAGTTGTGACTTAAAATGTTAAAGTAAAACTCACAGAGTAACATGCAACAAACAAAATAACATTTTAGCCCAGAGATTTTAAAGGCCAAAAATAAAATGAAAAACCATCTTACCTGCAGATGAAACATGACAACACATCAGCAACATGAACAAAGTCCTCATGAATCTTTGTTGAGAGGTCTTGAACTCAGGGTTTACATTCAGAAACTACAGTCACTCTCTGAACTGTGCACAATGAGGGGGCGTCCACAGGCCTGCTGCCTTCTAACTGGAATGATGAACAGGAAGTTCATACCTTACACAGTCTCTGCTGCCCCTTTGTGGTGTGAATTAAGTAAACCACCATAATATCTCATGTGATATCTCTTGTGTTGTGATGTTTCGCATGACTAACATGAAGTCACTCAGGTCTGTGGAAGTACTGCACCTGTCAATAGGCTTTAATGCATTTTAGCTGATAATTACTGTGAGCATGCATTTTTGAGCCACTTCAGCGATGAGAGTAAATGTGACTGAGTCTGCCACATGAGTTGGGTCACCTTAACAACACTCACAAACAGAAAAACAAGCGTAGATGAGGCTGAAACAGTTGCTTTTATGTGTACAGGCAGTCTGGCAGTGTGATCAGCTGATTACATGGAGGCTTCAAAAAGAGGAGAAACAACCACTGCCTGATGAGATAAATTGGCATTTCATTTTTCCATGATTAAAATGATCATTTATCTGTCTTCATCTCAAACCAGGTCGGCCTGTGGAGAATGTAAAGATGATGCATGTTGGTTCAGGGACGCCATGTTGAATGCATTCTTTTTAGATTGTTTACTATTGTAGCCTGGTACGTTTGTTTGTACTGGAAAATATATGTGGCGTATAATTGATCAAGAAGAGAGTGACACTAATAACATGAGGAAATAAAAAAGGACACCGTCAGCAGGAAAATGTATTTTAAGTGCAAAGAGAGTTGTTGTTTACAAAATGAAATGACTTCAAGAGAGAGCAGCTCAGAACTCGACAATGACCAAGATGAAATATTACCACTCATTGTTCAATTGTCTTCACTTGTCTTTAATCAAAAAATGTCTTTACAAAAATCACTCACATAGTCCAGGAGGTAAAACCTGTTATCTATGGTTCATGTGTTCCTGTAAAGCATCTTTGGGTTTCTTGAAAGGTGCTATATAAATTCAAGTTATTATTATTATTATTTTTTTTTAAAAATCACATTTTAACATGCTGATTGATTATAGCAGATTATATGGTATAGGCTACTAAGTTTGTGTGCAAAATACCTTCACTTAAAAAGTTAGTGCAGCTAGATGTCACCTTGGCTTATTTCACTGCCTGAAATCAATCTAGCTTCTGTTTTGGTTCATAGATAGATCAATAGATAGATAAAAGTATTTTCATAAAATCTGTCTCCTTGGTGCTAAAGAACGTTGAGCCTAAACAAAACCCTCCAAAATAAAAACAAGTTGTTTATTGTCACTGTCAGGTAAAAAGCTCTTATCTCCAAAATTCTTATCTCTCAGGAAATGAGAAAAATCTCTACAAATGAAGGCATTAATATTGTAAAGTCCTGATACCAAATCATTTTTTTTTATTTTGATTTTATTAAGAGTTTATAAAACTCACTCACCAACATAGAAAGTGACCAACAGCACTGTTTTACGAAAAAGAAAAGAAAACCATAAAAGATGGAGATAGAAGGTTTGTGCCCAACTGCGACATTATGATGTTGTTTCAGCCTCCTCCTCTGGTATTCCCTGTCCCACTGTGAAGACAAGCAGCAAATAATAAATAATATTTTACTAATAAAGGGCTGACATTTGGACTTTTTTTTACTCAATTTGACTTACCTGCAAAACGCTGGTACCCTGAAAGAAATGAGAAATCACAAAGTTAGAAACATCATCAAAGTTAATTCATGTAGCAAGGACCATGCTACATTACAGTGACTACAAACTGTATCTCTTATGAATACAATGCTGTGACATCTTAGTACTATTTTCATTGAAAAAAAGCGATTAATAACAAAATTAGGAAGTTCTGCCCAGTTTAAAGTATCGAAATGTATCACGATATGTTATATCGTCAGTCATGTATCGCATTATGTATTTTTGCCAGGTTGCAACCTCCAGGGCTGTAAATGGAGGCCCTGCAGTACCCAGAGTGTCCACTTGAGGCTGGCTGCAGAAACCTGACACCTCAATGACTGTATGTGGCGGAACAATGATTTTCACAGCCTGAATACACACCTTTACAGGTGGTAAAAATGGCTTCAGTCTTAACTATAACACATCTATGTTCTCTCACTTTAAGGGGGGTGAATTTTTTTATATCACAACCGTTTGTAAATCTCATGACCTGATTATGTGATTATAACACAAGTCTTGTTTACATTTTCTGCTGTCAATACAAATCCTCATCATCTTAGAGTGAGACTGGCTAATATCAGTCATAATTATTACTTGATGAAGTTTGTGTGTGTTAAACAGGGTGAACAATTGAAACAATGCAAATTATTTTTCAAGAACCTAAAACATGAGCAGGAGACATGACCGTAACAAGAACATTCATAAATATGTGGATTGAAACGTATATTTTCCTTTAAACTTAACTGAACTGAAAATAAAAAGATCCACTAAAGACTAAAATTAAAGTAAAGTATAGATTCTCATAAATTGCACATAAGTACAGCACTTAAGGAAGTTTACCTTGTTACTTTAAGGCTCTAACAGATGACAGTGTCCTATACACCCTTTCCAAGCTCAAGTTTAAAGATAATTCTTTGAGTTTTTAAAAGCATGGTTCACTCTTCCCTTCATGCAACATGTGCTGAACTTTTCAGCACGCCACTGTGTGTATATGTAATGCACCTGCTAAGGAAAACAAACAACCCAGTAACTAAGTGTTACTTTGATTTGTAGCCATACAATTTCTTCTCTTTTAGGTCACTTACATTGCTCATTAATAAAAAAAGCACTTTTTTATTACTGTAATAAATCACTACATGAACAAGGTACTGCCTAGCACTACAGATGGATGTTTTGGAAGGACCAAAAATACAAACACAATCTAGAAAAGTTTGACAGAATTTAGTTTAAAATCAGAAGATTCTTAGAAGAGCATGTATCTCACTGTTGATGTTTCTTCTCCAGATGAAGATTCCAGCGATGCAGACTAAAAGGAGCAGCAGTCCTGCAACAAGTCCAGAACCAAGAGCAACCGGAGATCCAGAGGGAGGCTCTGAAATTACAACATAATGTTGAGTTACTAAAGAACATTGGAGAAGCTCTTTTACTGTGAATCAGCTTTAATGTCCAGGTATGTGAACACAGAGAAGGATTTCACTTCAGCACACTTTGCCATCATTGAACAATTACTTAAGAATTAATATCTGAAAAATACAAAGAAAAGAAAAACAGGTCTGTCAGGACTCACATAAGCACAAACACATAAAGCCAGTGTAGAAATCAGAGCAGTTATTCAGAGTGTAAAGGATTAAATAGACATGATGGTGCACCATGTGTCAGATAACAGGTGTGATTAACATGAGGTAGGCAGGCAGTAGATGCAGACACTTTATACAGAGTGGTCCAGGAACAAGTCCATGAACACGGTTAAAGTTCAAGATTCTTCTTCACAGACAGATTTTATTTTTGGTGCAGTGTGAGTCTGCACTGAGTGTAAACTTGCATACATAAACCTGACGTGTGATTTGAGCATTTCCTACAGCCATGTTTAAATCAGGTTCAGTTAGATAAATGCTGATCTGATCATGCAAATGAAAGTACACCCGGTTTATGGTCATACACATGATTGATAAATGAGAGCCACAGACTCCTAACTTCTGTCAGCCTAGAAAAAGGCAAAGAGGTGCAGTTATGGCAGATCTTCATCCTCCTGTTAAGCCACAGTGACACACCCATCTTTACAAACAAACAAAAACCAAAGCACTCATGATGCCAGCGAACGCAAGGACGAACAAGTTTTTCACTCTCAATTTCACTCACTGATGGCTCAGATTTTCTATGAAAATTATCCATCAGTGTGAGCGAACACACTCACTCCCTTTCATACCCATTTACTCATGCTCCCACTGCCCCATCCGTGTGACCAATTTTGGGTTAAGTGTCCTGACCAGGGACACATCACCAGTGGCGTGCACAGACTTTTTCAAGGGCAGGGGCGAAAAGGAAAAAAAGGGCACATACAGCCACTGAAGAGGGCACGAGGTTTCATGTGTTTTTAAGGGCACTTTAGACATGTTTATATGTTATATAAATGGCACATTATATAGCCCTAAAACAGACTAACTAGACAGACTACTCAAGTTAGGTTGTAGTTAAGATCAGCATCCAAAGGAACTGTGTAGGTTTAATGTTCGACTATGAAGAACACACATAAATAAATAAATAAATAAATCCTAAGTGGTCTGGGGGCCTTACCCCAGACATTTTTTGATTCAGAAGATGCCATTACCTGTATTTTCTTCCCCCGGAAGAAAATTTTGAATATTTCATATTTAAAAGCGTCAGTCTGATGCATTTTGACAGAAAATTCAAGCAGAATTACAGGACAATATTAATGTATAATAAAGTATCTATATATACATGGTCCCATTATGCTATATAAGTTACTGATAACTTCTCTCATGAAATGCGTTAATTAATTTTCCACTAGAGGTTTGTTTACATATCTATGTTATATCTCCTGCTGTGTTAGCTAACGTTATTCATCAATGACGTGATGCCTTATTCAGCAAGCTTTAATTCTTCTGGTATTACCTTTAGCTAATATTAAACTATTGTTAGGTATATTCCACTTGGATTGGCGAGGCGTCTTAAGCTTCCAGATGCTTCTCAAACCAATCAGGCAGCAGCATCCCCCCACCTTCCCAGAGAAAACACTGCTGATGTGAGGCCCTTCATGCTTATATTTCCATGCTCTTGCGCTTGTAGAGTGAATGTTTTTGTCCAATTCAAGGCTAATCTCTGATAGACCTCCGTGTCCATGTGGATTACCCCACCCCCCCAAAAGAAAAAAACTTTTAATTGGATCTACACCGTAGGTCACCTATTTGATTTCAAATCGGCAAATTTCCCTGAAAGGTGAGGGATTTTCATGCCTGGCATTTTAACACCATATTAGCACCAGGAAATCAAAACTGGTTCTGTGAGATAGTTTTGGCTCTATACAGATCATAAAAGGGCCCAACATAAAAGTCACTGCAACAGTAATGTTCAATAGTATTTCTTAAGTTGCGTTCACACTGAACGCGACTTTGCGACTGAAATCGCGTCGCCCACTGAAGTCACATCGCGTGTCCATAAATACCTAATTTTGGTCACTGTTGTCCGTCGCCATCACTCAGTGATGTCACGCCCGCTCGAGTTTCACTGCAATCATATCATATATCATATAACAAGATGTATTTGCTGACATTATTCCAACTGTATCCTTTTCACTCACCTACCAACCACAAAACACTGCAGCTCATGGCCCTGCAGCAGCATCTTCTGTGAGTTCTCCGCGGTCCCGTCTGGGGGGATTGTCACTCTGAGAACCGGAATAAAAACTGTCTGTCTCGGGTACCGTCACACACCCACACAATGCTGATTGGCTGTTGCCGCACAGCCACACGCGACATCGCCTGGAGAGTTCAAACTTTTCAACTTTGGCGGCTAAGCGACGAGCGACGTGGTCACCCAGGATGGGTCCGTCCCGTCGAGGAGGGTTAGCCCCGCCCCATCGCAGCTGTACATTGACTTTACATGGAGAGTGGTCGCCAAGGTCGCAAAGTCGCATTTGGTGTGTACGCATCTATAGTCCGAACAGTCTTCTGAAGTTTAGTGTGTTTTTTCCACTTGAGAAGGCAGTTAAGCATGTTTTGCCAACCAGGAGGGCACTTTAGTATGCGTTTAGATGCCCAAGAGGGCATAGAGGGAACTTTTGCACACGTTTTAGCTGCCCCCCTCCCCCCGTGCACACCCCTGCACATCACTATGTAACAGCAATAGCTGGGCTTGAACCTGCAACCTGACAGAGCGCTCTAACAGACTGAAACACCGACGCCAGAGTTTTGTTTTGTTGTCTTTGAGCAAGATAACTGAAAAAGTTCTGTTCTGATTATGATGAAGTTTTCAGGGAATATTGGTCATAGCACAAACAGAAGTCCAAAGATTTTAGTGATGATTTAAATCCTGATGTGGATTCAGGGACTTTTTCAAATTGTGTGTTAACACTGCATGATAGGTCGGTTTTTCCACATTTTTGCAAGTAACTTTTCTGACAGTGTCAGAAATGCCTAGGTGGAGGTTTGTCCCCTCAGAGCACTTCTGGTTTACATGTTTGGCACAGAGGTAAATTCTTCCTGCAGATCATCAGTGGATGTGCATTGTTGCTGCATTGTGTGCTCTGACACAGTCAGCTTTGTATCTGAATGCACAAATAGCACCTCTGAATCAGAGTCGATGCTCTGCATAAATAGAGAGATCACTTTGTGAAGACCAAAAGGCAATGCCCAGTCTGTAATTAAACCATGATGAATATCTCTTTGTGGGCGATACCACAGCTGACCAGAAACATGTCTCTTACCTATTTCAGGCAGCTTTGTTAGTTTGGCGATTAAGTCCGTCTTCACACCGTGGAGCTGAAACACACACTCGTACCGCAGTAATGTTCAGGTAAGCTCTCATCTGGAAGGTGTTATCGTGGTTTGGAAGGATCTCTCCATGTTCCACGTCTTCATGAAGCTCCTCTCCATCTTTCCTCCAGAACATCGCAGCTCTGTCAGGGTAGAAACCTGTGGCAAAGCAGCTGACTGGAGAGGAGGGAGACTTCTGGAGGAGAGACACTGAGGGAAGCTCTGAGGAGGGTAAACAGTTGGAAGAAAAATTCCTTCAGAGGTTTTTTGTTTTATTATTAATTTTAAAATTTGTTACAATAATTAAAATGCACAAATTTTCAAACAGTGAAGCCTGGGGGCTTCAAGACAAAACAAAACAAGAGATGATGACTAAAGACTATAAAAACATTGAGGGTGACCCAAGTGAATCAAGTTTCATATAATGAGAGAGTATGAGCTGTTTTTTGACAACTTGACTGCTTGTAGTGAATCAGGGTGTTACTTTTATAATCTTTTTCCCCTCATTATATGGGATTTATCTATGGAAGAGAAACATTGATTTGCTGTGGTGTAAAAAACATTCATGGAGTGCTGTTTCTGTTGAGTAGAGTCTTAAGTTTTTAAAGAAAAGTAAACAGTGCTGGTGGTCAGAGGTCAGAGGTGACAGCTCTCTATGTAATTTGAAATGCCTGTTTGTTCTGTTGTGTCAGAGGGTCAGAGGGTTGAGTTACGAGTTACAGACAGAGTGACAGACAGCAGACAGATAAATAACGGTGGTCCATCATAAATGAGACATTAATCATGAATCAGATGCAGAAACAGGATGACAGATTTCAGTTTCTTTCAGTTCTGCAGTCTTTTAGATAATATTATGTGTTATCATGGCAACGACAAACAAGCCGTGTCTGTCATGGTAGCTCAGCCACTGTCAGATACGGCATGTTACAACTATTGCATGAAGAATTCCTATTTTGTCTTGGAAAACTGTTGGAGTCTTGGAGACGATGCATGCACATGACCAACATATGTATATCATTTTAAACAGTACATTTTGTACATTTTTTAAAAATAATCTGCTTGTAGTTTTCTGAAAATTCGATGTAGTACTGTATGTTTCAGACATAACTCATGTTTATTTGCTGCAACAGGCTGCTGTAAGTATGGTTGTGTCAGTCTACCTGTTCGCTGCAGAAAGACCCTTCCATAGTACACATACGCCTCTAACCAGTTGGGACACTGGTCGATGTAAAGGCCTTTCATGAATGCGAACCAAGCTCGCTCAGTGTCCCAGCTGAGTTTGGTTGTGAGTGCCTCAGGTTTTTGAGCAGTCCACATCATTGTCTGCACGTCCAGTTCAAGGAAGTCTTCTCCATCATAACCAAACTTTGCAAAACCAGCAGTCTTTCCACTCTCCTCATCCCACTCACAGCCACTGATCAACTGTAAGGTGTGGGAACCTGAGAGAGACAGAAAGAGCAGGTTAAGTGACATTCAAGCACAGTTTGCTATTAGCAGATTATCAGATTTTTATTTTCCAAATCCCTGCTGCTATTAGGCCACCCCCTCAAAAGTAATAGAGTCTGGAACAGTTTAACCACAAATGACTAGTGACAGGGGGATTCTTGCTGAACAGCAAACCTTAACCAGCAGTACAATTACATTAGTGCCAAACCCTGAAACATGACAACCCCAGAAGAAGAAGCCAAAATATTTAGCTGCCCCCACGTGGCTATCAGCAGAATGGCTGATAGGGACTGATGTCGCTGTTATTAAAGGATAAGAATCACAAACATCAAGGTAGAAAGAAACACAGCACAATCATATCTTAATCAGAACTAAAAATACAGATGTTTTTATTCTGGCCTACAAAGCCCTTGTAAAAAAAAATGCTGGCTTTTGTAGGTGATGATCCCTGCTCAAGGTGGACCTTCATGCAGCAGGTATTTATGGATAATAAACATATGATGTTGTAACATTACCAATATTTGAAGTTTGATAAAGATGCCACGTTTTGTATTACAAAAATCAATGCTAATCTGACACATTTGTGTCAAAGGCTGTTTTTGAGAATGCTTCCACAAACAGAAGTTTCAATGATTCATATTTTTCACAATAAACAAATGCAAAATGAAGAGGACAATTCTAAGCTTATACTGTTTTCTTTCAAACATCAGTTTTTCTTGTTAAATTTGCACATATGTTTGAAAGAACTCAGTGAGGTTATCCACAGATCTTGTGTGGATGTAGGCTGTCTCAAATCCTCCTGTCCCTTTATGTAATCCCTGACACACAGATGGTGTTGAGATCAGGGCTCTGTGGGGACCACAAAGTCATAATGTTTTGACAGATTTATAAAGATGTTAAGTTTTCTTTATACACCCTGCTGTAGTTCAGTCTTTATACCCTCACTTGGGCTTAATTTTAAAAGATTTCAGATGAATTAAAAATGAGTAAAAATTAGCCATAAGGTGAGTTATTTTCAGGTGTTTGGAATGGGAGAGAGGTCAGCAACAACAGATTTTTTCTGATCTAGTAACAGTCACCAAGAGGAGAGGGGCTTCACTAAGGATCACTTCCTGGAGATGGCAGGGCTTTAAAAAGGGTCAGTTGCAGGGAATAACGGGTTTTCATCATCTACAGTTCACAGTGCCTTTAAAGATTCAGAGAATCAAGAGGAATCTCTGCAAACAAGCATCATGGTCAAAACCCACATTGAATGCCTGTGACTTGTGATCCCTCAGGCTGCAGTGCTCTTAAAACCAACATCATTCTGTAAAGAGCATTACCACCTCCACATCTGACATGTTTTGTCGACAGTCAGTTCTGCAAAGTGACTCACATTTTGTCCCTCACACTGCCGCAGTCGTGTGGTACATTATCTCCCATGATTAATGAGACTGACTGATCGATCACAGAGTCTACAATTCAAATTGATAAAAAGGACCATATAGACTGTTAACAGAGTCTAGTCCAAAAGCTGGCATCTGTGATGGCATGGGGGTGTGTTAGTGCCCATGGCATGGGTAACTTGCTCATCCGTGAAGGCACCATTAATTCTGAAAGGTTCATACAGGTTTTGGAACAACATGCACTTCCATGTAAGGGACATCTTTTTCATGGACGTCCCCGTTTATTCCAGCAGGACAATGCCAAGCCACATTCTGCACGTCTTACAAGAGCATGAGGTCAGGTACTAGACTTTCCCACCTGCAGTGCAGACCTACTGTATCTCCCACTGAAAATGTGAGGCACATTATGAAGCCCAAATTAAGACGACAGTGTCCTGTTGTGTGTTAGTATCCTCATTTCCCAAACACTTAATGAGTGTTGATAAAAGGAAAGGTGATGAAACACAGTGGTAAACATACCTCTGTCCCAGCTTCTTTGGAACATGTTGCAGGTATTAAATTCAAAATGGGTGTTTTCAAAAAGACAATTCATTTTATCAGTTTGAACATTAAACATCTTGTCTTTGTATTCAATTGATTATACATCAATTTGCAAATAATTGTGGTTTGTTTAATTTACATTTTACACTATGTAAGCTACTATGTTTTTCATATGTTGATACCTCAACAATAAGAATAAACTTGACATGAATTGCTAAGTCTAACTGTATATTACTTTAACTAACCAGCAAAGCACTCAGAGAGCGCAGACCTCCACCAAGCAGCTTAGTTCTGACAGTGGCTTTTCCACAACCCCTATAAAAGATACAATTCCATAATAGTGCCAGGATCTGGACCAAACTCAGCACATACATGGAGGTTGTTTTCTTGTATGAATACAACAAGTTTTGGGAACATCACCTTATATTTAGATTTTATATGAATTATTGAATTTCGTCAATGGGATTTACCATTTTAAAGTTCAGTGTTCTTTGTGATGTCAATCTGGATTGGGTGTGAGGATTCACAGTTTCCTCTCAGTCTCGCTCCCCCTCCCTCACTGCTCCTCTCCTTCACCTTTCTGCGGAGGCGGGACTTCAGGCACGCTGCAGTCTCCCACACCTGTTCCTGGTTGCCTCCAATCACCGCACCCTATCTAGTCCACTCTCCAGTTGACTGCAGCGTGGGTGGATTGCACACATGACGCCTGGTTTGTGCTCATCCTGTGTTTGCTACTCGCTGTTTTGCTCCTGGCTTTAAGCCTCTTTCCCCGTACAGGGGTGTACTTACTGTTTTTGTGGTCTGCCTGTTGTTTCATGAGTTTTTCCCCTTACTCACCTTTTTTTTCTCCTCTGCTTCTCTTCCAGGTCTCCTTGAGCTCCCACCACCGCAGCACTGGACTGTTGTTTGTTTTTTGTGTTATCCCTTGCCTCAAATTAAAATCACTTCAACTTTTACACTGCCTGATCTTTTGAGCTTTTGGGTCCAACTCTACCTCATTATCTCTGGGTCATATCCTGACAGAAATCCACCCGCCAGAAAGAAATGGAACCAGCCAAGATCGAGCAGTTAAAGGAGGCAATACAAATTCAAGGAACTTTATTGGGTCAGCATGAGAACATGTTGAAAGGAGTTGCAGGATCCCTGGAGGAACTCACTCGCCAGGTGCTGCTAATCAGCAACCAGCTCAGAGATCCCTCACTCTCAGCTGCTGCCACTCCGGTGAGTTCCTCTCCTCTGAACCCTGTTTCTCTCTCTCATGCTTCAGGTGTTGTTAGAGAACCTTATGTTTCGCCACCCGAGCCCTTCGCTGGGGATTTTGGATCATGTGGTAGATTTTTGGTTAATTGTCATTTAGTTTTTAAGATGCAACCCTCAAGTTATGCTTCGGATGAGGCCAAAATTGCTTATACTGTGAATTTACTCAGAGGGAAAGCAGCTAAATGGGCTACAGCCTTATGGGAAGGAGGATCAGATATCCTCTCTTCTTTTGATTCTTTTTCAGCTAATTTACGTCGAGTTTTTGATCACCCTGTGCAGGGCCAGGTGGCCGCTAAACGGCTCCTGACTTTAACTCGAGGGTCTCAATCCGCAGCTAATTACTCAGTTGATTTTCAGATTTTGGCTAATGAGTGTGGGTGGGATGAGAAGGCATTAAAGGCTATTTTTATCCATGGTTTATCGGATGATTTAAAGGATGAACTAGCCACTAGGGATGAACCCCAAAACCTCCGTGATCTCTATTCTTTGTGCATAAAATTGGATGGTCGCATGAGAGAGAGAAACAGGGAGAAGACGGCTCCCTCTCCTGGTCCCGATGGGTCATCGCCACTTCTGGTCCCTGCTCTGCCTCCTCCTCCTCCTCCGGCTCCAGCGCCCTCACCTGTCCTGGATGAACCTATGCAACTGGGAAAGACTAGGTTAAGTCGAGCACTTCTTCAAGGGAGCCCATGCGTCCCTTGAAGAAGTGCTGATTTGCCAAACACTCCTGAGTGAACCACTGAAGGTGATCTCGGTTTGCGTCTATGAATTTTCTGACCCACTGTTGTAAGACTATTTCGTTTGTGTTGCTGTCACAACATCCACACGCCACCTCATCAAGCTGAACAGATGCCACAAACTCTGGAAAGTCTGGAACTCCATGCGATCCTGTGAGGAAAAACTTCAGGGAATGTTTCACTGTAAGAACAAGACATCAGAATCAACTGAGAATCAGATTTTTATTTTACACATACATGTTTTGAAGTCTTCCAGACCAAATCTACATTAAATGGATTTATGGTCTGGGCGTCCATGAGTTTGTCACTACCATAAATTCTTATTTTCAGTCCATTGTCTCTGCCGACATCAGGTTGGACCCCTTTTGCCCCAACAGCTGCCTTAATTTGTCATGACATAGAGCCAACAAGCTGCTGGAAACATTTTGGTCCATATTGACTTGAAAGCATCACAGTTGCTACAGATTTGTCTACTTCATAACTATGGTACAAATCTCCAACTATGCTCAGTTGGTACCAAAAGGCCAAAGTGTGCCAAAAAAAATATCTCCTACAACAGCATCCACAACAGCTGATCACTGATAAAAGGCAGGATGTATCCATGCGTTCATGCTGTTTGCACCAAAGTCTGACCATCTGAATATCGAGGTAAAACAAAGACACATCAGATCGGAGAGTTTTGTTTCTGTATTTGATTGTCCAATTTTGGTGTATCATGGCCTTAGTTTCTTGTTTTCGACTGACAGAAGAGGCCCCATTGTGTGGTCCTCTGCTGCTGTGGCCCGTCTGCTTCCAAGTTTGAAGTTTTATGTGTTCAGAAATGGTTGTCTTCATATATTGGTTGTAGTTACTGGCTATTTGAGTTATTGTTGCCCCTCTGTCTTCTCAAACCACTCTGGTCATCCTCCTCTTACCTCTGGCATCATCAAGGCTTTTTACACAGAGACCTTTCGCTTGCTGAATATTTTCTCTTTCTCAGACCATTCTCTGTCAACCCTAATTTTGTGTAAATCCCAGCAGATCAGTAATTCTGAAATACTCTGATCATGCCACTTTCAAAGTTACTTTCAAAGTCCTCTTCCTTCCCTAGTCTGTTGCTGTTTGTCTTGACCATGTCTACATGGCCAAATGCATTAAGGCCCCGTTTACTTGTCAACAAAAACAGTCAAAAAATGAAAGTTTTTGTTGCGTTTGCGCCTCCTGTTTATACAAGGACAGTGCCTGGAGTGCCTGGATCTGCAAACTTTTGAAACCAGAGTCCAGAGTGAAAAGTTTTGAAAACATTTTGCTATCTGCCTCCTTGTAAACAGGAATCAGTGTTTTCAGGGAAATCGATGTCATGCAGCGCATGCACAGTACTCTTCAGATGAAGGTTCCACGCACTGAGGAACAGCAACAACTCCGGCCATGTACCGATCAACATGTGTGCTGCTAACTGTGCTCGGTTAATTATCCAGACAAAAATATCCAGACAGATTTGTTGTCCAGACAAGAAACTCCTGCATCTTCATGCATCTACTCGCCATTGTTGTTTATAAAAAGTTTGTCTTCACTGCAAAGTATATGTGTGTTCTAACACAGCTGTTAAACCTACATCGCCAACTACTGGCCTAGCATGCACGCTACGGTGTTTTCAGTCATTCTTGCTGATCTGCGTGAACGCGCTTTTGAAAATGCAAAGGAAAAACCTTTCCGTTTCTGGTGATAACGTCGTCATGTAAACGGGCCTAAGTCACTGCCATGTGATTTGTGTTAACCAGCCACTCAACAGGTGTTCCTTGTAGAGTGGCCCCTCAGGTGTGTTTCTTAAATAGAAGTTTAACATTCCCGTCTGTAAATGAATTTCACATACGGCTTTTTTAACCATCAGTTTCAGGAACTTTTTAGTTCCTGGACTTTCCTTCAGGAAGCAAATAGTTCCTGTGGCTGAGAAATACTCTGCAGATAAGATGATTATCAACAGTCCTGCCAGATCATTTTTTGATTCTTCAATGCTTCTCATGTTTCTCATGCAAGCGAGAGTTTTTTGTTTTTATGCTCCTGAACTCTGAACGTTGCTGCCTCTGAACCTTAACAGAGGAAGTTCTCTGGATGTTTCTTACCAAAGTTAAGTGAAGATCCTCCTTTTCAGCCTGGCTTTACCTCAGTGTGATATTTAACATTAAGAATCAGTTTTATTGAGTTTATCTCTGGTTTTACTTTATTTTTATCCCAAAAAATTCTGGAAAATTCTTCATAAATTTATTAGGAAACTGGCAAGGAAAACCAGCAGCAGCCAAAGCATCTTTTACTTGGGGAAAGTGGAGAAAAACACATTTTTTTTTATTTAATTTATCATGTTGCTTATTTGCAAGTTTTCTGAATATTCATTTCTCTGTGCATTGTTTATTTTATATTTCCATGATGCTTATAAACATTCAGTTTGATCTATTTGAAGAAGTCATTTCAACTTAATTAGATTTCTCATATTTAAGGAATTCTGTAAAGCAGTTTGACCTCTTAAAATATTTCGTGGACTTTTCATCTTTTCTTAAGTGTAAGTTCGTAGCAGATGTAGAGCATTTTAAGACGGTTCTATAAAATGGAAAATAATACAATAAATCACAGAGTTTTAGTGATCACAGCATTATTTTATCTGTTTTGATTCATCTAGCCTCATTGGCATGACTGTAACAGAGTAGTGCCATCAAAGCATTATCCTGTAGTTGTACAGAGAAAACAGTAACATAAGTTCATTAATACATGCAGCAGTAAAATGACCATGAAGTATCAAAGGATTTGTGGTTTTACCTGTAGATGAAACACTGCCGAGCAGGAGCAACACATACACAACCTTCATTTTGGTTTGATAATTTATCTGAGGCAGCTGTTCAGACAGGTTTTTTGGTTAGCTGGGGGGAGGTGTTCACGAATCACTGCCCACCAGATTTTTACTTCCTTGACAGAAATGTACCTTTGAAACAAATGTTTCACAACAACTTGTGTGGATGTACAAAAAAAGGTGCCATCCCCAAAATGACCCACAAATATGATTACTCAGCCTAAACATGCTGCAATCATTTTCAGTCCTCATCATTACGGGTTTTACAGCATCTTCAAATACATAAAAATGGTTCTTTTGCAACCTCAACAATAAAAATAAAAAAATCATACACAACCTAAATGACACAATTCAGCTTTGGTCAAAAGTACGAAATCATGGGGCCTCATGCTGCAGGGGGCTTCAAGATTCAGTCATTATAGGTGGGCATGAATTACACTTTCAAGTACAGTATGAGAGACATGTTTAAATGATCCAGACGTGTATTTTGGATGTAAAAAAGAGGCCATGAGTTATTTAATAAGCATCAGAGTGAAGTTTGATTTCTCCCAAAACATCCTTGGGGGGAGGGAGTGCTGGCCCCAACAGCAAGCAAGGTTCAAGCCCCTCTCAAAGCCCCAAATCAAAAAAATCAGTCATATTTTTCTCTGTTGAATATAAATTTGTTAGAGGTTAGCCCCTTGAGATGTGGCATCTCATTTTCAAGAGGGTCCTCATGTCTGTGCGGTTGTGGAGGTATTTGATAAGGATGTATAATCGATAACAACCACTTATAGAGAGATCAATCTAATATAAATATTAATATCTATAATGATCATGAACTTGGGAGAACTGATGTTGATTAATATAGCAGCATCTAACTGAACTGTTAATTAATATGGGTTTAACTGGTCTAAAAATAAGAGTTTGTGTAAAATGATGTAATTTCTGTTAATGTTTCACACTGGATAAAGCCCTTGGGGGCGAGCAGGACCACAGCAACAGGTCATCCATGATTGTTTATCAAGGAACTACTCATGTGTGCTGTTTACAGGAACTACCCATTGAAAGCATGCAAGAAAATTTCACATTTTTTACTGTTTTCTGCATGGGTGCCTGCAAAATGAATGAAAATAATGATGCCTCAAAATCAATGTTTTTGTCAATGTTTGTTTTTAATTACAAAAAAAAAAAAGGTTGAGTAAACACATTAGCCATTAAAGGGTTAAAATCCCCAAAATATAACTAATATTTGATAAATGTATTTTAAGGTGAAGTAGTTTTTTAAAAGATTGTTGCTGACAATCACTGACCCATCTCAGGGCCTAATAATATAAGCATATTTATATTTATTTATTTAACCTTATTTTAACCAGGAATAGAGACTTGTTGAGAATAAACATCTCCCTTTCAATCTCCTTGAAGTGTTTTTATAATGCAAATTGATAAGAAAAAGTATTGTACAAAGAACTGCATAAATATATTGGTTTCAAAAGTTTGAAATCCTTAAAATATAATTAATATTTGACAGGTATAGTTTAGGATGAAGTTCTAAATGACTTATGCCTTTCAAGAGAAAATAAAATATGAATTCCTTTTATTTTTTTCAAAATGCTGCCCAACCTGCTAATAGATATAATGATGGTCCAGTGAGTGTAGATGTTTATATTAAGAAATTAAAGTGTGATGAATTTTAGGGAAACAGTACAATTAAGCTTGACTCTGTGCATCTTTTAAATGTATCTTTGAAGAAAAACACTTCTGCTGTTGGATATGTTGATCGCTTTTTCCTTTAATGTTATTTAAACTGTATCACCCTCCCTTTTATTTCTTTATTTGCTCTCTTTTGACCCACATCCTGCTCTCCAGGATGCTCCAACCGCTCAGTCAAGAATTTAATTACTTTTGGAATCTCGCGATATTTAAAATGCGGCATCATTCCTCGTTTGTACACTTCACACAATAAACAAAATAAATCTTATGAGGCTTTGATCTGAGGAACCTTTAATGAAAACCTAATAGCGTTGAAAAAACAGTGTCAACCCGATATAAGGAATAAACTGGTAATTTTAATGAAAAGATAGGAGAGAAGGAGGCAGCGAAGGAGACACAAACTCAGGGTTGAATGACTTCTCGCGATATTTCTTTGAGTTAACTTGAGTAAATGCCACGTCTTACCAGCAGCATCAGCGCTGACAGAAACATTGGCGGTTTCACTTTTATATCACTCTCACACCAGAGTGTTATCCAACGACCAGACAAGCAGGGAAATCCGACACAATACGGTGAGACTATCCTTTTATTTTTTTTATTGTAAGTCACTGTAAATGTTGATCCGTCTGCTGCAGCAACACGTTAGCATTCGTGCTACATGCTAGCCCCCATGCTAACATGTTGTCTCTATATCTAAATGAAGCTGGTGATTAGAGGCTTTTGTTTGATGAGCTGTTTACAGAGAGATTAAGGTCTATACTTTGAAAAGCTAAGATTATCCGCTCTATACTGTCAGGCCTGATGCTTGAAGCTGCAGGGAACAAACAATAAACAAACGAAGTGAAACTCAGGTTGATGTAAGTTAGCTTATAGAGTTAATTCATTTCAGGCAGATGTTTAACACTGGAATCAGATGTTTGCATGAATCAAAAACTACATCATGTGTTCAAAATATACTTTAACAAACAGTTTATCATCAGGGCAAGAAGATGATCGAATTATAAGTACACTATGTCTTAATTGTACTGCAGCATATGTGTGCTTTATGTCCTGTAGATCAGTAATCTCCAACCTTTTAAACGATCCCGTATGATGCTAATTATCAAAGCAAGCTCTAAATGCTCACATTATAAATAATTTTATTGTATTCACATTTAAGTAAGAGCAGAATCTGTGGATCTGAAGTCAGATTTGCATTTGTCAACCTACTTATGCAGCCTAATATGAAATGCAGCTCATAATAATAATTTTATCTGCATAGCACTTTTAAACAGGTTTACAAAGAGCTTTAACAAACAGACAGGAACATACAGAAGATAAAGTGCTAAAGGACTTACTTTAATTCACAAAGAGCACAATTTAAATTAAATAACTGTTTTGTACAGTTATACCCATGGTCCCCCACTTAAGGCCTGTAACATGTTGGACTGTATGTCGTCAACGTGTCTATGGTTAAGTATGTTGCTTGTCTTTTAATATGCTCTATGTCTTTTATTCCTGTTATTGATGTTTGTTTTTATGTTTACTTGAACTGAGTCGATCTGGCTGCAGACCTCCGCTGTGGAGTCAGTTCCTGTGCAGGCTCCACTGTTAGGTCACCTCCACCATAGGGAAGGAAGAAATTACAAATTTTCAAAATAAAATGCATCCTGGAAACTGCATAGATTTTCAAAGTAAAAATCACAGACAAATCGCCCAAGAGTGCGTTATAACCCCCATCTTGACATCTAGATCATGCTATAAAAACATTTGATCAAACAAGCGTACACTGTTGATGACTGTGAGAGGGAGTCTGTCTCAATATCTTGCTGTTACTGAACACTAAAGCGATGAGTTAGAGTCATTTAGACCCAATTAACCTTGCAAAGCAGAGAAAACATGTAGGGGTGAGTGCTGCACTCAGTCAAGGCGTGTGGAAAAAATGGTGGGTTCAGGTGCTCAGAGTCTTCATCAGGACATGATAAACAACATGTAACAGGTGTTTAAAATACATGGGAGGTGTTGTGATTGTGTTATGTGTCACTGTCACATGACATCAGATATTAAAAAGGTATTTGAGGCCTGGCTGCACAAAAATGAACAGACTACACGAACCAGTGATGGACAAAACAGATTATAAAAAGGGAGAGAAATCTATTTCCTCATTTAGACCTGGGAAGGAAGTGGCTTTGAGAGTATAAATCCCAAATGTTTTATGTTGTAAGAGATGTTTGAGTCTGTCACCTCCTCTCAGAGATCTAGGGATTACTTCACTTGCCATGATTTTGAGGGTATTTGGGTTGGTATGTCCTGCGGAACTGTAATGTTGTGCTATTGGGTAGTTTGGGTTGAGAGAACCTTGCAAAGCAGTTGGATTCAATTCCATGTATGCCATGGATATGTGAAAAGGTCCACCCTGTGTGTCAGATAAAGACAAAACCATCTGTTCTTTAAGATGTACTAGAAATGTCTCAGATATCTAAAGATCAAGATCTACAGCAGTGATCAGCAACTGGCAGCCAGGCGTCCACATCAGGCTGTCCAAAGCTTCCCATCTGGCCTCCAGAAAATATCCAAACTCAGAAAATTCAAGGAGGAAAAGCTGCTGTGGCTTTTGTTGACTCTTTGTCATAAATTCTCTATAACTGCTGCTGCAGCCCCCAAAGTGATCAGTACTTGAACAGTTTTTTCAGGACTAGGGGCGCAAAGAGGCAGAACGTTTCCAGTAAATTTCCAGAAACTTTCCTCGGGAAGTTGGGAATTAGGATTTTTGGAAATAATTCAAGTTGGGAAGTTTCCAGGGGAATTTAAGGGAGTTTGGAATATGGGGAATATTTAAACAAACTGTCATATCCAAACATAAATATATAAACTTTGTTTTGGTCATAGGCAGACATCCATGCATACTAATACAATTAAAAGACATTAAATCTTAAAAGATTTGTAAGTAGAACTTTATCATGTTATAATTATTTTGTTGAGCTGTCAATTTCAACTTCACTTTATGACCACGGGCTCAGATTAGTGACTTTAATCGTCTTTAAAAATATGTGTCCTCAGTTGTGCAGGGTTTTAGAAATCATCTGTGCACGTGATGGAGGAGTAGCAGAGATATTATCAAGTATACTAGTCAAGATTTGCTAAAATACTAAATGTATTTTTCTCAAAATAGTCAAAATACTTGTACAGAGTCAACCTTCAGTTTTGTAAATCCCAGGTTTATGCCCAAAAATTCCTGTTAACTCCATGGAAAGTTTCCAACTTGGAAAATTCCCAGAACTTTGCAACTCTAATCAGGACTGACTTCATGTTTGACATATTTCACAGAGATCTACCTGTCAGTCATCAGAAGCCAACATTAAACTAGGAGAATGAGAATATTTTAGTCCAACCCAGTGTTTGCAAAGATGTCACCTCAGAAAGAATTGGGCAAGATGGTAACACTGCAGGGAAAAGGGACTGATCTCACCTTTAAAGACAAAGACATAGGTACAAGTCAGGATAAATAATAATGTTGAATTTATACAACATTAGGTAGACCAAAATGTTTATGATATTTTAATCCATTTTACATTCTGCACCCCCATGACTTATGTTAACAAAAAAAAAAACGTGGACCTTGTACAAATAGGTTGATGACAGTGGCTCTAGATCCTTCTATGAAAACAGACCCAGTTGTGTTATTACAAGAGCTGAACTTCAGTGTAGTTTACATCAGGGATGGGAATCATGGGGTACAGTGACCTAATCATGATGTGGCGATTTTGTAATTATCGATATATATTGATGTAATAATGTTACAATATGTTAAAAATAATCGAATTTGTCGGTCCCTTCATTGTTTTGAAGCTTAAGTGTATCCATACTTTGGATTTATTAGTGACTGTGGCATTCTTCAGTGGACTTTTTTTCATGACGATGTCCGACATTTCCACTCTGTAAACTTTCTCTTCTTCAGCCGGTAATTTCTGTTCAAGTTTCACTCATTCAAGTATGGAGCGCCCCCTTGAGGAGCCATCAAATAGCATCTTCAGATAAACCAATGTAGACATGCAGCATGTTTAGAGCGCCATATCAATTAAAATATTGATATTTTGCACCAGCAAATCGAAAATCATATCACAGGAGGGAGGACGTCGATTATTGCAGTATCGAATTATTTTATTTATTTATTTATTTTTCTTTTGTCCCACCCCTAGTTTACATTAGGGATGCATGATATTATATTTTTGCTGATATCCGATATGCAGATATTTTTAAATTCATCTTTACCGGTACCGATATTTCTGGTCAAGAGCACAAGCCCTGTACTAAACAAAAATAGACTTGTTTCTTTCAGTGTTACATTTTATTTTTGCGAGGTACAGATGTAGAACAGTAAAAAAAGCATTTAACTCTTGCAAAAATGAAACCCTTGAATTTTAAATGTAATCATGCAGTGATGAGAAGGTGCTTCAATATTGTACATTTGTGGAATTTGCAGATATTCCAGCCGATATATGGAGGATATATCAGCTGTAAATATCTGTAAAGATTTTAATATTGGCCAATACCAATACTTAACTTTTAAGGCTGATATCGACTGATACTGATATCAAACTGATAATATTGTGTACTCCTAAATTTGATGTGAAACTGCAACAAGATGTGTTGTAACTTCATTTTTCTATGGTTCAGGTTGTAAAAAAGCACTGCAACATCTTTTCACTAACATTTCATTCATTCAGTAGTACAGAGAGAATATTGAAGCTGACTAAACAAACTCAATGTTTTCTCTCTTTGATCCCCACAGGGACAGCATGGGCTGTTTACGTCTGCTGGCGCTGACGGTGGTCACATCCGCACTACTCCTGCTGGCCTCCCGACCGGCTGCATCTCACAGTCACTCCCATGGTGACCACGGACACGCCCACTCCCATGGGCACCACCACCATGGCCACCATCATCATGGCCACTCCCATGGGGAGGAGGTCAGGATGTTCCACGGAGCGAGCAAGTGGAGCGCAGAGGCAAACCAGCCAGTGGAGGAGGAGGAGCATCACGGACACGCTCATTCCCACGATCATGGGCACGATCACGGGCACGACCACCCTCATAATGACGAAGATGCCCACTCCCATGATCATGGTCACGCCCACTCCCATGATCATGGCCACGCCCACTCGCATGATCACGGACATGCCCACTCCCATGATCACGGCCACGCCCACTCTCACGATCATGGCAACGCCCACTCTCACGATCATGGAGAGGATCATAAAGAAGAAGTTGTCCGGGTACACAAAGATGGGGGTGCACATGGACACTCACATGGAGGCGAGAGAGTGAAGCGAGAGGCTGAGAAGAGGGACTTGGTGGAGCTCTGGATGCAGGTGAGGTCTTCAGATTGAAAAGAAATGTTTGAACTGTCATCAGGAGTGTCTGCATCAGACTCAGAGTTTCATCTTTCTATAGCAGCTGTGTTTGGTGTCATTAAACATTAAGCTGAGCCAGACTTTTTGTTTTGAGCATGTGATTCCTTCTGTTTGGCAGATACGAACATTCATCTATTAATTTGTTTGTTCTATAAGTTATTTAGCTGTTTATTTACTTTTTTAATCTCTTACTCATACTTTCTGTCTGACTTTCCTCCTCATTGGGCTCTACCACAGAGCTAACCACTATTCCTGGGATCCACAAAAATAATTAATCATTGTCAGATCTGGGGGCCAGTTATTGGGTCTTTGCCATTACATAATGCGGCACGTTGGTGCAGCAGGTGGTGCACTTGCCTCATAACAAGGAAGTTGCTTGTATCCATCCCCAGGCAGTGTGTGGAGTTTGCATGTTCTTCCTGTGCTTGTGTGTGTTCTTTCCAGGCACTCTGGCTTAGGTTGACTGGTGACTCAGAATTGCCCTTAGGTGTAGGTGTGAGCATGAATGGTTGTCTCAATGTGGCCCTGTATTGGCTGGGGCCGGTTCAGCAAAATTTCGTCACACACATTGTAAATATTTACAATATGGATTTTACAGAACTGATACGACCTCAGTATTTTGACAGTTGTTGTCAATACACTTTGGGTAATGTTAACAATGGCACAGTTCCAAGTAAAAGCCAAACTACATGATGAAGCACAGGATCCAAATTTAAACTTCGGTCTGCGATCTTTGAGGACCTGAATTTAAGTTTCTTAAGTTGTCATTTAAAACTCATCCTTGATCTTTTTCTTCTTGTGATACAAAACAAAACTTGTCAGGAATTCTGTTAAAAGCATAATCAGTGTTTGCAATGTATTGTAATTGGGAGGTATTGGGATACGTATTGTATCGTGAGGTTGCAGGAAATACTCAGCCCTATTTGTCATATTGATGAACTCAACTCAGACCACCAATTAGAAGAATGAGGAGATTCTCACACATATGAGGGTGCTGCTGTTGCCTCTCCTCTGAGAAGTGTGGTTTCTTAGCACAAATTTAGAGCGTGATTACTCGTGCCTGATGTCTCCTCAACCATGAAGCAGCACAGAGAGAAAGGGCAACAGTGACCAACACCTGTTAGCCCTGAAAACCAAAAATACTGCAATTCAGGTGTTACTATTGAACCGTGAATGCTGTACTGAATGGTTCAATATTCTATCAAGACCTGTTGCACCCTTGAATGTAGAAAAAAAGCTGATGATACCAAAGGACACAAACGTAAGGACAAACTCTGACCTTTCAGGGGTTAATCCCCTGACATTTGCTCAAAAGCTGTAAATAAATCAGGCCACAGATATTAAGTGATGAACAGAGAGGAGGCCTGTTTTCGGCTTTGAGATCTAAAAATAAATATATAAACCCGTTTCTTTCATTTTTTCTTCTTTCTACTTTGAGCTTTGCTTCTGCGTTGTTGAAATTCTTGTATCTCATTCTGATTCTTCCCTGAGGACATTATTCAAAGGTAATATCTCTCCTTCCTGTCCTCAGGCTATAGGAGCGACACTGCTGATCAGTGCGGCTCCTTTCCTCATCCTGTTCCTGATCCCTGTTCAGTCCAACAGCGACCAGCACCAGAATCTGCTCAAAGTGCTGCTCAGCTTCGCCTCTGGAGGACTGCTGGGCGACGCCTTCCTCCACCTCATACCACACGCTCTGGGTAAAATTTAGATCAGTAGATATCTGTGGTTTCTTGATTTTCCTTCTCTTCTGGTTGGACCTTTTTCCTGCATTTTTTTCTCTTTCTCTTTATTGTCATTGCATTAAATACAGCGCATAAACACAAAGAAATGTAGGATGCTACTCTGAACAGTGCTTTAAAGAAAAAATAAATACTGTACTAGCAATAAATAAGTAAATAGTAGTAATGAAACAAAATGAAAAACATTCAAAAATCATTTACTGCAGCAGTAAACCCCCTCAGCCTTTCCTCCTGTTACACTTCCTTCTTACTCTGTTAACTTCTGCGTGTTTTTGTTGTTTTGTTCAGAGCCTCACTCCCACCATGAAGAAGATCACGGACACTTGCACGCTAGTGAAGAGACACACGGACACTCCCATGGTAGCAGTCATACTCTGAGATAATGTCATCGCTGTAAACTGTCAGAACATTGAAGTAAAAGTTTGAGGTTTCCCTCCTCACTCCTCTCTGTGCTCTCCCTTCACAGGAGCTGCTCATGGTCACATGATGTCAGTGGGTCTGTGGGTGCTTGGCGGCATCATCGCCTTCCTGGTTGTGGAGAAGTTTGTACGTCTGCTGAAGGGAGGCCACGGACACGGACACTCACACGGACACTCGCATGGTACGCCGCAGCTGACTTGTTCAAAGATTGTCCCAAATATTCAACTGCAGTGATTGTATTAGCTCTAAAATGAAAAGTTAAACCTTTAACATGCACAGGTTTGTTGCCATCCTATCGTAGTTACACAGAATTTCTTGGTCATTAGTTAAAGTTTAAAGGTAATTTTCTAAAGCTGAGGGTTAATCTGAATTCATTTTAATGGCAGATGCTCCAAAGGCAAAGGACAGCGATGGAGAAGAGGAAAAAGAGGAGAAGAAAGAGAAAGAAAAGAGCAAAGATGAGAAGAAAACGGCAAAGAAAGAGGAGAAGCAGAGCACAGGTGAGTCCACGTTCAGACCCTCACCCATCATGGATGACCTGCTGCTGTGGACCTGCTCGACTCCATGTGCTCTGTCCCACATCATCATCAACAGAAATGACACGATTTAACATAAATTCATACTTTTAGACCAGTTAAACCCAATTTAACGACAGTTCAGTTAGATGCTGCTTTATTAATCAGCATCAGTCCTCTGCAGATTATAATTATTATAGATGTTAATTCTAATATTAGATTGATATCTTTATCCATGGTTGTCTTGATTATACATCCATAGTAACTATCTTTACAACCATTTAGACATGGTCTTCAAAATAAGATGCCACATCTCAAGGGGCTTACCTTTAATTAATTTTTATTCAACAAAGACAAATATGGTGCTATACAGATAAAGATTGATTGATTGAACCTATTCAGCAGAGACAATTATGATAGGGACAGATTTATGATCTGGGCGTCCATGGGTTTGTTGCTGTCATAAATTCTTATTTATGATAGATAAATCTCTGGATGTATGTACATGCTTTTTTGAGTATTTAATATATTTTTATATGTGCAGCTATATAAATGACGACTATGGCTTCAGCCTGCTCTGTTGTAAAGTGCCTTGAGGTAACACTTGTTATGAACTGACGCAATACAAATAAAGATAGATGGATGGATGGATAGATAGATAGATAGATAGATAGATAGATAGATAGATAGATAGATAGATAGATAGATAGATAGATAGATGGATAGAAAGATGGCTGGATAAATAACTCACCTCACAGCTCCCTCGGCAGTTTAGTCATTAAAATTCAGGATGGTAAAATTTATTTGAGGCCAGCAGAGCAACATCAGACACTGAGCAGCTCGATTTAAGCGGCTCCAGAAAACAACAGGGGCGTGAATATTCAGGCTTGAAACAGCTGTGTGAAAGGGGCTTCCGGCCCTTCAGTATTTTGTCTTACTAACCATGATATTTTCTCCTCTTTCACAGACATCAAGGTGTCAGGTTACCTGAACCTGGCAGCCGACTTTACACATAATTTCACTGACGGTCTCGCAATCGGGGCGTCGTTCCTGGTCGGTCCAGCTGTTGGCGCCATCACCACCCTGACCATCCTGCTGCACGAGGTCCCACACGAGATCGGAGACTTCGCCATCCTCGTCCAGTCGGGCTGCACTAAGAAAAAGGTAGGGGACAGGACTGGTGCCTGAAGTAAGTGATGCACTTTGGGAATTGCCTCAGAAGAGTTAATTGATCATAGAAAAGTCAAAGTCATGATTATTTTGACAGATATTGAGATCACAATTATGAAAGACGATTGCTCTACGAGTACAAGAGGTGTAACGGTACACAAAAGTTTCGGTTCGGTATTTCTGAGTCACAGTTCATTTTCGGAACGGAATATATTTTATGAACTTTCTGACTCACACTTACTACAATTTAAATTCACTAATACACACACAGACTCCTGTACACAATATCTCTCATGAACACACTTAAATATACACACACATATTTACTCTCATTCAGAAAGTTTCTCTGAGAAATACACACATTTATACACTCTGTCCCACACACACACATTTACTCTGTAAACAAATGCATACAGAATAACTCACACTTTATCTCATACAGATACACATAAACACACATACAGTTCATCAATCACAGTCAGACGCGGACTCACTTTCTCTGACACTAACGCCCATGCAGTCATGATCAAGAATCCACGCTGCTGCTCGGTTATCTGGTGTTTTAAGCACAGCAACTAACTCACTCTCTGTTCAGCACATAAAAACACTAAAATTCATATTGTTCACATCAAATCATATTCATATTGTATATATTGTTAATGTTAATAGTGTAATTCCTGTGTATAAGAGCAACTGAAACAACCAAATTTCCCCTCAGAGATTAATATAATATATAAATTTGCTTTACAGCCAAGTGAAAAAGACAGTGATATACAGTCACAACAACAAAAACACATAACATGACTGTTCAGTATGTATCCACTGATATAGGGCTATCATAGATAGACAGACAGATGTACTTCATTGATCCCATGCTGGGTAATTGTGGTATTACTGCAGCTGGTTTTAGAGAAAGTAATAAAAAATACTATAAAAAGAGACCAAGGATCTTAACAAAATATAATATACACTATACACTAAATATCATAAATAAAATCAATAATAAATAAATAAATAAATAAAAATAAAGTAAAATAAATAAACATGGCAACAGGAGTCCACTGTTGAATAACTGATAAACACACAGGGCAGAGTAAGTCGCAGGGATGAAAGTGCAGCTTTTATCACAGCTACAGTTAGATGTATATTCTTAAAACCTTGTGTCCTTAGATGCACTTTGAGGTTTTCTGTAAAATTGAGTGTAAAAAGGAAAATTTCCCTCTCTATCATTGCCATCTGCTGCTCATTTGAGTTTATCATTAAACTAATTTTTTTTGTGTTGGCAAACTGTGATATCATTTACTATCTCAGGTTCAAACAGCATATTCTCATGAAATAAGTTGGAGAAGGTGAACATTTTCCTCAATTGGGTCACGGTTTGTCAATAAGGGGTGATGGTAGGTCACAAAGCCAGGATCTGTGTGCATGCAGGTATTTGTCTATTTGTATCAAAACGAACGGCCCGTCCCAAAATGGTTTGGCATTAATACATACAACGCTTAAAATGAAAGAACAAGTAATACCTAGAAATATACTTGTAAAAAAAATAGTAATACCTCAAATTAATGCTAATAATGGAAAAATAAAATGTGGTACAGTGATCTTTTAATCTTGATTCCTCTTGAAGGCATTACTTGTAACCTCGAGTAAATTATGATTAATTGCCCAGCTCTCTCCTGCAGCCTGGTGTCAACATGACCAAAGCGAGCGTGTTAAGACATGAACAGTCCTTCTCTCTTGTCCCATCAGGCCATGTGTCTCCAGCTGCTGACCGCCCTGGGAGCCCTGGCCGGCACAGCTTGCTCCTTACTGGCTGAAGGTGTCGGCGCCGCAGCGACCGCTTGGATCCTACCGTTCACCGCTGGCGGATTTGTATACATCGCTACAGTAACGGTGCTCCCAGAACTGCTGGCGGGCCGCTCTAGTTTCGGCCAATCTCTGATGGAGATTCTGGCTCTGCTGTTCGGAGTTGGGATGATGGTGCTGATCGCCGAGTACGAGTGAGAGGCTTCAGTGGGATCAAACTCCTTATCAAATCAGACGGACCAAATGTGCGAAAGTAAAGGTCAATAACGGCTGGAATAAAAGGGCGATTTGTTGTGGAGTAGAGCTGGATTCTCATTGGTCAGGAGGTGTTTCTTGTTATTTTTTAAGCTTTTTTTTTTCTTTTGGGATTAACACCACCGACTAATGACCAACGGATTATTTTTGTTGTCTTGTGTTTTTTTTTAGTTGCTCACATCCCTCATTTGTGTTTGTTTTATATTCTTAAAAACTGGCCAGCAGGAGAGACGAAAAGGAAAGTTTTTAAAGGACCGCTGAGCTTACAGAGCGCCGCCATCAGGCTCTCTTCTATCACTACATGGATCATCCTGATACAGTGACACTGCAGCTTCAACTGAGCATCGCTGATTCCTTTTCTCCTAACAGCACAATGCTTTCTTTAAAACTACAGTTCAGAGCAGGGTCAGTGCAAGATTACTCCTCCGGCTTAGTTGTACATTTTCAGAGTAAAGTTCTCATAATTTTAAACCCTGGCCCTATCTTTTTATTTTAAAAATTATGGATAAAAATGATGGATACGAGGAAGATAGTTTTAGAAGTACTCCTGTAGGTTCCCTCAACCTGCAGCTGCATAATGGGCTTTCAAATGGTGAAACAAATAAGGTGCAAATGTGCCAGAGAAGAGCAGATGTGATTGTTAAGTGTCTAAAGCTGTGTTCACACCGAACGCGACTTTGCGACTGAAATTGCGTCGCCCACCCAAGTAGCGTCGACTGTCCATAAATACCTCATTTTGGTCAATGTTGCCGTCACTCAGTGACGTCACGTACGCTGGAATTTCACCTCGATCATATCATATCATATATAATAGGATGTATTAGCTGACATTATTCCAACTGTATCCTTTTCACTCATCTACCAACCACAAAACACTGCAGCTGCTGGCCCTGCAGTCCGGGCCTTTCTCTGTGGAGTTTGCATGGTCTTCACATGCATGCGCGGGTTCTTTCTAACCACTCCGGCTTCCTCTCTCAGACAAAAAAACATGTTAATTAGTTTAATTGGTGGCTAAACGTTTAAGTATGAATGGGTGTCGTCTCTCTATGTGGCCCTGGGATCAGCTGCTGACCAATCAGGGTGTGCCCTGCCTCTCGCCCAATGCCAGCTGAGATTGGCTCCCACCCCCTCCATTACTACAGTAATATGTCTTGATCAAGGAGAAATAAGACAAGAAACTTCTGTTATTATAAGGTTAATAACGGTTAATGCCAATGGAGTATAGACAGCTATTTTCCTTGATAAGGGATCCTACCAAAAGAAGACAACGTGAACATATTTAATCAACTGTGGCAGAGCACCAGCCTAATCACAGCCATGACAGCCCGGCTGGAGTCATTTACTGGAGCAACATTAATTTTTCTTACCATCAAGGCGTCTAAACCAAGACATTTGTTTTAAGAAATGGGCCATGGTTTAAAAAGGATTCATCTGTAATGTCTGTTTTTGTCGGAGATAAATGAATGTTAGAATTTTTACATTCCACAAAATAAAAGTTTAATGTCGTGGCCTTGATTGTTGTGTTGATGATGGCATCATATTTATTTACATTTTACTAAAAATGCAGTTCAAGGAAATTCAAACCTTTGAATCAGTTGTTTTTGATTGAACTAGGGATGCATGATATTGTTTTATTTCCAATATCCAGTATGCTGATATCTTTTATTTTTTTATCACCGATACCAGTATTTCTGGTCAAGCTCTGTACTTAAGAAAAATGAACTTGTTTCTTTCAGTGTTACAGTAGATTTTTGCAAGAATGGATGTAAAAAAAGAAAAACAACATTGAGCTTTTGCACAAATGAAACCCTTGATTTTTAAATGTACCTATGCAGTGATGAGAAGGCGCTTCAATTTTGTAAATTTGTGTAATTTACTGATATTCCAGCCCATATGTGTGGCCGATATATATCGGATTTAAATATCTGCAAAAATTTCAATAACGGCTGATACTGATACTTAACTTTTTAGGCTGATATCCGCAGATACTGGTATCAAACTGATAATACTGTGCATCCCTAGATTGAACCTCTTCAGTTCAACTGAATGCACAGTATGAGTGGCAGTATGCTGACAGAATTAAAGCATTAACAAAAGATGTGATAGAGGGTGGCAGATAACCTTCTCCTCCAACCACAGCCTCTGAGGAAATTAACTCAAAATGATCCACGGTCAGCACAAACGGGGAGCTTTAGCATCAGGATGATCAGTCGATGGCAGAGAGTAGTCGTGGTTCCTACAAAAGAAACAAAAACTAATTACTTGCTCCTTTAGTTATTTGTGATAAAGTAAGTCAATTAAAAGTGTCCTTCAGCAGACAAAAATCTTCCTTCTGGCAGTAAAAATAAGATAACTGCAGCTCTCTGTGGGTGCTGGTGGAGGGATAAGGCAGGCACGACCAATATCCATGCTTCTGCAGGCCTGGGTTCGAGTCCAGCCTGTGGCCAGTTTGCAGAGTGTCCTCCTTTACCCTCTCATCCCCTTTACAAGCCTGTCCACTGTCTCTCCTATCAACAAGGGCACCAAATGCCCAAAAAATAACCTTGAGAAAAATGTAGCCCTCTGTAACCAGAGTGGCTCATTCCTGGCTCGCCTAAATATAAGAATATAACAGAAGATTTCACTTTAAGCTTATTTTAAATGTTTTAGAGGAAAAAGTCTGCTTATTGCACCTGTTAAGGGATAGTTTGGGGGTTTTTGCAGTGGGGTTGATAGAGGCCTGTGGCACTGGTACATATTAGTGTTATTAAAGGAACTTGTGAGTTTTGTCCCTGGGGGAAGACATTTGGGGACGGACACTAGCTGGTATACAGCAGGTGCCTCTTAAAGTCTCATAATTAACTCACTTTCAGGTTTAAACTACTCAGAAAACTGTGTTGGCTTGACAGTACGCTACAGTAAGATTCTCTACAGTGTTTAACCCTTTCCTCAACAAACCCCTGAAGCAGACAGATAACATGTTTGGACCTCTTTTACCAAAGGAGACCACAAGAGGGAGCTAGAGTTCTCCCAATCAGTGTTGAAAAGAGGACGTTAATCATCACTGACACATGAATCATGTAACTAATTACTGCAACAACAATGCAAAAGTCCATCACTTACTTTTTCTTTTTTGTTATGTAGTCCATTGTGACGCCCACTATTACATTTAATGCTCGCTGTCAGGTCCTCCCAGCAGATGAAGAATGTTCAAACTAAAATGTTTAATAGACCAGAAGAGATGCCCGAATCTGTCAGAGGTAAATCAGGTACATTTTAAAGAAAGAAATAATCAGAGAGAGAAATAACTCAACATCTGAGCAGGAACCTGAACAAAAATATGATAAATTTAACTTTACCTGTGGCAAAGTTTATTCAAACACATTTAAAAACATTTGTTGACCAAAGAGCTGTACAACCACAAAGAGACAAATGAGAGAAAAACGTCAAAGAAAAACCACCATAAGGCTTAAAACAGACAAATTAAAATTCCAAATGGGACAAGAAGGCCCAAATGCTAATGGCAGGATATAGGATACAGGATACAGGATAAAAACTAAAACATAATCCAAAATTATAACAAAACAATTAAAAGATGTCAAAATGCAGTTTAACAGAGGGCTCTGGTTAGTTTAATTAAAGCATAAAATCAAAGAAAAACTGAGTTGAGATAAAACATAAAAGTACAAAATGAAGTATTAAGTGAAACATTTGAAAAATTGTATTAAAAGTATATATGTAAATGTATTATTATCAGGCCTCCATAATGAATCAAAATGAATCATTACTCAAAAGAACATTAAATACAACATATGCAAAATGAGTTGTAAGAACATTTGACAGTAGCTTGAATCATTTAAAGCAGTTATTTTAAAGTTATAACCAAAGATTTAAATATATTTTAGCTTTGAAAGCAGTTTTTTTATACTTAGTATTTATTGAACAGTCAAGAACATTGTCACTTCACAGCCTGTGACCCACATAGTCTGTTTAACATTTTTTACACAACTTCAAAGAAAGACAATAATAAGAGTAATAGTTAAAATAATCTTGTACACGAGCATATGCAAATAAAGAGTAAAACATAAAATACACATTTATACGGACACACGTTAAATGTCTTCATTTACATCTACCCAAAGAATACAAAAAAAGCTTATAAAATAAAAACTACATTAAGGCAGATTTTGACAGTAAGCACTGATCTGCACTTCACTTCAGAATCTGCATCTGGAGCCTCTGTTATGTCTGTTATGTGACTCTGTTCCAGATCGAGATGTGCCTCAGAAACAATCAGAGAAATCTGATCGTAAAAGTTCACATGGATGTGCGAGTGATCAGCAGTGAGCTCATGTATGTGCACGTGTTGTTTTCAAAAACATCAAGTCAAGCAGCGACTTGGGTCTTGATGTAAGAAAGTTAAAATCCTCAGGTTAGGAGCTGTAGCTGCTGGTGAATAACTTTTCATTTTGGAGGAAAAACAAAAATTAAACGCAACAGGATGTCTGGGGTATTGAAAAGCAACATAAATTAAGGCCATTAAAATTATAAAACAAAAAGAAAAATGAAAGTATAATTGTATGACTTTCTCAATTTTACTTATTAAAATAATTAGAGGCAACATTTTATCTTAGTTTCGTCCCCTTCTTTTTAAAACATTATTTCTGTCTCTATCCTAATGACACAAGTAGAAACTAAAGTAATGCTCAGAATCTAGAATTTTGCTTCTTTTCCTTTGTTCACTTGTTCTGTTTGATGCTCCGATGCTCTTTTCTTAAGTTTTCTTCAGTCCAGATTAACCCCTCATTGGGTGAGAAATTTCTTCTCATCGTTTCTCCTGAAAATCTGAACAGTGCTGGATAGTTACCTCCCTGAGGTTATGTTTTTGCCGTTGTTTGTTTTTTAGCATTATTACACAAAAACTACTGGACAGATTTTGCTGAAATTTTCAAGAGATGTCGGTAATGGCCCAACTTAGAAATGATTGGATTTCGGTGGTGTTACGCATATTTGCATGGATGCAAAAATTTCCAAAAATCCCATAAGTTGACATAGGGTGGAATTTAATAAAACATGTCTCTTTTTTAACTGATTATCTTCCAATTTCACAGGATAATATGAGGTCCATGTCTTTATCGTCTTTATCTTTATCAGGGTAAATTTTCATCTGGATCTGAACCAGAATGACTTCACTAAAAACACTGAACTTTACACTGGTAAATCCCACTGACGACATTCAATAATTCATATAAAATCAAAATATTAAGTGATGTTCACAAAACTTGTTGTGTTCATACAGGTTAACAACCTCCATGTATGTGCTGAGTTTGGTCAGGATCCTGCCACAGTTCTGGATCTGGTGATCCAGAATTTTTACAGGGGTTGTGGAAAAGCCATCGCTGGAGCTGAGCTGCTTGGCGGAGGTCTGCGCTCTCTGAGTGCTTTTCTAGTTCTTAAAGTAATGGTGCTTCTCAACTTCCTGGTATCATCTAGACTTGATTTGACGTCACTCAACTGTTTTGGTTTCCATTAAGGATCATACCTGTAAGAAGGAAGCAGGGAGAGATGGGAGATGACGACAGCAAGAAGTGACTGCTTGTACAGAGAATAGCATGAGCAAATATTACAATAGCTTTTCTACAGAAGGTGACAATAAAAATAAATTTAGAACGAGTGACACACCTAACCTTGTGCAACAATTGGATCCTCCTGATCCAAGGTCTCTAATCAGGCAGATCCATCTTGCCAAGCTCTGATACATAATACCTGTGCTCGGCCCAAAGCTGCACGGCCCAATCAGAATCCTTCAGAGCAGGAACACGTGAGAACTACGAGCAAGACGACAGCAGGAAGTGACTGCACATACAGAGATTAGCATCGATGCTGACAGCTTCAGTGGCAGTTTCAACAGATCTGGGCCACATTTCTTTATTAAATTAAAAACAAACAACACTACAAACTTCTCTGTAGTAAATAATTTGTTCTGTTTGAATGAAGTTTCCTGTCTTTTGGTGACTTTTATGGGATTCACTTTTCAATGTTAATTTTAAACACCAGTAGCATCATAAGTGTGTATAGATGGTTGATGACTTATTTGAAATTTGCATCCTTTATAATCTTTTATAAACTATCATATCGAGAGGCCTGCACATTGCCCCCCTCCCCCCAAAAGCCAGCAAAAATCTCACTCTGGCCTGAAATCAAAACCTGAGAGCTGAGACTCGCATTAGCACAAAAAGCAGCCCTGATTTCTCTTGTTACCAGGTTGACTCATTAAAACCCTGATGCTCCACTTTTCTATAGGAGAATATCCAGAATACTTATGGATACAATGCTTTTTGTCAGTGATCGGCCTTTACAGCAAAACCAATCCATCCACCTGACAGGAGGTACGTGCGGGTGCTGAGCGAGTGTGTGTCCTGCAGCCATGGGGGTTTTCTCTGATGTGATTTACTTCCTTGTAGGTCCACGGGACACAGGGACTGCCTCTTTAATCAAGTGTTTTCCTGCTAAGGCAATGAGATCAGACACTGATACAAGGAACAGAGTTCACTAAATGTTTATGGTTTTTAGGTGGATTGTTTTTTTGTGAGTAATAATTCAAAAGAAACATGACACGCCTGCATTTTCGCAGAAGGAAGCAAAATAAAATCAATTTAGGACAAGCGACATACCTAACCTCATACAGCAGCTGTATCCGCCTGACTGAGTGTCTGTAATCATGAATCAACGTTGGGCAAGCCTTTGGGTATGATAGTTTATAAAGGATTATGAAAGATTCGAATTTCGAATAAGTTATCAACCATCTAAATGCACTTATCTTTTAATGCCCCTTGTGTTTTAAAATCAACATTGAAAAGTGAATCCCATAAAAGACACCAAAAGACAGGAAACTGCATTCAAACAGAACAAATGATTTATTGAATTCAATGTGTGTTTGTGTTTATGATTGGTATTGTTTATTATTATATTGAGGAAATTGGGCTGTACATGAATTTCATTGGACTTTAGGACTCTGTTCAAGTGTTTGAGTCCAGCATAAGCAATGTTGTGAAGCTGCTGAAATTAACAAGGATTAACTTGGCTGAAGTTCACATGCGGTCTTGTCAAACTGCTATAAAAAGCTGATATTCCCCGAGATGAGCTGTCGTTTTCCTTTTGAACAAGAAGTAATCACAGGATTCAGTGGGCTACAAAATCATATGATGAGATAACTTACTGTACTCGTGATAAGGTCGTCCATCTTACCTGGACACCACAAATCTTCATGCATGAGAAATACAGGTGTGGCAGGTGAGAGTCTGAAAAGGTTAAAATGCGTTTGTCACACTGAATATGTGAGACTTGAGAGCCCTGGATACAAAGCTGCTACGTCCTCACATACTAAATTTCTAAATAAAGAAGCTTTCTGGAGGAAAAGTGAAATGCTGCAAAGAATCTTACTGTAGCATATTGTCAAGCCAACATAGTTTTAAAATAGTTTAAACCTGGAAGTTGGTTAATCACAAGGCTTTCGGTGACATCATGTGCTGCTATGTACTGGCTAGTGTCTGGATATCTCCCCCCAGGGACCAAGCTTACAAGTTCCTTTATTGGCATTTATATTTACTAGTGCCATGGGCCTCGAGCAAACCCACTTCAAATAAACTGAACTAACCCTTTAACATGCTCTTTGGTATAAAACTTTAGCCTAAACAAAACTAATGCCCTCTAATAAATGCTCTAAAGGCCTTTTAACGTGTTATTTTAGTTCACTGACGCGAAAGATGTCTGTTTGTAACTTTGCGTTTAAAAAGAAGAAAACTTGTTTTTTTACACGTGGAGAGAAAAGAGTTTTTAAAGACTTGTAGCAAAAAGTTGATGAATCTCTTCGTTAAAGTACTGATACTGTTAATGTTTTAGGGGCCCCTGCAAGTCATGGGCCCTTAGAGTGTTCCCCCTTTATGACTCCCCTGTCAACAACAATAGTAATTATCCATCCATCCACTTTCTATACAGCTTCTCCCTTTCAGGGTCGCAAGGTCTGGAGCCTGTGGGGTACACTCTGAACCGTTCACCAGCCAATCACAGGGCCACGTAGAGAGACAGACAACCATTCACTCTCACACTCATACCTAAGGGCAATTACAGTGACTGATCAACCTAATAAACATGTTTTTGGTCTGTTGGAGGAAGCTGGAGTGGCTGGAGAGAACCCACATGTGCACGCAAGAACATGCAAACTTCACACAGAAAGGCCCTGACCGACCCGGGGATTGAACCGGCAACCTTCTTACTGTGAGGCACATCCACTACCTCCTGCACCATAATGATAAAATTAACAAATTGTACACCAATAACGTCTTATGAAAATGTTATTACATTATTTAAATATGCTGTTGTTTATTTTAAAGTTATGTTTTGCAGTAAAATTATGTTTCCCTATTTTAAAGGCTGAAAATCTGGTCTCTGTATTCAATGATGGCCTAAACCTGACCTCCACCTTCAACAACAAAAATTTGGATTAAGTGTTAATGAGAGCATCACATGTTTGACTAAAGACTGTCATCTAACACGTCTGCTGGACATTTAAGCTTTTTTCTTGATCCACACAAACATCAAAATGCAATGACGGCAGAGTATGACAGGCACAATAGAGGTCCATCAACATGAGTCAGGGCGTCGCACCGTCACGTCACATCCCGTCACACTCTGTACCGGCTGTGCTGTGACACGTTCGGTCATCCTGATTTTTGACATTTCTAAATAAGCTCATAAACATGGTGACATTTACATGAGGAAATAAGTTCAGGATTTATTCTGAAGGGGTTTTTGGTAGGGAGCGGGCAGGGCAGATGTTACCATTAATCAACATCAGATACTTAAAACGTCATTGAAGTTCAAAGATGAAGCTTAACGACTAAAAAACACATGTGCGTGAGACCAAACTAGTCAGTAGTGGATCTGTCATGGGAGCTTGAATGCTAATTATTCTTTTACCAGGGTTATAACACAAACATAATTGTTTTATGTCTAAAACTTCATTTTCTTTTGACCATTTCATTGCTATCAAGTACAAACCTATCTCAATAATTGTTACTTTTCAGGAAATAAGAAAGCTCTACTACTGAATGAGTGAATATTTGATGTCCTGAAAACAAACCATTTTTTTGGTACTTAAATTTAGTTAAAAGTTAATAAAACCCACTCATCAACATGAAAGGTGACAAATAGCACTGTGATGTAAAAAATAAATAAATAAATAAAAAAGGTGATAGGAGGTTTGTGCCCAACAGTGACAATTTGGTTTAATTTAGTTTAAATAAGTTTCTTATGGTAGTTTATAAATGAAAGAGTCCATGTCGTTCAGGTTTACACCCTTTAGTGTGTTTTATGTGTCTCCTTCATGTTGTAGAGTACTTCAAGACTGAAAGGCTGTGTCATCTGGACTACTCCTCTTTAAAGTGCCAGTAGCTGCCTGAAACATGTCATTTCAACCTACTGAAGAGGAATTTAAGGTCAGCGGCCCAATGGCAACTCAGCGTGGACATGCATTGAAGGCATCAGTGGGGCAGTCTGATAGTGCGCTTGGTCAGTAATCATGAGGTTGCTGGTCTGAGCCCAAGGACAAGCCACTTAACCCCTAGTTGCTCCCACTGTTGCATCATGGGCATGAAAGGGTGTGAATGTGTTGATACCGACATAGAAACTTCAACCATCAGTGAGTGAATGTCAGAGCGGATGGGGGTGAATGATAGATGTGACCTGCGGTGTGAAGCTGCTTTGAGTAGTCAAAGACAAGAAAAGCACATATATAGGCTTAAGTCCATTTACCATTTACCATGTCTGCCATTTGGCACCGACCAGATCTGAACTTATCAACTTAGACTGTTGTTCCACCCCAGGTCGAACCTAGCTCTGGACCAGCTGCCCAGAGCTAGGTTGGGCCTGGGGTCCCTCCCTTGTCACTCAGTTCAGGCCTGGCCTTTTTTTTTTCTTTCCGAGGCTATGGAGAATAAAGCATGGTAATAATAATGGAAATCATATGTATTTAGACAGATAGGTTTTTATTGCCATTGCTTACTATACAGCAAAACTCTGCCGGAGCAATCCATTAGCAGCATATCAATAAAGAGATCAACATCTGGGCGCCGGTGGTGCAGTCTGATAGTGCACTTGGTCGATAATTGGAAGGTTGCAGGTTAGAGCCCAGCTCGGGCTATCACATGGTGATGTGTCATTGGGCAAAACACTTAAATCCAAGTTGTTGCTGCATCAGTGGCGTGTAAATGCGCATGAAGGGTCGTGAAAGTGTGAGTTGATACTGATGGAAACTTCAACCATCAGTGAGTGAATGTGAGAGTGAATGGGTAGGTGTGAAGCTTTGAGTAGTCAAAGAGACTAGAAAAGCGCTATAAAAGCTCAAGTTCATTTACCATTTACCATATAAAATATAAATTAAATATAAAAATAACATGTTTACACACACACACATTTGCACAGCATGAGATTAAGAGGTTGAAACACGTCAGTTATTGCACAGAATCCCGGGATGAGTTCTACCTGTGTGTGTGTGCTTGCAGCTCCGAGGAAAAAGCTTTTCCACATCCACATCCTGTTTGTCCCAGTCTGCCTGAGGGTAGGGTGGTAAAGGGGGGTTACCAGGGAGTGAGGGGTCCTGCAGTGGTGGTCCATGTGAGGAGACAATAATCTTCTTAATTGTCCTCACCCTTCTGCAGTTGTGCAGTTGGAACAGCACACAGTGTAACAGTTGGTTAAGATGCTCTCCATGGTGCAGCAGTAGAAGCTGATCAGCAATTTCTGGGGAGGCCTGTTGCATCTCAGGGTCCTCAAGAAGAAAAGTCTAATGATGCAGGGGGTATTTAGGCTCTGGGTCAGCAGCAACCCTATTAAACCATAATATATTAACCAGATGATTTTCTTTGTGCATGCTCAGTGCGTGTTCAGTGAATTTTCCTTTGACCCTTCTCAGCTCTAGCTTGAGGAAGTAAAAAGAAAATTTTACTTGAATAAATAAAGCTGTCCTGGTGCATGGGAAAGTTGGCAGCATGGAGATATTGAACTTGTTATATAACACATGCCTCCACATGCTTTGGTCTCAACTGAATGGATTTCTGCCATTTAACAGCTAGGAAACTGCACTTTGAAGCCTTCAATATTGCAGCCAAAATGGGAAAATATGTTGTCCCATAAATGTAGTATTGGGGAGGCTCTAAGAGAAAGTCCATGGGCTCAGGTAGGGTTGGACAGTTTTTTTATTTTTTTTTGACTTGATCTTAACTCTAATTCAATAACCGCAGAACATGCAGGTCGGAAAAGACAAGGCCCACATGGGGAAGGGCCTTTTTACAAGGAATTTTAAAACACTCTTTTGTATTCTGTGAGTAAGAACAGCCGCTCCTTCTGCTCTCTCTGAGTTTAAACCTCCCACTCAGATGCTTTTGTTCTGATTATGAGTTAGATGCATGTACACACGTGCCATGTAAATAGTGAATTTGCAATTTTCAATCAGACTAATGAAAAATTACACACAGTAGCGACTTGAAAATGAATTCCAGCCTTTAAAGTTTGCACATACACTCACAGATCCCTTCATAAATCAATCATTTAACTCATCTGCTTGGCTCTGTCTGTTAGGATTAATGCCACAGACAACAACATACACGACAACACTTTAATACACCACGTGTGTAAGTGTGCACAATTTAAACACCAGGACAATAATCACCTGTCAGCGAGGCACACGCTTTGTCACACATTGTACTCTCTGTACTCTGTCATGTTAACAAGCCCACGTGTCGAACATTTCTGCACAAAAGCTTCAGATGAATTCATAGTCTGCAGAGGGTTTATTCAGAGAGACTCAGGATTTAGAATGTACTTATTTACATCTAACTGCAGCTTATTCAAGGCAATAGCTAAATCCAGATTTAGCCATCTTCAGATAAATTGTAAGAACGAAGGGTGTGATGTCCAGGATGTGGAGAAACTTGTTCTGTCTTCCTCAGAAACAATATAAAAAAGGTGGTTGTCTCTTAATGTCAACAGCGTAAGTTTGAGCAATGATAAACTGAAATGTGGAATTTCAATAATCAATCTAAACTTGCATTATTACAAAATCACAAACTTAAACTTGTGAACAACTTTCTGTATAAAATAACTTCTGATACACATCTATGCAGATGATGCTCAGATTTCTACCTGAATCACAAATGCTCTTGTAAAGTGCTGTATCAAAGTTGACAGTGAGTAAAAGGTGTATTTAATAAAATTATTTTAAATACACAGCAATAAATGGAAAATTATAGCAAAGCTTGAACACTGACCTTTCAGGATAAAAGTCAAAGTTAGTTCTGTTGCTGGTCAATGGACTGCAGCTTCATCCAGTCTTGCCTTAATGTTGGCTTTTTTTTCAACATGACTGCATAATATTCTATTAAATAAAGGTCAATGAATGCATGATGTGGTTTATTTTGAGCCCTTTAGGGCAGATATTCAAATGAAATAAGATAATTTTCTTTCATTTGTACCTGATTAAACTGGTCTCATTGTAAAGAGGACCTCATGGACTGCATGTGCAAGCAGTATGAAGAACTTTAATATTATGATAAACCTTATTACTAGTCTATAGTGTGAGGATATCTGAACATTTTAGTATTTCATATACTTTGAAAGTACTTAACTCAAAAAGTGCATAGTAAAAGTAATTCATACTGCTTGCACATGTAGTCAAAAGGTCCTCTTTACAATGATGCCATGATGGTAAAGGGAAAAAAGGAACATGAGAAAGTCGCGCAGCCCGCCTGTCATCCCCTCTCACTCAGCACAGAGCATTTACCGTAATGGTTGAAACGCATGAGCACATCAAATGTAGGAGCTACTGGCTTGACTGCAGTGCCTCTCGTCAGTATCCCCCGTGAGATCTTCCTGCCACGGCGCCCCCTGCAGGCCTGGAGCACTTCTGATGTTCTTGGTTTTGTTTTGTTTCTGCTCTTGCAGCTGCTTTCCTCTTATAAACTGCATCGAGCTGTAGGCCACCGTAGTCTCCTCTTAATATCAACAACAGTGTAAGTTTGAAGCGCATGAACTAAGATCTTAAAATGCAATAATAAAAAGAATCTGAACTTTAACCTGTCACTAATTCTTCATTGAAAAGTAACTCTGGATACACCTCTGGGCCAGTGGTTCTCACATACGTGCCTTCAGGCAAGTCTAGGTGTGTCATGGAAATGTGCGGAACCACAAACAACTGATACAACAAAACAACAGCTTGTGGATTACTTTGTTGATAAGCATTTTGTAAAATCCTCCAAGAAGGCTCTTTTTGGAGGCATTTGTCTGTTTGTCCATTTGTGAGCAAGATAACTCGAAAAAATATCAACAGATTTTGATTAAATTATCAGAGAATGTTCATTATGGCACAAGGAAGAAGTGATTTGATTTTGTCATCGATCCGGTTCTGGATCCAGAAGTTTGTCAAAGGATTGGTTAACATTGCGAGACAGGGCAGTTCTCCAAATTTTGGTTAATAACTCGGCTAATAATGTCAGTAATGCTTTGAAAAAAATCTGCAGTAGTATGTTATGCAAGTCCAAGCAAAACCTCAGTTATGTTTGGATCTGGATTAGTTTTTTTTTTCCTTCTGGACCTCTGCCCAGATCAGTGGTACACACCTTTTAAGCAGCCACTGATTGTCAGTGCTTTGGTGGAGGTTTGAGCTCTCTGAGCACTTTAGTTAGTAATAGTGTTGTTTGTCTTTTTTATATTTCAAATAAATCATTGAACACACTTAAAAAAATACTAAAACACACATTAAAAGGCCATGTTAGATAATCTTTAAATACTCATGCACGCCTTCTGAAAAGCATCTTAAATGGCAAAATGATTTCACTGAAATTCAAGTGTCTTTGGATCAAATAACACTTTAGGGAGTAAATGAAACGTGAAAGTATTTTTAAAACTGCTAGGACTCCATAGTATGAGAACAATGCTGTGACTAATTTCTTATTAAACTATTGGTGTGAAGCAAGAGAAACTCTCAGAAAGAGAGTCATTTTTAATCAATAATTAAAAACCCCATAGTGATTAATGTAGGTAATGCTACGAGGGTTACATGCTTCAAAGAGTATAATTTCATCAACACTTAACAGTGTAATCAAGTCCACAATATTTTTTCTATATAGACAAACAAATCTTTCATGCACAAACATGAAATTAAAAAGTCCAGCTACTAAGAAGTTGTTTAAAAAAATCTTAAAAATATGTAGCTTTAGTTGAGTACCTATGATTAAAGATACAATAAACTCTTTTCTATTAAAACATATTAAATAGCCTTACATGATTCAGGACCTCTTGTTAAAGAGTGTGAATCGACAACAGTCCACTGCATAAAAAATCCCTCAGAATAAATGCCCAGGATTGTTTTTCCTTACATCTGTTTTGCCCATACAAAGGCTCGCAACCCACTGAAAAGTGGTCTGTGACCCACTTTTGGGTCACGGACCCACCAGTTGAGAATCTCTCTCTAACGTAATGTATCGCACGTACATACTCTACATGAATGACGGTACACCAAGTTTATGAGCTCCATTAAAAGATCTATGTCCTGTCATTACTGCACCCTGGTATAGGTAAAGAAGCAGTAGCAATTCAGTGGAAACTAGAAAATCACTCAGAGAGCGCAGACCTCCGCCAAGCAGCTCAGATCTGCTGTGGCTTTTCCACCCCTGTAAAAGATGCAGTTCTGGATCACCAGAACCAGAATAGAGCCAGGATCTGGACTTATCTCAGCACATACATGGAGGTTGTTCTCCTGTTTGAACACAACAAGTTTTGGGAACATCACTTAATATTTTGCTTTTATGTGAATTATTGAATGTCATCAATGGGATTTCCCTTTATAAAGTTCAATGTTTTTTGGTGATGTCAGTCTGGATGAAATTTACCCTGATGATAAAGACATGGACCCCATATTGTCCTGTAAAATTGTAGTTTTAAATGGTGGGTCAAAATTGGCCCCAAGGTGATAAGTGTACACTCGTTTTGTGTAGTGTCCATGGAAATACAAACACAGGCCATTTTTCCCTTTTTCTGATGATGGGGTCTTTTTAGAGAAATCTTTAAATTTCAAGCTGAGAGAGACAGCATAAAGAGGGTTTCTCCTCATGTTGAAAATGTTTATGGGTCATTTTTGAACCTAAGACAACAGTAGGGCCTGGCATGAACACAACAACTTTGTATGCTCTAATAAGTTGTGTACCTTGAATCTTTCTTCAGCTCTTTCCATTTAGTTGGTTGGTTGATCAGCTGATCTGACAGTGAGTACGAGTCAAAAACCCTTTTCATATTGCTAAGTGTTAGCTTGTTACTGTGAAGAAACCTTACAATGTCAATTAGCAGGGTTTGCATATGAACACATGTACTGAATTCTGTGCTCACTTGAAAGAGGTGGTCTGAGCTTGCTTCCAATCGATCCTGGAGTACTTTGTTTGTAATTGGAATGCAGTTGACCCAGCAGCGGCACAAACAGGGTGACGAGTTAACTCATCACACCGCTGTAGAAGAATGATTATCATCAGCATCAATAATAATGAAAGAAAGAAATCAGTGATTTTAGATAATAGTGGCAAAGATCCCTGATTGGAATGTTTACTAAGATAAGATGTAAGAAAATCATTTAGAAAGTCAAAGGTCACAGGAACTAAAACCAAAATGAACATGGTATCTTTTTAACAGGTGATGAGAAAGAAACATTTTGGTTAATGCCACTTCAGAATTTCATTTTGATCATAAATAAAAACTTGCGGATTTGATGCAGTGATGTTTGAGTTTCAAGAGGATTTCCCTTGAATCACTGAGGCGTGGTAAACAAATGATTTCCTTTTTTTTTTTTTTTTTTTTTTAAGACTCCAGGAAATAAAAATACAGGTCACATTATTTCACCTCTGACACCATGTAGTTTATTTGTTGCTTATTTGTTTCAGCCTTTGTGTTTAACAGTTAATGTCTGACTAATGTCTGACTGAGATTCACACAAAGGCTGAAACAAATAAGCAACAAATAAACTACATGGTGTCAGAGGTGAAATAATGTGACCTGTATTTTTATTTCCTGGAGTCTTAAAAACCACTAAGAGCTCCTCTGACAGCCTACAGGTCTTCATAATTTGTTTTTCTTCTCTTTATATTGTTAAAAATATGATCAGGTTTTGGTGTGAGTAATCAGTCGGCTGATGGGAGCACTCACTGACCCTCAGATCTCGCCATCTCAGAGCTCAGAGGAAGGAGGCTTAAAAAGAGACTGAAAAACACATTTGCTTGTTCTGGATGATTTTGCATCCAAAAGCAGAAGAAGCAGCTGTTGGCTTTACTCTTAAGTATTTTTAAAGTGCTTTATCTTGAAAATAAATAATTTCTGGTCAGTGTTAACTCGTTGTAAAAACCGAAACATGGAAGTTACCAACCATATGAAAGAGACATGCCTGTGATCCTCCTAATATTGACCAAGATGTTCTCTGTCATGAGGGCCAAACAATTAGAAATGTGCTTCCACACTGTTTAAACTCTCTTAATATCTCAGTTTGTATATATGAGGGACAAATATTTTCCCTCTCTGCTGTCAATGACTCTGAAGGACTTTATTTTCTGTTCTGAAATGAACTTGAATCATGAACTCAGGCCTTTTCCTCCTGCTCTTTTTAGATTTAAGATTTTTTTTAAATGGGACAGTATGCATTAATAAACATTGACATGTAAATGCATGGGATAATAGCCGAGTGGCTAATTTCCATCACAGTCCCATTAGCAGGTTGGTGTCAATACAAAACAGGCATCTGTGATAGGAATAAAACACACAGAGCATAATATTCAAAGGCATGCAGTCCAAAAGAAAAAGGGCCGGAAGTTGGGGGACCATGGAAATTATAAACACTGAATTTAAGTGCTGGAGCACTAATTAAAGTGCCAAATTCTAAAATGCATTGTGCTAGCTGTGGTCCTTGTTATACTGCACATTGCCCAATATTGCACAGAAATATAAAGTGCATTTTGCATTGCACATTACCCTACTGCCCAAGATAATAAAGTGCCACGTTGAATATAATATTTCACGATGCCCATATCACACAGTTACACATGCAGATGTGTGAGTAGATGTTGCACTAAGAAAGCATACATAGATGTCTTATGTAAGCATAGATGTCTTATGAGTAACTCAACTCCTTGCTTAAAAAAAGAAGGTAAAGAAAAAGGTCTGCAGCAGCTGATGTGGTTTGTACAGTGGGACTATCAGCTGTAATCTGACACACCAGATCAGCTGTTCAATATATGTCCATCAAGGAAACAGCCCATAGAAAGTGTTTGGGGATGACTTAAACCTTTCAAAAGCAAAACCAGCAGATGATTGGATGATTGTTCCTTCACATTCATTTATCTTTATCTGACCCGCTGTTGGATAAGGAGAAAAGGTACCCAAATAACCGACCTGTGCCGGCTTACTTTTTGGCACCCCTGCCAGTGCACCAAACCGACCCTAAAAGGTGGACTGAAAGTGCTGCAGTCTGTTGATTGGTCACAAAAACAATCAATTCTCATGCAACAGCAGCGGAAACAAAGACACACACCATGTTCAAATAAGCTGTGAATTAAAGTGATTGGTTCACCGCTGCTCAGTACTGGTGTGCTAGAGATGTGCTCTGTTTACAATCGCACTCCACTGCAGCAGCGTTAATTTTGTTGACTAATTATTTTCATCATAGTTTTCGTCAACAACTTTTTTTCCCCTGACCAAAACTAGTCAGTAACTAATAAAAACAAGTGCACGTGGAAAAAAACTCAAACTTAATTAACTGACATTTTCACCAACAGATAAAAACTAGACTAAAATGTTTGACAGAGACGTAATCCAATCAGACCTAATTTGGTCATGTAGAAAGTAGGGACAAGTTAGGAATATATCCAATCACAGCTGCCTTAGCTTCATGGTGGTGGGATAAGTTGTAGAGCGATCCAATCAGAGCTCCTCTCTTTATGAATTGATATATTCATGTAGAGCAGGTTCACTGTTTGTTGTCAGTTCTGGTATTGTAACTGAGATGCCTCTGCCAGGTAGCCTAAATAAAGGTGACTGCATTTCACACAAAAGTTCAATTTGTTTCTGCCAATTTATACATTCAAACTTTACTAGCATTCAATAAAGGGTTATTAGATATTTCATTTTATCCAAGTGTAAAACATGACTTCGGAAATTCAAGGGAACATAAAAAATGCCTTACATTTTACGTTTCATATTTTAGTCGACTAAATTTACAGTAGATTTCATGGACTAAAATGTTGTGAAATTTCATCAACTAAAACTATAACTAAAACTAAATTAAAAAGTGCTGTCAAAATGAACACTGTCCTGCAGACGGCTTCATTATGTCACATGCGTGCCAGCGTGACCCTCTCCTCCCTCACATCCCGACTCTCACGTGAGGGTACAGCTGGCAGTGGAAAGGCAAACAAGATCAAGGTTTACCGCTCCAAAGCAAACCAAACTGAACCAAACCAGACAATATGGTGGAAAAGAGGCATTAGTGAATGCCCTCATGCATCATTACAGTACCTCAGAAAGACCAGTGGAAAATCACAGCAGGACTGGAAAGGAAAATTCATGGTTCAGTCTAAGTGATGAACTGTCGTCAGTGTTCACCTGAAAGTTTACAGGAACACAATCGACTGCATTTTATTGGTTTGATTTTTCATTTCGTGGCACTTGTTTTGTTTAAATGCTCCTGGGTAACAAAGTGTGAGAGCAGTTCCTTGTGTCATGATGTGCTGCTCATGAACTCTGACCTTTAAGGTCGTTAAAAATGAGTTTGTCACTTTGGGGTTGGTCTCATTAATGAACAGAAAACACATATCAAAGAGAGGACACTTATTATGTTTTATTTTCCTTCACAAAGTCTCTACAGGCTTCTTTTTTTCAGCTAATGAAATCTGTTTGTGCTCCCCATTAATCTTTAAATAAAGAAAATAGCTTTACCTCATTGGAGTGAAGGTTTGTTCATAACAGTTTGATGAATAACTTCAGTAAATAGGTCACAGCTTCAAATGGAGGCATCAGAATTATTAATTATGTTTAAACATCTACACTGAACACTTATTTCTTACACTGTAGCTGATTTTTTAAAATGTAACAGTATTTTACTGTAATATCAATAACTACCTACAGTAAAGGTCTATACAGTAAGTTACTGTGAATGGCAATGGATTGTGGGAAAGCATACTGATTTCTGTAAACTTTATCACAATATTAACAGTTACCTACTGTAAAATGTCTCTTCAGTCAATAACTGAAAAGGGCAATGGATCAACATGGCTTCTGTCTGCTCCATTGTATAGTGTCTTTAGATAACATTTGTTATGCTTTGGCACCACACGAATAAAGATTATTTGATTGACTATTAGAAAAATGTAGTCAAAATTCCATTTTCCCTGTAAAAAAGGCAAGATTAGTAAATGTTTCACATCTTTTAAACAAATACTTGAGAAAAGTATTTGATTCAATGAAAATTTATGTAAGTGATGTTTCTTTCTTTGCAAAACTATATATTGCTATAAATGATCATTTAAATAGTTAAGGTTATAGTAAAATAAATTATATAACAGTAAGTTCACTGTAAATTAAAATGCATCAAAGTTGTGTAGAATAACCTTTTGCAATGATACTGTAAATGAAAATACCATAAGGATGCTGTTTTTGAAAACACAGTAATGCTGTTAATTAAAACAGAGTAATGCTACTGTAAAGACATTTACTGGCATCTCGTTGCCACTAACTTACTGTCAAATTTACAACCTATTTTTACAGTGTACCGAGGCAACACAAAAATCAAAACTTCAAGATGTTGACTTAATTCAGCTGTCATTTTCCTCCACTGTTCCTCACATTTGTCCCCTCTGTCTCCATTTAAGTAAAGAAGTTTCTAGTGATAAAAGCAGTGGTTAAAGAGAGTCATGTCCATTAAAAAGAACAGGCTAGTTGCAGGTGTTACAAGCTGATGTGTCCCATTTTGTTGTTCGGGAGGATGTTTAAAAGTATTCAAAGAAGGAAGTTCTCACACTGCCGGTAACTGTGGGGACTTTCAGTGAATGCGGGTGTTGTGGTTGGCTGTGTGGTTAGATGAAGAGACATATAAGAAAGATAAAGTTCTGTTCTCGGGATGAACATATCAAGATAACGAAGAAGTTTGTTTTGAAATGTGACGCTGAACGCTTGGCCTGTACTTGTGATAACAATTTCACACAGCGTGATGAAGCATGATACTGTAAATGCCATCAGGGCTCTAAAATGGGGCCCTAAGCCTTTTTTTTTAGGTCCTCTTAAAACCTAACTATGATTGTTTATCTAAATCACTGCTTCCCTTCTTTCATCTCTTGAACAACTCTCATTCTCCTCCAACCTCTGGTATCAACAAGGCATTTTGTCCCAAAGAACTTCCTCTAACAGGATGTTTTCAGTCCTTTTTTAGCATTCTCTTATCTTAGCCGCTTGCTTCTGGATGCTATATCTCAAGAATTAACCTGTTCACCTGTGGAGAGTTAAGCTGACCTGCTAGAAGAGCTGTTCAATGTATTTCACTAGTCCATCTGGGAAACAGCCCGTAGAAAGTGTTTGAGAATGGACAGAACAATTCAAAGCATATCCAGCAGGTGATTGGACGATCGCTCCATCAATCAGATTCATTACAGGACAATCAGATAATGAAAAGGTGGGCACTTATGCAACAGTGTTAAGGACAGAACATGAACCACTTCATTGAATAGTGGTGTGAAAATATCCTTTATGTTGAGAAGTTTGTAGTGTTATTTGTTTTTCACTTTATAAAGAAATGTGGTCCGGATCTGATTAAACTGCTACGGAAGCTGTTGGATCAGATTAATCCATCTGCACAGCAATGTTAGTGGAATTTTCCAAGCAGGTTTCTTTTGAGGATTTCTCAATGTTCCCAGAATTTTGTTGCACCTGTCCCAGCTTAGTTTGGGATGTGTTGCAGGCATCAAATGCAAAAGCATTTGCACAATAAATTTTATCAGTTTGAATATTAAAAATCTCACATTTGTAGTTGGTTGGAAAGGATTTGCAAATCCTCATATTCTGCTTTTATTTACATTTAACTCGATGTCTGAACCTCATAGGAATTTGAGTTTTTACAAACTGGTTTCATTATGTATTGTTGAAACAGAGAATAAGCAGCCAGAGATGAAGACAGCTCCACCCTAAATGTGTTAAAGTTAAGAACAGAGTGGTTGAGCCAGAGGAGGATCTGATCAAAAGAGGGTCTGGGGTCCTCGGCTGTGGGACTTGAGTAGTGGATTGTTTTCGTGTTCGTGTTAATTTCTGATCTCACTTTGCTAGAGCAGGGTTAGCCAACAGGGTGCCTGTGAGCACCCGGTAGCCCACAGGGTGCTTTTGAGGTGCTCACTGGGACATTCTTAAAATAGTATCACCATCGCCACCACAGAGCTTGTGATAAAAAACCATTTTTTAATTAAAATGTTAGGTTTTCCAAATAAATTATACTTAAATCAAAAAAAAAAAGAGGTGTGGCATGTGCATTCAATTTTAACATTGTCTATTTTCTTTTAACTTTGACCTGCGTAGGGTCAAAGTTTATGTTCATGAACTGATGCCACAACTCTATCAGCACTCTTGAACCGCTACGGAGTCACATGTTAAAAAGGAAACTGCAAAAGTGTGAATGTTGAACATATCAGATTAGTTTAAGAGATACATAAGTTATTAAAGATATATTTAAGAATAAGGTTTTTCATAATAATAATCACTGGTAATTATTGTTGGGAATCATTACAAGTTAACATATAGTGTTATATGTAGCCTGTCAAAAACAGATTAATTATTTTTAAGATAAATGATCCCTCTATAACACTCCTCGTATTTCCGGTGGCTCTCAGGCTAAAAAAAAAATACATGACCTTTGTGCTAGAGTATGATTTGTCTCCTCGTGGCTATGGAATCAACATAGAGTAAATATTTTGGTCAGTCTGACAGGTTTTAATGTAATATCTAAAGCGGATGTTCACGCTGCTGTCGAGTTGACCTCTCCCCTGCTCTTTTCTCTCTGATGTAGGTCTCTACCAGACTGGGTGCTTCAAATTCTCCTGTGATAACTTACAGAGATATAAGTTGTGCTTGCTGTAATTATGGGCTGTCTCACTGATGATACCCTTTCATTCGACTTTCCCTCTGCACATGCTCACAGCTCACCACTGCTGAGGTGAAGCTGGGAAGTTTACAGAATGAATGCGTTAACAATGAACTCAAATGCCCTCTGGACTGCTGCACCCTACCGAGAAGCCTGCAGCCTGACAAGAAAATCCATTCATCACATGTGTAGCTCTGCTGCTGGTCATAATTCATCTAAGTCCTTTGTGTGGGGGCTCATGCATTCTTTACGATTCTGTAGGTGTGTGAAGGTTTTGCATTTAGAAAGTACATCTACAAAACCAAACAAAGAAATGATTTTTAAAACAGACTGGCTCACTTTTTGTACTTTACACTGTGGTAGTGGCCCCCTGCCTGCTACTGTATCTGTTTAGCCCGTGACAGATTGATGAATGATCGTCCAATCACCAGCCCGATATGCTTTTAACCCTTTGATGCGCAACACACGTCAAAAGTTACTTCTGCATTCATTTCCCTGTCCATATAATTCTGGCTAAGTTTTTATTTGTTCCAGCTTTTTAAATCAATTCATTTTGTGATTAATTATTCAAAGTATATTTCTGAGTATCCTGTTTTTGATTACCACATATCTTTATTTCCATTTTTCCTTTATTACCTCTGCCAAGGAGGTTATGTTTTTGTTGGCGTATGTTTGTTTGTTTGTTTGTTTGATTGTTAGAAAGATCATGCAAAAACTACTGGACAGATTTCGCTGAAATTTTCAGGAGATGTTGGTAATGGTCCAACATAAAAAAGATTAGATTTTAGTGGTTATCCGGAAAGCTGCTATTAGCGGACGATCATTTTTGCTCAATAACTTTCCAATTAATAAGGATATCAACATGATTCCGTGAGCTAGGTGTGGGTTTTCAGGGTCAAGGAATCATATTATGATGGCAACTTTATTGTGGAACTGTTGCTTATTGATGTAACAGCAATATCTGAGCAACCTCCTGAGGTTTGTGCTCTCTGAGTGCTATCTAGTTATTCTATGAACAGAGCCAGTTTTTATAGCAAAACACTAGAAAAGCACTCAGAGAGCGCAGACCTCCACCAAGCAGCTTCAGTCCTATCTCACAATGTTATAGAATCCTTTAAAAAATTCCTGGATCCTGATGGTGATCCGGATCAGTCCCAAAATCTAATCATTTGTTCCTTCTCCCATTCCACACATTTCCTGAAAATTTCATCCAAATCTGTCCATAAGTTTTCAAGTTATTTTGAACACAACAAACAAACAAACAAACAAACAAACAAACAAACAAACAAACCAACGCCGGCAAAAAACATAACCTCCTTGGCAGAGGTAATAAAATAAAAAATAGTTTCAACTAATAGATGTGCAAAGTGAGCTTCTATGAGCTGTGAAGTATCTGAAACACGTCACAGTTTCCCACAAAGCAGTTTTATGCATGTGGATCACTTCTGACAGATGTGTGTAAACTTGACGTCGAAATATAAAAGGTGTGATTGTTCATAAAGTAAGGAAGGGGAAATTGTTTTTTCCTTAACAAAAACAAAAGACTTACTGCATACTTGTTATAGTTACTGAAAAATAAATGTATTTCAAAGATATATCACAGAAACACTCATCCATACATGAAATAACAATGGATATGAGTCATTTTTGACCCATGCTGTGCATTGGAGTAATGATAAAAATGGAGTTTTGCTCAAAAAGTAAGAAAGGAAAAAACAAATAAGGTTTTAAGAACATAAAAGGCAAATCAATTGGGGAATACCTTGAAGACTGAATGAGAAAATTAATGTAATGCAAAGACATAGATAATTAAAAATCAGCAGGGTCATTTCTGACCCATGTTGGGCATCAAAGGGCTAAAAAGTTCTGTCCACTCCCAAACTAACCCTTCGGGCTGGTACCCAGATGGACTGGTGAAATTTATTCTGAATAGTATATTGTATGTTAAATGGTCCATCTGGTGTGTAAAGTTGGGATTTTTTAGTCCCTTAAAAAAACAAAAACATTGCTTCATAAACATATCAGTCCCTGTAAAGTGTCGGGTTTCAGTATCTGAAAACTTGATCATTAAAAACAGGCTGACAAAATGAAATATTTATTTTATCTGTCTACTGAACTTGTTATAAACTCTAACAGAAAGAATGTTCTGAGACCCAGAGACCTCAGAGGCCATCTATAGTTATATAGTTTTACTTATAAGTGAAACAAAAGTACATTTGTCATTCACAATTTTACTGTCCATGAAAGTGAGTCACCTCTCACTGAGCAGAGTGCAATGTGTTTACTCATTACGTCTGTTCTTTTTTAATCTCATCAATCAGAGAAATTGAGCTTCTCCACCTTTATTTTCCTTTTTGGGAGCAGAGCACGCCCCAAACAAACTGAAGGGAGTGGGTTATTGCTATCATGACAGTGGAAACAAATTGTTTAACAAATGTTTGTCAGAGTTGTCATGAGGGTGTCAACCAATCTAAAATGTAAATGCATGATTAATGATAACAGTGATTATACCTTATTCTCCTTCTTGCGCCACAACCTTTTATTAGTGTACATTTTTACTTTCTCTGTCTAATGGTCTAATAAAATGTTTCTCAGGATCTTTACGTGGTGTAATATATAATTACTATACTGATTATGCCTTATGTTCCTCATTACGCCAAGGCTGGGTTACATTTTTACTCTTGTTGTACCTCTGAATCTATCTGCAGCCCCTGTCACCTTAGCCCACGTTATCCTCCTCAACTGTCCATCTGAACACCTCAGCCTTGTTGGTGTGATTCTCCCCTGGTTCTGTTCATACCTCACCAACAAAAATTTCAGCTTCAGTTATTCCAGTTCAGACCCTGCCCTGCTTATAAAAGGTGTTCCCTAAGGCTCTGTCCTTAGTCCCCTTCTCTACACAATCTGGATCAGGAATGGGCGACTTTGGTTACCAAAAGGGCCACATTAATGTTGTTCTCACTTTCAGTGGGACAAACTGAACAAAGAAATGAATTGGTATTAATAAGACAATCAAATGTATCTATAGCTAGAGGAAAAAACATAAAGATGCTGTTTTTATCAAAAGTAATGTCCATATTTCAAAGCTCAAAGTAGACATGACTGATTGAAATGGACTGAAACTTGAATTGGGCTAAACAAATCAATAATTCTAGTTAAAGTACTTTTTCAGTGTAATAAACTGCTTTTGTTAATTAATGAATTAATGCCACCTTTACTTTACCAGTCAGTCCCATTAAGAATAACATTTCTTTTACAAAGGTAACCTTTTCAAGATAACAGTCATAAAAACATTGGTTATTGATTGTTGTTTAAGTTCATGCCATCTATTTTCCCCCAAAATGCATTAATAATACTTCATTAAATACCTTGACAGAAGCCATTAAAGCAAATAAAATCAAATATTTCCAGGTAAGGAGTGCAATAAAACCTGTTGTTTAAGACTACTCTAAAAATATTTTCCATTTTTTTCATGTTGTCCTACATTTAACCTGCACATTGTGTCACAGCAGCAAATCAATAAAAAACCTTACTGCACTTTTGCATCTTGATGGTCGCATGCCTGACACCAAAGACATATACAATATATACATACTTTCATAGAAATAATGATCTTTGATTGTGATGTACCTGAATCAGTTTTATCCCTTATCCTCCCTTATCCAAGAATCAAAGAGGAGGACAAAGCAAAGAGGGATTCTCGCTCGTTGCCTCTACAAATACAAAATTTCTCCTTTAATTCCCACAGTCCTGAAGATCCTTACGCTCCACGATCTCCCTGCTGTGTTTATAACTTGATGTATCCTGTTTGGCACTTGTGAGCATACTGCTATTGATTTCTAACTACGGTCATGTCATTGAATTGCACAGGATGCATGAGACAAGACTAAAGACTCCTGATAATATTAAACATGTTTGATTTTGTCAGAGTGATTTTGGTCAGAGTGAGATTTTTGGTGGCTTGCTGGGGGGTGGGATGGTGCGCAACGATGTGCAGGCCTTTGGATATGATAGCTTATAAAGGATCATAAAGGATTTAAATTTAAAATAAGTCATCAACCATCTATTTGCACTTATTATTTGATGCCACTGATGTTTTAAAATCAACATTGAAAAGTGAATCCCATAAAAACACCAAAAGACAGGAAACTTCATTCAAATAGAACAAATGATTTATTAAATTCAATTTGTGTGTCTGTTTTTGTTTATGATTGGTGTTTTTTATTATTATATGAAGGAAATTGACTACACTATACAATGAATTTTAATGGCCTTTAGGACTGTTCAACTGTTTGAGTCCAGCTTAAGTGACTTGGTGCGTGCGGTGAAGCTCCTGAAATTAGTAAGGATTGACTTGGCCTAAAGTTCATATGCAGTCTTGTCAAACTGTTATAAAAAGCTGATATTCCCTGAGATAAACTCTCTTTGTTTTCCTTTTGAACAATAAGTATTTTCAGGATTCAGTTACAAAATCAAATGATGAGATAACTTACTGTACTCATGTGAGAGGGCACTCCTGTCGTCCATCTTACCCGGATACAGCAGTGCTATTTTCTGATTGGCTGACATGTAGCTGTATGTTATTTTTTGATTGGCTGATGGGTAGTTGATCTTATTGACTCTGTTGTATCAAGCTCCCATTGAGCTCTATGATGCCTAGAGCATCTTGCTACACATTCTAATGCATACATAGTGGGGTAACTCGGTGGGCATAACCTAATAAATTTTCATGCGTGAGAAATACGAGGTGTGGCAGGTGAGAGTGTGAAAAGGTTAAAATATGTGTGTCAAACTCTGAATTCGTGAGACTTGAGAGCCCTGCATCTAACGACCACAATTGTCGCCCTGATCAGAAAGACTCCCAAAGATTTAACTACGACTTTGGAAATTTGTCTTCTACTTTAAAATAGCAGACAAACTGTTAAACACTGTTGGGTGTAAGGTCGACATGACTGTTCTATCTCTGCAGTTCAGGGATGTCCTGTAAAACCGTATATTTGAAAGAAACACAAGATACCTGTGTCCTGGTGAAAATATAAGCTACCTCATCAGCTACATGGCCCTTCATTGCCACAGCATCACCACCTTCTCCTCAACCAGGCTCTGTCCATGCAAGGTAGCGGCAATGCTGATGCTATCTACTCTACCACATGGCCTCTTACTGGCCCTCCAGCCCCACCACATTGACTAATGAGCAGCAAGAACCAGGGCATCACTGGGGTCATCAGGTGGGGACCTCCCGTCATAGGAATTTCATCCAGTTTGCCCCCATGACACCTCAAAGAGGCTGGTCAGTGAACTCTGGCATCCCTTACCCCTCCATGCTTACTCTCCCCATCCACCATGCTAGTACAAAGCCCAGTTAATCTTACCTATCCTACACATGGCCATAAGAGCCAGAACAGCATGTCGCCTTCAACAGACCCAGGCTCTGTACGTGCAAGCTCCGGGGAGTGACATGCTGATACTACCCTCCCTAGTCCATGAGTTAAATTGGTTGTCAACTTGGTTGTTGGGGCGGCAGTAGCTCAGTCCAGAAGGACTTTGTTTGGGGATCAAGCTTATGCAAGTTTGTTCAGCAAGAAATTGCACATTTACATCGCTGTTTTCAACTCTCTATTATTATTTTAAAGGGACTCTTTGAGATTTTACATAGAGCTTTAGAAAGTTATAGAATTTGCATACAGGCATTACAGCATATAACATACCAATACAGGCATTACAGGATATAACAACATTTGTTCCAGTAAGCTCCAGAGAGTGAACCCAGGAAAATCCCTCTGAGAAGGAACATCGGGTACTTCAGTGACCTTTGAGCAGCTTTACAGTATCATAGTGTGTCATTGTTCTGAGTTACATTTCAAAATAAAACTATTTTCTTACACAACTGTCGAGACCAGAGACTGGTCATATATGAGATGGTTCACCATATTAAAGTGTGTCATCTTGTGAATTTTAATCTTAAATGTAATTATTTTCTCACATGACTGCTTGGAAATGACCAGAAACTGATTTGTATGCAGGATGGTCAAAAAATAAATAGGCCATGATATCTGCCTCCACATCTGACAGCTCTTTTGTATGTTGGTTCCTTGTGGTTTACTGCAAAGCACCGTGTGACATGTGTTTGAAGAGGCCAAAATCAAACTGATAAATTTCCCTCTCTTACTGACTAAATGCTCTATTTCAGTTTGTTTCATGAAATAAAATTACCTGAATGAAGACCCTTTTGTGAGGTTCAAGCATCCCCTAAGTTCCATTTTAGCCCCCTAATATAAAAATACCATATGGCCATTTCCCCAGTGACTCTTTTTAATGTGGAAAAATAAATAAATTGCAAAACTCTTAGTTTGATATTTTAGCAAGCAAAACAGTGATTTCTGAATGATGAGTCTACATCAGGACGAAGTGAAAATCAATTCCTGTCTTAATAAATAGAGGGAAAACCCATGGGTCAGACATGCAAAAGCTGTTTTTTGGTGAAAAATTACAGGTTCAAGGATGGTCAGTGCAAGACCCGCCTGAACCATGTTCAGAAGTTGGTTTGATAGCTGGTGAGGTGCCTTCCTGGGCACTGCTGAAGTGCCCTTGAGCAAGGCATTTAACCCCAAATGCTGCTTGTTAGCACTTCTTCAGGAGCAGCCACCATCACTCTGACATCTCTCCAGTAATGCATGATTGTAGGACCTGTTTGTGCATGTATATGCATATTTCGGCCCATGTATTTGTAATATGTCTCAACAACAGAGTGTAAAGAATTGAATTTCCCCATGAGGGATTAATAAAGTAAATCTTCTTCTTCTTCTTCAAAAGCTAATCATCTCAAACTGAACTTTCCACCCTGCAATTTTCAAAGTTAACTTTGGTTTAGCTACAAGTTAGCCTGTGTTAGTCGGGAATGCTGAGTGTGTGTTCATGAATGAATGTGTGTAGTAGAGAGCAAGAGGGTTTTTGGTGGTTTGTTTTTTGTTTTTAGGGAAACTGAAACACAGATTGATCTGACTCTTGGTACCCTCTGTGGGTGTTACTAGAGGAAGTTGTTTGGGTTTTTGTTGTTGCTTTGTCTCTATTAAACTTGAACACCGTGAGCACTCAGGCTGTGTTCTATTATTGGACTGAACAGTGTGAGCACAAATTGAACAGTTGTTCATTGTCTTCAGAGTGAACTACACCCAGGTTTTGTTGACAGGTTGATAACATGTGCGCTCAGTTCATCGTTCTTCAAAAATATGAAAACATGAGAGTGTTCAATGAATACATTCATCTGGCTGGTTGAGGCACAGTGCAGACAATTACCAAGTAAAAAGTAAAACTAATGTAATGAAGCATGTATTTTTGTCACAGTGACCCACATCTGCAGCCATTAACCTCTTTTAAGCTTCAAAGAAGTTTCATTAAAGTGTCATGAGAATAAATTTCACGTGTATCATCCCATCAGGATTAGTTGTCTTTCTGCAATGCAGGAAATTATCCATAATTATTCCAAATTAAACTTCAAGTACAGGTGTGTGCGTTTGCATAGTTTTGACTCTTGTTGAGTGTGTAATTGTGTCAAAAGAATGGAGTGTGTTAGTGAAAGAAGGTCAGACCAAACACGTGAAAGACAAGCGACAGTCAAACCATCGTGACAGTCACTTTTAGGATGTCAGAACCAAACACTTTAACACAGCAGCTTCATTTTTGGTATGTAACTCTGGGTTGAATGTTTCAATATGCAATTAAAATGACAGTACTGTGTGAAAATCTGTACTGAAAGTGTAAATTAAGAGCAACAAATGGGGAAAACAAACAAGGACTTTCTGCCAGTTGACTCAGAGGGCTTTAACATGGTTCCTGAACCTTATTTTGAACCGGCTGGCGTGTTCAGACTGGAAACAACTGGTTTGGAACCTGAAAAGTTGGTTCACAGCTGGAACCAAAAATAGTTGGTTCCAGCTGTGACGTCACACATTTATGTAGCTGGTGCGACCCTCTCCAGCTTACATCCTATACTGGCTGACATTGGGCGAGAGTCGGGGTACACCCTGAATCGGTCACCAGCCAATGACAGGGCCACATAGAGAGAAAGACAACTTTTTACACTCACACTCATACTCAGGACAATTAAGAGTCATCAATTGACCTAATGAGCATGTTTTTGGTCTGTTGGAGAAAGCTGGAGTGCTCTTGGAGAACCCATGCATGCACAAGGAGAACATGCAAAGTCCACACAGAAAGGTCCTGACCAACACGGGGATCGAACCAGCAACCTTCTTGTTGTGAGGCACATGCACTACCTGCTGCACCACCCTATGTCCCTTTTACCACTAAACAAACAAACAAAAAACAGATTACTGATGAAATACTTAAGGCTAGATATGAAGTTCTGTCATTGAATACTGTTTTTTCCTTTCTCTTAATGTTACATATAAACCCACCATGAAGGCAACTCATCTAAACTCAGTCTTTATCCTGAGCCAGGCTTGAACATATGATAATGTTACTTTATGTAGGCTTGTTAACCAAGAAAATGCAATTACATCGCTGATTTCAACTCTCTACTATTATTTTATAGGGACTCTCTGAGATTTTACATAAATCTTTTTAAAGTTATAGAATTTTGCATTTTTATACAGGCATTAAAGCACATAACTAAACCAACCACTGCTGTTTATCTGTAGTAATAACGCACTGGCACACCATTGGAGAACCACTGGTTTAAATACATGTTTTGTTTCAGTAAGCTCCAGAGAGTGAATCAAGGAAAATCAATCTGAGAAGGAACATCGGGTACTTCAGTGACCTTTGAGCAGCTTTACAGTATCATAGTGTGTCATTGTTCTGAGTTACATTTCAAAATAAAACTATTTTCTTACACAACTGTCGAGACCAGAGACTGGTCATATATGAGTTGGTTCACCATATTAAAGTGTGTCATCTTGTGGATTTTAATCTTAAATGTAATTATTTTCTCACATGACTGCTTGGAAATGACCAGAAACTGATTTGTATGCAGGATGGTCAAAAAATAAATAGGCCATGATATCTGCCTCCACATCTGACAGCTCTTTTGTAAGTTGGTTCCTTGTGGTTTACTGCAAAGCACCGTGTGACATGTGTTTGAAGAGGCCAAAATCAAACTGATAAATTTCCCTCTCTTACTGACTAAATGCTCTATTTCAGTTTCTGTTTCAGATATTAAAATTTTGTGAACGAAGACTCTTTTGTGAGGAAGCAATTCCTGTCTTAATAACTGTAGGGAAAACCCATGAGTCAGACATGCAAAAGCTGTTTTTGGGTGAGAACTGATGGGTTTCAGGGTCCTTTAATCAAACATAAATATAAAAAACTAGAATAACTTGTCATGCTGAAGTCAGCTGTGGATTTAGGGTGATTTATCTACACAAAATTATTCTCCATGGAGTGCTGGACTCTGGGAAGCCCTCCATTGAAACACTTTGTTTAAAATCCCATGGTACTTAAGACCATCTGCCCCATGTCGTCCTGCTGTGACGTCATGCATTTATGTAGCTGGTGCGACCCTCTCCGGCTTACATCCCGGCCCTATAGTGAAAGTACAGCTCTGAAAACCCCAAAGAGATCCCTGCTTCAAACCATCCTTAACTGTACTGAACCAAATCAGACCACCAGTGAAAATGAAGCTTTTAGGAGGCAGGAGCTCTAACAGCTGGATCAGGGATACTCTGTCAGATATTGAATCTGAATATGTGAACTACAATTATAAGGCAAATATAGGCTCTTTAAGATTTCAATATCCAAGATGATTTTAATTATTGAACCCATAATTCAGAATCTGACTGACAAATCCCTTAACTCTATGACATCATTAGAGTATCAGTTTTACGATGACATGAACATTTTAGACATGAAAATCAAACAGTTTTTAGAAGCCAGTTGAACTGGTTGCTGTGAGCCTCATGGTGTTTTTTTGCAGCAGCTTGCTTGAGGACACACCTGGAGCAATTACAAAACATTAATTCCTGTTCAAAGAATGCAGGTCTTTTGCTTTGACTTTGCTTAATGTTGAAGATAAACCAGAAATCGGTTTCGGGTATCAGGACTCTTACATAAGTTAATCTCTATGAATCTAGCCCTTGGAGTCTGCAGGTAGCATTCCCAAAGGTGAGAAAAATGTTTGTGACTGGAGGTTTGATGGGAAACAACTTTATTTACATTCTATGGACATCTGATACCACTGCAAAGGCTCAGGTGTTCCTCAGGGCTCATTCTCAGTACTGTTTATGTTTCACTGGATGCTGGGTGTCACATCTGGGAGCAGACATCGCCTCCAGCAGAATGAAAGAACAACCACATAAAACTCTTTGACATATACAGTAAGACATAAATGTGAAGTATGCAGAGAGAAATTCAGGGCGAGCTTTACTCAGAAAAAACATTTTTAAAGCTGATTAGGCACAGCTTCTTCGTTCCTCTCATGAGCTGTAAGAACTCAAGCAAAACCTGAGTAAATATGTATTAGACTGTATAAAAACAAACCCTTTTTTTCTATAGAAAAAGCAAACAAATACCTCATATTAGCAGCTCTGACTATAATTAAAAACTCCTATAAAAGTGTGTTAATGTTGTAAAGACACATTGTTGTGAAATTTTAAATATTGAAGTTTATGCCTTGGTATGTAAAATGTTATTAAATCAAGTGTTGGATCATTTAAAACAATATTTTTAATTATTTCTTTTTGTTACTTGATTTTTGGTTAAATGTTTTCATTCACTTTTGTACAACAAAAAAGGAACATTGAAAATTAAAAATAAAGACAGTTAAGAGACTCATGATGCCAAAAATGTTGCTTTACATTGGAAAACGAGATGAAATTAAACACTCATTTTATTTATATAGAGACTATCATTGATTGCTGAAAGTGCTTTGGAGGGAAGAAATAAAATGTAAAAGGAAAATAAAAGGTAAATGAGTGGAAAAGTCATTGACCAGAAGGTTTAATGTTAAAGATAATATTGAGAGTCAATAAAATAACAACAAAAAAAGAACAAACTAATAAGAGGGGAACTAAAACAAGTGATAGAATTAGACATTTAAACAAAAAAAGAACATTTAAAGTTGGCAAAACATAATAAAACCATTTAAAAGTATCAGTCAATCAATTAACCTTAACTTATGGACCACCAGATCAAAAATATGTCCTCATCATATTTGTCTCTATTTAATCTAACATATAGTTTAAAGATGTCCGTGTTCATTTTAGGAAAAAGACCTTTAGTGAGTACCACATTCAGGAGGTCAAAGGTTTAAAACAGGTTAGAACAATTTGACGTCATTGTTATGTTTTGATCCTAAGGTCCTGATTTGTCATGCTACTTGATTCCAAACAATTTTTCGATCTCCTCAGATAAACACTACAAGGAAATAATGGCTTGTATTTTTTTTCTTTTTACATAACTGTTAGGGCAATAAACTCAAACTTATCTGATAAATGAAAAGCATTTGGTTTCTATAGCCTAGAAAAAAGCTGCTGGCTGAACAGATATGTTGACAATTATCTGCTTGTGGTTTTTTCCATTCTTTCGAGAATCTTCTGTATGTAATAATGATCAAAAACGTCAGGGTGCGAGTGTTCTTTCTAGTCCAAAGGAATAAAAACAGCCTGAATCTAAATGCCATAATGTCAGGATATTTTATGTAAAAAAGAAGAAAAATCTGTTTGTATCATTACACTACACTCAGTGACTTTTTAGCCTCAGGACAGCAAATAAATTTAACATTTTTAGCTTTTTTTTTCTTTGAAATATGACCCTTGTTGCTGTCAAAACTAAACTTTGAGTTTAAAAAGGATATTTATGTCAAATTAAGTGTCATTTCACTCAAAGAAATTATATTACACACTCTTATCAGGCCTAACATTCTGACCACAGACAGCTGAAGTGAATAACACTGATAGTCTCTTTATCAAGGCACCTGTTAGTGGGTGGGACATATTAGGAGGGAAGTGAACATTTGATCTCAAAGTTGGTGTTAGAAGCAGAAGAATGCGCAAGTGTAAGGATTTGAGTGAGTCTGACAAGGGCCAAAGTGTAATGGCTAGATGACTGGGTCAGAGCATCTCCAAACTGCAGCTCTTGTGGGGTGGTCCTGGTCTGCAGTGGTCAGTTTCTGTCTAAAATGGTCAAAGGTAGGAACAGTGTTAAACTGGCGACAGGGGGCGGAGGCTGGCCCGTGTGGTCCGATCCAACAGACGAGCTACTGTTGCTCACACTGCTGGAGAAGTTCATGCTGGTGGTCAAAATGGTCAAACTGTTATTCCTGATCGGTGTATTATTTTGTCAGTTGGATGAGGCTCTGGACTTCTAAATCTGGAGCCATGCTGCTCCAATTGAAAATGTTGGTGTCCAGGAAGTCTCTGACCACAAGGAGATCAGGTCCGTGAAGGTCTTGTCCATGTGTGAGGGTAGAACAGAGCAAAAGGTCATCAGACAGATCAGTGGAGGGTCTGCAGCAAGTGATGTCCTGGACCATTATGAAGAAGAGGAAGTGAAGTCTCATCTACATGCCAATCTTCATTCTGGTCATGAGCTTTGTAAAGTGACGCAAAGAATAAGACTGAAGATACCAGCAGTAGATTCTTCTGTCAATGTCAGGGCTCCATCTCAGAGATAGGGTGAGGAGACTGTAGAGCAGGGGTGGGTAACTGGTGGCCCGGGGGCCGCATGCAGCCCTTCACCTCACTCAGTGCGGCCCACCAGTCATTTCCAAAAAAGCAAACAAATTGGAAATATGAAGAAAACATAACAACAGCTTCTAAATATGATTCGTCATGAGTAATCATGTACTACTTAATTCCCAAATTAGGATATGTGATACAATATTTCTCCTAACCTTAGATTGCTGGTACATGACTTGTTATTATAAAAGTCATAAAAGAACTTACTCTGCTATGATTGTCTCTCTACATATCTGTCATGAGGTATTAAAATGTAAAACATTGTACTGGTAAAAGTCATATACACTCAATCTTTATTACATTAAAAGGAGCTTAAATTGGCTTTAGTTATGTGTCGTGCTCATTAAATCATGGATTTTTAATTGTGTTGGAGTTAAAAATATACATATGTTGGTATAATATTATATAGTATTGTGTGTCCCATTTGGACCAAAGCCTGTTACAGCTGACACTGGGCGAGACACTCATGAACACAGCAAAAACTCAGATATTAGCGAGTGTGTTTGTCTCATTTAAAGTCAGATATATCCAAAACACTTATTCAAATCCACATGCATTTGACATGTTAAGATTAATTTCTAACCACAAGGAACAGAAAGCAGAAATAAGGCATCAAATTACATGTAATGCAAAGAAATTGTCAATGAAACAAGCAAAATTTTGCCCACCAATGATCTTAAATTGAGGTTCGATATCTACTCAGGGTAGTACATTTCATTTGAAGACACTTACGGCTTGTCTCACTGGCAGATAAACTCAGGCCTTTATTTGAGTGTTTAGGTCTTAAAATAAGTGTTAGACCAGGCATGTCAGGATGTTGAGGCTTACAATAAGTCAAGTGAGATTTTTTGTCCTGAAATTGGACAATTGCCCTTGCTTGGATCTGAGTTTTTGCAGTGTAAAGGGAGATCAGGCCAACTCCGCACAGTGAGGCCCCGACCGAATCAGGAAATCAAACCTGTGAGGCATGAGCATTAAATGCTTTGACATAAATTTTATCTGGACCTTAAATATGTATTATTTTGTTCTGTTGAATAAAGCTTAATTTAATTGTATGACTGTTTCATTATTATGTTTAATCTGCACTGTTTCTTGTCTAATTTTGTGATTTATTTTAAGATTTCTACATAGGGTTGGATAGAAAAGCTCAGGGTGTGTTTGACACTGGCAGTGAAAGGCGGCCCTTTTTTTTTTTTGACGGAGCTTCTGTTGTATTTTATCACGGGTGTAATCTGACCTTCAGTCTTAACACCATACAGGTAGCTACCTGCATGACTGGCAGCGAGTATGAGTTGGTTAGAAATCACATATGTAGAGTTACATGAAATTCAATCTGTTTTCTTAAGACAGAAATGTACTACGAAACAAGAATTTGTGCATGCATGGACTTTCTCTGGGCACTCCTTCTTCCCACAGACCAAAACCATGCTAATTAGGTTGATTCTAAATTACCCTTAGGCATGAGTGTGAGTGTGCATGGTTGTCTGTCTCTCTATCGGCTGGAGACCGGTTCAGGGTGTACCCTGCCCCTCGCCCAGTGTCAGCTGGGATAGGCTCTAACAAGAGATGCAAGTGGAGGAGGCGAGGATTTGCAATAAGAAACTGAGATACAGCCACAGGGAGCACATATATAGGGGTTTGGCCAAATCAAAGGAAACAAGGGGGGTAAGCAAAATGGCTGCCACATATAAATAAACACAAACATGACATCAGCACACTTGGTCCAATCCAGTTAGTTAACTTCAGCATAAAGCCCGGTCAGCCCTTGGCCCCATCTTTTGCCTCTAACCAGGAAGTTCCCCTCCCCCAAACATCCAGGTAACTCAGAGAATAGAACAGAATTAATCAGAAAACATGTGCCAAAATCTTACAATGAATTAATTGTGTGAACAAACAGTTTAATACCTAAAGCAACTAATAAACTAATTCTGAATCAAAAATCAAATCATCAGTGTGTGGTAAAATTCACTCTCACCTCATCAGCTTTGCCTTTTACTCAAGCTCCAAAGAGGATGAACTCTGTATTAATGGAGCTGTTAATCCCTCCTTCAGTGACACTATCAAGAAAAAAATACTTTTTGTTTTTAAGTTTTCTCACTCTGTCAGTGGATCCTGACAAACAAAGTCCTGCTCCCCAAAGGCCCTGATTTTGGTGTTTTTATTCTTCTTGAGGCTGATGTCATTCATATGTCATATTTTGCTTCTGGACACTCTTATGTAGATCTAAGTCCCTGTGGCCTCACCCAGGGGAGCAAAACCATCCCACAGAGGGGCTGAACCTCTTGTTTGTTGGACTGTCCATTCACTCATAGCTTGTTTTTAATAAAACCATTCTTAATAAACCACAGCCTTATATTGTCTGTATCTCTGAACGCTGCTGGTCATAGCTGGACACACTGATTACATAATGATGAGTGGACAAATAATAAAGCTGAAGGTCTTGAAACTAGACTGCCCAGGCTTATTCACCTCAATGGCCTATTTAGCCCAGCTGCTCATTAATCGAATTTATTGTCAGCTGTGTTAAGTCTTTCGATCACGCCTCTTGTAAGACTCTTGTAAGCTGCATCTCACTAAGTCCCTCAACACATCTCAGCTTTACTCTTGGGCTGTTCAACCATCCATCTAGCATCCATTCATCAATCAATTGATCCATCCATCCATCCATCTACTGTATCTATCCACCTTTAGATCCATCCATCTCTTTAATCACCAATTCATTCATCCATTTACTTTCTGATTCATCATTCATTCAACAATTCATCCATCAGTCTGTCGACACATCATCCATCCATGTATGCATTTATTAATGTCCTCATCCATCTATCTGCCAGTACATCCATCGGTCTACTGTATCTATCCACCTTTAGATCACCTTTAAAGTACTATCTAATCTAATCTAATCTAATCTAATCTATCCATTCGTTGATCCATTTATCTATACCCCCATCATTTGATCCATCATTCATCCCTTGACACATCTATCAATCAAACCACCAATACGATCCATCCATACATTGAATACATTCATTTATTCCATCTTTTAATTAATCTATTCATATTTTGATCCATCACCATCCATAGAACATCCATCCATTGATCCATCTATCCACCTCTAGATCCATCCCTTCCTTTAACCATTAATAAATTCATCCATACACCTTTTGATTCATCATTCAGTCATCAATCAATCTGTCCATTAGTCTGATGATAAATCATTCCTCCATCCATGGATCCATTAATTTGACCTCCTTTATGCTTGAAGTTAACAACTGATTTTGCTGTTAGCTTGCATGTCATGACACCCATTGTCACGGCATTTGCTTTTATTTTTTAAGATTTTATTTGTAAAATAGTAAAATAAACAGTGATACAAGAGGGACAACAAAGAGAAAAAAAATAAAAGAGTAATTAAAAGTAACAGACAGACAAAATATAGACATAAACAAATAGGAAAGGTTTCCATAGTTTGTGGTGGATGTAAAGCACAATTAGGGAGGTAGATTTTCTGATCAGATATCAAGTAAACAAGAGCAGAGGAAGGGGAAGAAAATAAAGCAAAACATACAAAACAAACAAAAAACAGAAACAAATAAATTTTAAAATTTTAGGACATTGTCGTACTGAATTCTTTCGACAAGGCAGTTACTGATGGTGGTGAGGACATATATATATATATATATATGTATATATATATATATATATATACACCCATATATATGCATAAGCATAAACACACATATATACATACATATATCCACATCTACACATACATAAAAGAATCATATATGCATATACACACACACAAACATATACGCATGCATATACACACATACACATAAATACTTATATTGTGCCATGAAGACACCATAGGCAGTTGTGAGAATATCAATTTAAGCAGCCACTCAGTATTTATGACACTGTGTTTGCCTGGTTAGCATTAGGCTGTACGGCCGAGCCGGGCCAGCCAAGGAGAACTCAGCCGGCCCCCCACCAAGGTTCCTCCCTGCGGCACAGCCACAGACCAGCTGGGGAGGGGGCCTGATTACTCAGGAGTGCTCAGAGCAGCCACCTTTTTTCTTAATTTCTTTTCTTTCTTAGTAGTAGTCTCTATCAGAGGCCGGAGGGTATAAGTCTCCAGACCCTGCCACAGCCCCCAACCCCCCTCCACAGGGGAGCCCCACCACGCCATAGGGGTCCACACGATTTGGCACCAGCCGCCCCCGTCCACAGCCAGCCCAGCCCAGCCACACAGCCCACTGCCATAAATAAAGCATTTGTAAAAAAGGCACAACTACTGTGAATGATTAGTCATTCATTTTGTCTTTGGAGTTATAAACACAAAAATTTAGGTAGTAATATTAATAATAACAACAACAGAGACAAATACAAACCATATCATCACCATCATTATCATCCCTGTCACTATCACCACCAATTTTTGTAGTGATAACAATTGTAATAATAACTGTAGTGATAAGGCTGATGATAATTATGTCAATATATGTCACAGCATTTGTTAACCTAGGCAGAGGAAAGAAGGCTGTGGCGTCATCACATGAGGGCAGCCCTCCATTTGTTTGTGTGTCTGCTCTACAGTCCTGCAGTTTGACCCTGAAACAACCTGAAACAGACCAGAGTGGGAGGGTATGGAGAATCTCCAAATGATGGAATCTCTAAATTCTTAGGAAACACCATTAAAGGAGTGGCTGACCCAAAACCCTGTCACATAAATTTCTGAAGGCAGCAGTTCCTGTTTATCACCTGAGTTAAGTAAATATGACTCATTTCTTTTGTTTATATTTCATTTTTTTTGTCTGTCAGTGTGCTTGGAACTCCAACTAAACTTCTGGACTTCGTCCTCCTGCTTCCTCTTACCTGGCCTGCTGTAGAGGCAGCCCAGAGTGGGTGTGACAGGTGTGTGAGGTATGCATTGTTGAGCCTTTAAATACAGATGTGTTTTTTTACATCTACTTCCAGTTGCAAGATTCATGATGGCGGAGGACAAGGAAAAGATCAAGTAAGTGCATCTGTTCATCAACTTTTAATGCTTTTACTAAAAGGGGATGAGGATACAATTTAATTTAAGTTTAACCTTTAAAACTTTCAAGTGATGATGAGATGCTAAAACACTGAAGAAGAAAACAGAGGTGCTGAAAATATGATAAAGATTCTCTATTTTTAGGTTCAATAACATTTGATGAACACTGTTAATTGTTTAAGGGCTTTTTTGTCTTTGTCTTGTTTATTTTTGGTTTCTTATTAAAAAAAAAATTCAGTAGTGGAGCATCCTTGATAGAATATAACTCTTATTATAAAGTAATTTCTTAGGGAATCCCATTTTTTGTTGGCATTGTAATGTAATTTGTTTATTTTTCAATTTACCACACATTCCACCAACCTGCAGCTGTTTTATGAAATATTACTTCTTCTGGATCTTTTCTTCTTCTCAGTTTTTACCTTTGGTATTAAAAAGGGGCGAGGTTGTCTACTTTGCAGACACATTAAATGGAATTTACAACCTTTTTATATCATTTTTTAATTCTTTCATAAAGATACTTTTGTAGATGTTGTTAAGATTCAAAAACTCTTATGTATTTATTTTTATGTTTATTTTTGCCTTTGTAAGGGTAATTTGAGGCTTGATTATGTGAAATCCTTCAGTTTCATGGTTGCCTCACATGTGGACCATGCACTGCATCTATCATTTCAGAAAAAAAGACATTTTATCTTCCTACAGCTTCATTAAATTTTTTATTAATAACAAAATCACATTTTGCTGCTGTTCAGAGTGTGACACCATAGCAGTCTACGTGATGGATGGACGAATGAGAGCATTTGTTTGGGCTCTGCCATCCTTTTGGGGCTTGTTTTTACATTTGCTTTTTTTCTTTTCTTTTTTTGCTCTGTAGGGCAAGTTCAGCACATAATCTCTTTATCTGCTTTTTATCTGCTGCTTGGTATCCCGTTTGTTGTCAGGCACTAGTGATGTTGGTGTTGTTTTTAGTGATTTCATATCTTCTTGTTGCCACTTTTCTGTTCCCTTTCCTTCTCTTTTGTACGTTGGGTTTGACCAAGGGTCAGTTATTGACCTAGAAGGCGAGGAGAGTAAAACATTAATATACTACTTATCCTCCTGCAGTACAAAGACTGCCCACACCCATTATAATTTTCTCTTAATGGACCATTTAACTTTCTGTGTCACTCCCAGTGCCAAAACCTAAACGAGTGTGGCTTCATGCAAAAAATATTTGACTGCAGCAAAGAATAATCAGTGTTTTAGAATAAAGTAGAGTAGAATAGAATAGAATTGAATGCACTTTATTGTCAACATACAAAAATACAACAAGATTGGAGAGCTTCTCCTTTTCAGTGCAAACAAATAGTTAAGTAAAAAACAGAAGTAAAGTCTAAAAATATAATACAAGTACATTATATGTAGTATATTTAGTATATACATATGTGTGTGTGTGTGTACATATAAAATATATATATATATATATATATATATATATATATATATATATATATATATATATATATATATATATATATTTTATAAATACCTAAGTATAGACATTGAAGTAATATTTTAAGCAGATTAGCAGCAGCAGTGACAGATACATTGCACATTGTACAATTATACTGATGGCTGAGGTGATTGCGTGTGGGAGTTGAGTACCTCCTGAGGACTCTCAGGAGGTGAAAATGCTGCTGGTTTTCTGTATCACAGCTCAGATGTTGTTTGTCCAGGAGAGGTCATTGGAGATCTGGGCTCTCTGGAACCTGTATGTGTGGATCCTCTCATCACACTTGCTGATGATGTAGAGGGGGCACGGGTCAGTTCTGTTCCTCCTGAAGTCCATCATGATCTCCTGTGTTTTTTTGGTGGTCAGTGCCAGGTAGTTCGTTAGCTTCTGCTCTCTGTAGGCTGCCTAGTCTCCCTTTGAGATCAGTGTGACCACTGTGGTGACGTCAGCAAATATGACGATGATGATGTTGTTTCTGTGGGCCGACTGCAGTCGTAGGTGTAGAGACAGTACAGGAGGGGGCTCAGCATGCATTCCTGTGGTGAACTGGTGCTCAGGGTGTGGGTAGAGGAAAGTCGGGGGCCAAGTCTCACAGTCTGTCTGTCGGTCAGAAAATCCTTGATCCAGGTACATGTGAGAGGAGGAAGCCCAGGGTGTCCAGTTTGGTGGCAGGAATGTCTGGGGCGATTGTGCTGAATGCCGGGCTGTTCATAACGTAAAAAGCAGTAATGTAATTTTCGACTGGACTGTGCCATCATTAAAGGAACTAGGCTACTCCTGAATAAACTATGATCCATATGTCCAAGTAACATCACATTTAGAGGCTATCAAAGTATATTTTATCAACCTTTTTATTTCTTTTTTAATAATGCATGAAGCACACTTTCACAGAAGCAAATACAGAAAACTTTATCTCTATTTTCTTGTAAATGTTACTGTATTTAATGCTGAACTAGCAGATTTTGTCAGGTTTTCCTCATGAATGTCTTTTTATGTTTTGTTTAAACATACTGTTATTCTGCATTAAGGTCTTGTGAGGCTGCCACTTTCTCAGCTCCCGTATTTCATCCACTGCTGTCAAATGTCTTGGTGCTTTTACAAAAAAAGTAATATAAAAAGTGCAACACATGTCATTATGCGTTTTTTCATGATTTGTTTTTTAAAACACAATTTATTTGCATTTCATTATTTACTAACCTTGTAAAAAATTTAAGAATTTTATCTTTTGCTATTTAAATTTATTTGTGTTTTTACTGAACAAAAGTCTGTGGGCAGGGGAAAGCAATTTTAGAATGTTAATATTTTTTAAACATAGGTTTTATATGACTATAATGATTTTTATCCTCATCTCTTTTCTCAGCGAATTTTTATCATGATTTTCAATTTGTTTTGTGTTTTTCATTCTTTGATTTCCAAATGATCATTGCTGTGAATTTGATCATTTAGTGACCTTTTAAATAATTTACTGATTTTGACTTCTGCTACTTAAATTTCTGTTTTTTCTTTCTTTTTTTTTTTTTTTTTTTTTTACAAAAATTAAGTTCATTACGCATTTTTTCATGGTTTAATTTATAAATAATAACTGCTGTGTATCGTTTTTATTCAGGGAACCGTGGGACGTTGCCAAAGAAGTCCCAGCCATTGAAGATGTACAGACACCTTGGAAAATGATCAAACTGCTGAAGATTTTGACAACGATTTTTGTCTTCATTTGTGTTTTTGGACTGGCGCTCTGTAGCAAGGTCTGTAACTTTCTTTAAAAAGCTTTTTTATGAGTCTGCAACATTAAAACTCTGAGCACAAAGTCTGGCAGGACACAGGGAAGCTAAACATGGTTATTGTGTTATTGCAGAAAGCTTTTGTGTTTGACCAGGTACATTCAGACAGAGCATTTTTGTATTGGCTCATTCCTGACACAGAAAGATATCATACATAAACACATTATACAGATTATCTCATTAAAAGTCCAAGGAAGATTCAGCAAAAATGGACTACAACTTCAATAGACCTCCATGTTTCAGCTTGTGTCCTTCATCAGGGTCCACAAGGCAAAACATGTCGAGGGCCCCTGATGAAGATCAAAACCCTTAAAAGTCTAATTTAGTGACTGAATGATTATTTTATTCACTCTATTGCAGACATCTCTCCTCCTCCTCATCACCTTGTCAAATGAAGGCACCAAAACCCTCCCAGACAATCAAAAACCTGTCGCTCTGCTGTGCATTGGTTGCGCTCTCATCACATCAAGCGTCTTCCTTTTACTCAAAAGCTTCTGGAAGGCATGCTACAAATCATCCAAGATGCCAAGGAAGGGGACTCTCGCCCTGGTAGGAATCACAAAGCTCTCTTTATCTGTTTTAAACCAAACATTTAGTCTTATATGTACCATCCTCTACTTCTTTTTCAGGTTATGTTCATTGAGTTCTTGGTGTCTGTGGGTGCAGCGATCATCACCATCGTTGCAATGCCACACTTGGACATCGTGACCAACGTGACCATCCTGAACAGTGTAGCAGTCCTCTCTGCAATCCTCCAGGTCGTCTCCCAATGCACCGCCAAGGAAAGAAATCGCTTCCTGATGCCGTCCATCACTGCCTTCGTCCTCATCTTGCTTGGCTACGTCTTGTTCCTCTTTCTGTACATAACAAAAGATCCCACTGATACCAGGATGATCACCTGGGCGGGTCTGGCTGTTGGTGGGTGCTTCCTGGTGGCGCTGACCTGGTGGGAGAGCTACTTCAGACTCATCAGCGAGAAAAGCAAGTCTGTCACCCTCAAGAACCTGTGCAGAGACATCTCAAAGTGTAGGAACATTCTGCAGATCCTCTCCAGCCTGCTCAGGATCGCTGTGACCGCCGCTGTGGTTGGTGCCTATGTCCCTTTAGCCAATATGGACTGGAATGTCGTCACCTCCGTCCCCAGGAATGAGACGACCATCATCACCATCATCGTTGGAGTCCAGCTGGTCTCTTCTGCTCTCTGCCACTGGTTTGCACTGCTCGCTTGTAAGATGCACGCCCTGCGACGGTGCTTCATCCTACCGTTGTACTTGTCCTCTCTAGCTGTCATGGCTCTGTTCGTCATACCTGTGATCGTTTACTATCAGGACTACAGACTCGGCCTGAACGGGACGAGTATCAACTATACGAGTTACTGCATTGAAGTCGTGGATGGAAGAAACAAAACCCTGAACGGCAGCGTGTTCTCCCATCTGGTCTTGGATGTTACACACACTCTGTGCTTCCTGGACATGTCCCGACTCTGGGACGTCAGCATTCTGACGGGTAATAAAAATACAAATTTAATGATGAAAAATTACCAAAGTCATAATACCCTACAGTCTTCTTGCAAATGCACCATAATGAGAAGGAAGACCAGTAGAGGGGCGGGGGGAGGGGAGCAGTCAGTCTTGTTCACATTTTGATAACAGTTGATGTGAAAATGCCCCTCCTCATCGTATGTGTTGGTGAATCTGCCTTCAGGTTCAGCAGTGTCCTGGTGGCTCGGTCTGGTGTTAGCCACTCTTCATCTATGGTACCTGGGGGTCCATCGTATCCAAAGGACCCAAGACTTGTTTGTCAGGAGGCTCTACGAAGGCGCCTTCATCGAGCAGTCCCTTCTACTCAACACCCGTTATGACATCCAGACCCGAGGCAAGAGAAAGTAAGTGTTAGTGAAGGATAAGCCCTTCGTCTTTTTCTGCACAAGACTTATCAAAAGCAAGATAACGAGTAAAAGGTGGTTAAAATGGGCTGGTAGAGATTAGTCTTTGTACAGTTACGAATATTATAGAAGGGCCTTTAAATAAGGCCACCCTAACACAGCTGCAATCCATTGAGACAATTACTTCATAGACCTTTGACCTACTTTCTAGTCTATCCATAAGAAATCAAACCCGTCATTGGAGCTAAATGACCCCTTTCACCATTGACATCCTTGAATGCTTATTTTGAATAAAATGAGCAACTACCAATTCTTCACTTGTTTTGTTTTCAGTTATAAGGCACAGGAGAAAGCGACGGTGTATCTCTGTGCCACCATGTGGCATGAGACCTATGATGAAATGTTGAACATCATTATCTCCATGTTCAGGTAAGCTTCACGTGTCTTTTTTGTGGATTGTTGTGTCTTTTTTGATTGGTCAGTGGAGAAGGTAGGAAATGAGAAAAGAAACTGAAATAAGGTGAGGGATAGAAGCAGAGTCAGACTATTTTACAACTCAAGTTTTTTTTTGTTTTGGGAGAGGAACCTAAACTGGCATCCTTGGCCTTCTGTTATGCTGCTATAGAGCTTGGTCATCATATCATGCCTCAAATTACTACAGACATCTTATGATACTGATATCGATTGTGGTTACCTTTTAATGAGGATTTTTCTTGGTCACCCTTTAATGGTGCAATTTATCTTGCTCCCTGATAAAGCTGCTATCAGCATCTGCTTCACCAAAATTCTGCTATGGTTTTAGTCTTCCTTTAATTCTCCAGTTATACTGTTCTTATGAAAAATGCCACTATCAGTTTTGATTTCCTCATAATGCCTCCTTTATTCGGGATCACTTTGTAATTTCAATATAAGTCTTGCTGACACTATGATGCTTCTATTGATTTTGATTACCTTAAAAAAGGCTGTCACTTGTGCCTCTATTATTCTTGAACACCAAATGATGCTGCAATTCATGTATAACCTTAAAATGCTTCTATTACTCTTTGGTCCTGCAATTGCTCTTAGTTCCATTATTACGCTGCTTTAATCTTTGTCATCTTGCAATGATGCTATAAACCCAGGTTCCCCCTATAATGCTGCTGTCAGATTTGATTACATTAAAATAATGCTATGGCTTTGGTCATCATATAATGCTGCTACTAATCTGGGTAGCTTTTGCTGCTTCTGATATTTCTTACGTATTCATACTACCTCCTTTAACGTTGACCAACTTATAATGTATTGAATGATGCTGCTACATTTATTGAACATTAAAATGCTTCTATTACTTTTTAGCTACTGCTAATGATATCAACCAGCTTATCATGCTGCTTTTAATCTTGGTCACCTTATAATGCTGCCATGAATTTGTGTTATCTTACAGAGCTGCTATTACTTTTGGTTACCATTTAGTGCTGCTGTTGATCTTGGTCACTGTTTAAGTACGCACTCAGTTTGGGTTATCTTAAAGCACTGCTGATAATCTTGGTTACCTTTAATATTGCTAATAATGTTAGGCAGCTTTTAGGACTGCTATTAATTTTGTTGATGTTTGAATACTACAATATCTTGCGGTACATTTTAATGCTGCTTTTAATATTGATCACCTTATAATACTTCTATTGATGTTTTTCACCTCATAATTATTCAAATTGAATGGCCACCTTATGATGGTGCTTTTAACCTTGGTCACCTTAAAATGCTACCATTACCACTGATCTTGGTTTCTCTTTGATGTTGCTACTTATTTTGGCTGTCTTATAACACTGCTATTAAGAGCTATAAACATTTGTTTTTAGTGTTGATTTTCTTGCGGTGTCTCTTCATGTATATTTGCATTCTGCAGACTGGACAAGTACAGACCAAAGAGGGAGCAGAAGTACAATGACTTCACCTTCGAGGCCCACATTTACTTTGACGACGCCTTTAAAAATGTCGAGGGGAGTCAGGGCCGTCTTCTCAACGAATACGCAGAAGACCTTGTGACAGTCCTTGCAGAAGTTTATGGGTAATTACATGGATAAATTGTGTGTTTTTTGATGCATTTTGGCTCCAAAATTAGCAATTGATCTTTTTTGCTGTAGCTGTAGCATTGTAATGCATTCATGAAGAATCCGTGGTTTAGAAATCTTGCCTAATGATTTCTCCTCTGGTCTATTTTCAGCATCTTCTCAAACGTCGACAACAACGTTTTTGTAAAGAAGCAGCCGATCCCTGAGCAGACACTTATCAGGACACCCTACGGAGGTCGTCTTGTGCTCACCATGCCCCATGGGAACAACATTATAGTTCACTTCAAAGACAAAGACCTCATCCGCCACAAGAAGAGATGGTCTCAGGTACAAATGTAACCTTTTACATGGGATTGAATGTAGGAATTACTTCAACAATACTTATTTTATTCATGATTCCTTCTGATTTTCCAGATTATGTACCTCTACTATCTTTTGGGATGGAAGCTCATGACCCCATTTTACAAACGCTGGGAAAAGGGAGGAGAAGAGGCCATGTTGAAAGCAGAGGTCAAGGTTAAACAGAAAAAGAATCAACACATTGGTAAACATCAACATGTTTTGTACCTCTAAATGTGAATTAAACTAAACTGCCTGTTCCCTCAGAAAATGAAGCAGAACACTTACATCCTGGCTCTCGATGGTGACACTGACTTCCAGCCGGCTGCTGTGATGTACCTCATTGACCGTCTGAAAATGTACCCACGTGTCGGGGCAGCTTGTGGCAGGATTCACCCAACTGGATCAGGTTAGATTATCTAAAGAGAGACAGGGAAAAACATAACGAAATACAGAACTATATCAAGCCCTGATTGCTAACAAATAGCTATTTGACTTACTTGTGTCTTGCATTCGTTAAGAACATATGTTTTGGTCTGACTAGGAAATTCATCTTGCTTAAAGTGCATTGAAAGTCCTCTGTGAGTGTAAAAAAAGTCACTTTTTGGACTCCATGGAAACCATTTTTATTTTTGCTATTAAAATGAGCATTTTAGCATGGGCTCTAATGGGGATTCCTATGCTTCTGTAGCTAGCCTCAACTGGACACTCAAGGAACTGCAGTTTTTGACACTTTAATATCAGCTTCATCTTTGGCACCAGAGTTGCTGTTTGGTTGAGTGATACGTTACCCTTACTTTTGCTCTGTAGGTCCTGCAGTGTGGTTCCAAAAGTTTGAATACGCTGTCAGTCACTGGCTGCAGAAGACATGTGAGCATGTGATTGGCTGTGTGCTATGCAGTCCAGGGTGCTTCAGTCTGTTCAGAGCAGAGGCGCTGATGGATGACAACGTCATGAAGAGATATGCTACCAAGTCCATGGAGGCAAGCCACTACATCCAGTATGACCAAGGTAATGGATGATGTTTGATAGGATGTCCCACCTCCCACTCAGCTCTGCACAGACCCTGTCCTCTCTCATCAGATAAAAACATCATCTGTACTTTGTAGGTGAGGACCGCTGGCTCTGCACTCTATTACTGAAGCAGGGATGGAGGGTGGAGTACAATGCTGCATCTGATGCCTACACCAATGCACCTGAGGACTTCAAAGAACTCTACAACCAGGTGAATAAACCAATCTACCAATTATTTGATTGATCACATTATGGAAAACTCTAAGGTGGTTTCCAGATTTATAGAACTCTGACCTTTGAAAATTCTGTGTCTGGTTTCCCATAAATGTATGATGTTATAATCTTATTTGAGTCCCTATTACACCATAGTGGAGGGAAAATGGCTTGGGCTAATTTATTATTGACTCGACCATAGACTGTAGAGGAGTGGCGTCACTGATATGTTACTCAAAGGGGGCTTTTGAGTTTGACTTTAAAGGTCCCATGTCCTGCAAAATCTATTTTCTTTGTTTTTTTCTGGTTGTTATAATGGATTTCAGAAGAACATGAAACCTTTTACAAAACGTTCAGTTCACAGGTGAAATGTGCTATTCCTCTTTAAAGAAAATGCCCCTTCAAACACTCTGATTTCACTTCCTTGGTGTTTATGATGTCATATCTTTACAAGCTCCACCTACATGTGCGTTTCTGCTCATCACAGATTGACGCATGGACTGTTTTGGAATTCTGCTCCTCAGCCCATAACCCCTCTTCCCTTCACCCATCAGACATTGATTGGGCAGTAAATCAGTGCAGAGCTCATTATCGTAGCCTCCTTAAGCCTCATGGTCCCCCCAGATCTGAGCATTTCCAAATGGGAGGGAAAAAGAGCTCCAGCTGATCCTCTACAGTGACATAATTCTTCATTTTTTTATTCAGCTTAAATCAAATCCTTGCTAAATAGACACCCAAGACATAATGTAAACAGTCAAACACACCAGGACGTTTGACTTTTAAGGCTGAACAAGAAGTCACAGATGCTTCTTTGTATAGTTTCATATTAAAGATATGTCCAATAAGCACATCTCTACTGATTCAAATCAAATAAAAAACAAAGACCAGTCTTTACATAAACTTAAGAAGAAGTCCTCAAGCCATAAATAACTCTTACACAAATGAATTTGTTTTCTCTCTAGCGTCGCCGATGGGGACCATCCACATTGGCCAACGTTGTGGATCTGCTGGGAGCATCCAATGTAATTTCCAAGAAGAATTCATCCATGTCCAAGCCCTTCATGTTATACCAGCTGTTTAACGTTGTATCAGCCGTACTGGCCCCTGCCACCATCTGCCTCTTGATTGCTGGTTTGTGTTAACAGACATAATCTTTCTACTTCAGCTTAGGGATCAACTGACCCTAACCCTAATCCTACCCCTAAACCCAATTGGCCTAACACTAACCTGACCCAAATATGTGCAGAACATGAGGAACATGTCATATTTAAGACAGTGTGTCTTTTCTGTTTGTGGCCCACAGGCAGTTTCACCTTCGTCTCTGACATCGATGGCAGCTGGGCGATTGTCCTGGCTGTAGTACCTCCTGCCATCTACCTGTTTCTTTGCTTCAAACTCAAAGCCGACACTCAGATCACCATTGCAGCAATCATGAGTATTGCATATGCATTCCTCATGTTGATTGTTAGCATGTCCATTATCGGTGAGTTATATAAATTTAGGGATAGAAATAAAGGATGTTATTTAGCATCTTTTAAAGACTGCTCTTCTTCTTAACCCCCCCATACTGTTACGTTTTTTCAGGTGCAATGGTGAAAGACAGAACCATCCTGACGCCCAGCAGCCTTTTTGTTGTTGCAATGGCCATCATTAACCTCGTCACAGGCATAATGCATCCTCAAGAAATCCAACTGGTGTTCTATGGGTTCCTCTACATCGTCTGCATCCCTAGCGCCTACCTCCTGCTCACCATTTACTCCATGGTCAATATGAACAACGTCTCCTGGGGTACTCGTGAATCCAAACCTGCTGGTGGAGCTGGACAGCCCGTACCTGCTGCACCACAAACAAAAGCTCAGAAAGGTAGACAAAAAACTAAGAATGCAAAGAGACTTAACTGTCATACAACTCACAATTCAACATTAAACCCTACTTTTTGTGCTGATGTTCACACTTGTAGCCAAAAGCAGCCTCCAGCAGTTATGCTCGTGGACAAAATGCTGCAAAAAGTCCAGCAATAGCCAAGAAGTCCACCAGCTCCCTGTGATCAAAGAGAATCAGACACAAGAGACCCCACAGTCTGATCCACAGCCCCTGAACACTATTGTGGACGACACCGCAATCCCAGAAGAACAGCAGAGGTAGGTCCTTCAGGTGAAACGTGGACTGACATTTTCGTTATTGAACATGAGAGATTTTTAACATTTCTGTTTGTTTTTCAGACAAGTGGAGGCTGCATACTACCCACCCCAAAGTAAGCACTAGGAATTCTGCAAAAATCACCCTGATGATCCATTGCATTTTCAAATGTGTTTTTGCTAATCCCCTTTTTGTCTTGCTCTGGTCGCCAGGCTGGGTCACACAGCTACAGGATGTGTCCAGTGACATGCCGCTGCAGGAAGATTCACTCGACAAGGTGTGCATGTCTCAGACATTTGGTAGAGAGTAATAAAAGCACTCGGAGAGCGCAAATATGATGATAAAGTTGCCATCATAATATGATTCCTCGACCCTGAAAACCCACACCTAACACTCAGAATCATGCTGATATCATTATTATTTAGACAATTATTGAGCAAAAAGGATTGTTCACTAATGGTGGTTATCTGGATCACCACCAAAATCCACTCATTTTGAAGTTGGGCCATTACAAACATCTCCTGACAATTTTAGCAAAATCTGTCAAGTAGTTTTTGCGTAATCTTGCCAACAAAGAAAAAGACAAACATATGCCAGCAAAAGCATAACCTCCTTGGCAGAGGTAAATAGAGTGCTCTGCTCTGTAAAATTGTACTCATGTAGTAATGGAAATAAGAAGAAAGGCACTCTCTCTTAGAAACATCACATAGCCTTTATTTGTTGATTGATTTTTTTATACTACTTTATTATTTTTTTTTTTTACAAGTTTGAAATAAGTATAGGGCGGCACGGTGGAGCAGCAGGTAGTGCACGTGCCTCACAGCAAGAAGGTCCCCGGTTCGATTCCCGGGTCCGGCAGGGCCTTTCTGTGTGAAGTTTGCATGTTCTTCCCGTGCATGCGTGGGTTCTCTCCGGGCACTCCGGCTTCCTCCCACAGACCAAAAAACATGCTCATTAGGTTAATTGTTCACTCTAAATTGCCCTTAGGTATGGGTGTGAGCGTGAGTGGTTGTCTGTCTCTACATGTTGCCCTGCAATCGACTGGCGACCGGTTCAGGGTGTACCCTGCCTCTCGCCCAATGACAGCTGGGATAGGCTCCAGCCCCCCGCAACCCCGAAAGGGATAGTCGGTATAGAAAATGAATGAATGAATGAATGAAATAAGTATATTCATTTATTAATTTCACGGCATGGTCAGGTAGACGTAAACAACACACTTTCACATGCTTTGGCACAAAGCCCTCATGTGATTTGGCGTCAAGCCCTGATCGGTGAGTCAAATGTGCATGGCTACAGTGGAGCTTTTCAAAGAGCTGCAACAACAATGGAATTTGCCTCTTGGGCACAGATTTGTGGCCTGCATGGGGTATCAACACACATAATGTCCAGCAGATGGTGCTGTTCTTGCTGATAAAGGCACTAATCCTTACCTTAAAGTAATGTTTAGGACTTTGACTGAAACAAGGTTATGTACCTTTTACAGGACTAAACAGATCTGATATTTGTCTCTGAATTTTTGATAGTAGGACAAAAATTGAACATGACTATCTGACTAGCTGGCTGGATTTCTGATGGTTGATAACTGATGTTTTAGTCATGCATGTACAGTATGTCCTCAGTTAGTCTGAAGCACTTGGACTGAGCCTGTTGTTTTCTGCAGGAAGAGGAGCAGTTTTGGATAGAGCTCCAGAAGAAGTACCTTGAACCTCTGCCTGATGACAAAAAGAAACAGGAAAAGATCAAAAGCGACTTGCGAGGGCTGAGGAACAAGGTCAGTGTAACATGCAAAACCCTTTGTTAGCAAAGAAGATGTCCTGGTGAGGTTTCTCTTGGATCATTTCTCTCTTTTCTTTGCACACAGATAAACTTTGCCTTCTTCATCATTAACGCACTGTGGTTGGTTGCGACCTTCACCCTCCAGACCTTCGGGGCTTCCCTCTATATCGTGATCCCAATAGTGGGCTTTGACCTCGAGAGCACTGAAGAAACTGTACAGGTCGACCCCATCGGCTTCATGTTCATCCTGGGATTCGCTGTATCAGTTTTGATCCAGTTCTTTGCCATGCTGTATCACAGGTGATCATCTGACCTCTAAGAACTTAATCCTAACTAGAGTATGACTGAAAGATCTTTAAACGTCTGCATGTTGGTCTTTAATACCGCTGTATTGTGTTTATTCAGGATCTACACTCTGGTTCATTATGTTGCCTTCATGGACACAGAACCAAGACAACGAAAGCCTGACCCAGAAGAACATTACCAGCAAGGCAAAAAGGTATTTTTTTTTAAAGATAAACGTTTTTATTTATCCGTCTATCTGCATATATCTGCCCTTATAATCTATCTTCAGTTCTATCTTCAAATATTTATGAATTTATTGAACAGAAATTTTCGGCCTGTAGCAGCACTTTTCCTACAACATTAACGAGAATGTTAAATAACCAAAGTGCATTCCACATATAAAAAAATAAAAAAAACATAACTGTCATCAAACAAGCATTGGCAGAGAAATACAGAACTATTACAAATACAAGGGTTCATAAAATACAGTAACTGACAAAGTCATGGGTTTATTAACACAGAAGGTAGGATAAAGATGGAAAAATTCAGGAAAGCAAAACAAGACAGTGAAGAAGACAAGAAAATAAAAAAACAAGTTAACAAACATCATGTTAATTAAATTTTGTCGGCACTAAAATGCAAACAGTGTGACAAATATGTGAAATACGAAAATAAGCACATACAAAATACAACAACAAATCATGAAACACAACAAAAAATAACTGAACAAAATAACAAACACCAGTGCAACACAAAAAAACACCACAAAGTACATCATGTGAAAAACACATTTAAAAATAGAAAAATGAATGATAAAAAAATCATAACAAAACCCCCCAAAAAGATAACAATAGAAGAGTAAATTATTAAAAAGTACAACAAAATATTTGAAAAAGTTTACAACAAATTAAATAACATCAACAAAATTTACACTTCAACAACAAAGAAAATCACAAAAACAAATTCATAATACAAACAAATTGTAACACTGTAAAATCGAGTCAAATTTTAAACAGAACAAAGAAATGACACATCTAAAAATAAAGAATTTAATAAAACAAAACAAGAGTTTTGAATTATAGTAGAATTTAAGAATACACAAATAATAAAAATTACTTACACATTGAAGAAAAAAAGAGCAAATTAGTATAGAGGATAAAAATACAGTAACCACTTACTTGCTTTTTTCAGTTGTTGAAATTTATAATTATTTTAGCATTTTTAATTTTGTTATTAATTTTTACATCAATTGATGTATATTTCACATTTTTTATCTTTTGTTACGTTGTTATGTATGATGCATTTTAATTTGTTAATTTTTTAGATTTAGATTTTTTTTTCTGTAGTTTTCTTTTTTTATTGAGCATTGTGTTTTGTGCCTCAGGGTTACCATGGTTACTATTCTAAAGTTAAACTTTAACAACCCATCTTATACACTTTGATAAATTACGTGTCGATTATACTCGGGTCAGAGTTTTTTCAGTTTTAGGCCCTTCTTGCGAAGCTACTTAAGAAACAACAACATAGAAAAACTTCCAACAATTTTGCAAGTTCATTTGACTGTAAATTAAAAAGCTTAAAAACCTGCGTCTACCAATCAAACTTCGGCATTTTATGCTCCAACAATCACAAAGGCGGCCTGCTAAAACCTGAAGTGTTTGAAAACAAACGTCACGTCAGCTTTACATAAGAAGGTCGTGAAAATGCTGAGTCTTTTCCTTTTGTTAGTCCACACACACCCTGGTGTCACTGCGCCTCTTTACTCACTTGATGGAGTGTTCCAGGTGAGGCATTGGGCGTGAGTGCTAATGGTGCTTTCATCTCCTCCCAGGTCGTCGACTCTGAGACCAACGCGGACACCATCTCTGTGGCAGACTCTGAATATTGGTCTGACGATGACGAATCAGAGGACGATGATGATGGGTACCACACCACACCTTACAGCAGCAGACCGGGCAGCGGCACGTTGGTGTGACACAGCCTCAGGGCACCACCAAAAACTCTTTAGCACTTTGAAATATCCACTGTATGTGAGATTTGACACAATGTATTTTTATAATGCGTATTATTTAATGTTTGAAGTTATTTATGTGAAGATTGCCTTGAACCTTCGAAGCCTTGAAGTAACAAATCGCAGGTATACTAGAAAAACAAACACAACGGCAGAGGTGAGCCCTGAAACTCAGAAGCTAATGAAGGTTTGAGCATCTCTGTTCCACAGTCCTGACGTCTGTGGGACTTTTAAATGAGTTTTTGGTTTAAAGCTTGGCATAAGATCCATGGTGGACACAAGCCTAAGAGATTTTAAGTTTTATTTTTCAGCTGCAACATCAGGAATTGATCCACTTGTGGATTTTATGGCTTGTCCACATTTTAAAAAGGCAACTACCGACAAGTGTCAGGAGTTTGTCAGGAAATTAACATCAACATGTCACACAGAAAAATAACAACAGAAAAATCTATTAAATACCAGCATGCATGCAAAAGCATAAACTCAGACAACAATAGGTCAGTAAAAATAAATGTATTTGTACTATGTATGAAGGATTGTTACTGTAAATGTGGATATAACTTGATCTTGCTGCTTCTGTGTTTTCTAAAGATGTAATGTGAAGAGGAATGAGTGTTTTTAAATGTAGCAAACATGAAAAGAAGGAGAAGGAAACATGTCTTAAATCTTGAATAATATCAAGAAGAATTGCTTTAGTTTGAAAGTCTAAAGGCAGGTTAAGGGCCATTTCACACTGGATGCAATTTACTTACATGAAGGCACAGAGTATAAGGAGAGACTATTTTTTTCTGCAGGCAAAATGAAAAACAGAGAGTCATCTTTAAGTCAGTCTAGCAGGTATGTAGGTCCACAGCGGTACAGTATGTTATAGAAAACAAAACCCTGTCTATGCCACTTAAAGTTAAAGCTCACCTCTTTGGAGAAACTACACTTGTTTATTTATTTTGTTCAGTTATTCTATGAATCAGGTCAATTGCAAGAAGATTTGTTACGGTTCTTCCAAAACTTTCTATTGAAGCTCATTATTGGGGGCAGCTTGACGGCAGGGAGATGCAAGCACAGTGTAGCAAATACAGGCACCTGGTGAGAAAGCCACGGCACCTTGAGCCGCATCCAGTGTGAACCATCCTAATATTATCTGCCTTTGTCTTGATCTTGTATTTTTACATGTTGCTCTGATGTTTAAGATTCTGTTTGTAGCATCCTGGACCTTTACTCTGTTCCTCGCTCTGTGTGCTTTCATTGAAGTTGATTTTATTGCACAATAATTTGTATATTTACATTAGATATATCCATACTGCATTGCTCTTAATAGCAGTTGTTTGATTCATGATAGAAGTAGCCAGATGATCCTGTTAATACCTACATTTTTAATCTGCACTATCAAATTGTCTGTGTTGATTTTGTTCATATTTATTTTAGGATGAAGACCTAGTTTTAATAGTTGAAAATGATTGTTTCTAATGATGTTTCCAAGCTGTGCAATTTTCCTTTATTTATGCGATGATATGACTCCTTTGTTTTAGACAATATTTTGTTTGTGTTGAAGTGTCTCATTCGACTTTGTGACAGAATTAATCATTAAAAATTGAATTATTTAAATGAGTTGTCTGTTGTTGATTGAAGTCCTGAATCAACAGTTTGTTTAATATTCGTCACAATTGTGCAAATGAGCTGAATCATCGATTCCCTTCAAGCTGTATCTCTCTCGTTTTGGCCTCTTGTTTCACCTTTCCCCATACATTTGAGGATAACAAACTCCATGTTGTGAAGTTTCTTGTAAATTTGTAATATCCTGCTTGTTGGATAAAAAAATCACAGTTTAAGGCCTCTGTAGATAGTTATATCAGAGCATCTTCATGGTGACACCCTCTCACTCTTACTTTAAGCCATTCAGGTTGAACCAGTCTGGCTGATTCACTCGGTTAATTATGGAGTGAATCATTCAACAACCCACATCCTCTATCCAAGACACCCGTTACAATGTTATGGGTATTTACTTTTGAACACATCAACAACAAATAAGTAATTAAAAGGCTCCTGCACCTATAATTGGAGATGGCGTCAGAAAACTAAACCTAGAAACAGGGAGTGTATTAAGCAACAGATCATTAAAATGCTTCATTAACAAGGTCTTAGCTGAAGATTAGCTTCTAGTAACATCTAAAAATAAAGAGTTTTTCTGTATCTTGAGTTTGGTGAGAAGTTTGGTGAAAAATACCATTACAGAAATAGCAGCCTTGAGTCAGCAAGTGTTACAGGCCCTGTGGGTGAGGACTGTTTCCAGATATTTATACTTTTAACAACAAGGAAATAATAACACATGCAAGAGTGTTGTGTTACTTTTCCAAACCCAAACTCTCTTCCTTAAACATGCAAATGTTCCCAGATTCAAAAGAAAGCACTCCACTGTGTTGTTATACTTCCTACATAATTAAAAGAAAAGTATATCTAGCTCTTAATGTCTTTGGTCTGGTGCTGAAGAGCTTAAGGATCTGTCCAGCGGCCGATGAGGCTTCAGTTGAGTATGCTAATCATTGCATAGCATATTGCTAACAGAATTTAGAGGGAAATTCCTTAGAAAAATGTTGAAGCTAGCAGGGTTAGCTTTTCACTTTTTATAAGATGCTCTGATATAACTGAAGTCAAGAGAACCTGCTCAAACTTCTGCATCGGCCTGCATCACTCTACTTATTTACAACCAATAAATATGTTAATAATAATAATTATTGATTACTGTAAACACAGGAATTGTCAATAGGATTCTTGCTGCCTGGTGAGCAAAATGGAACGAGGCGTAGGTGCTCCTCGATTTCTGCAGTTGTTTACATAGATGGGACCGTACAAATCCCAGAAGAGATTTATGAATCAGAAGCGTCCAGTGGGTATACCTCCTGGAGCTTAAGGAGGGGACACTCAGCTTTGGCATCAAGCTGGCAGTGGTGAGTGAGCCAGTCACAAATGGTAATGCACAATGATAAACAGTGTCAAGAGTCCGGACACATTTGGTCATGGCACTCGTGTACAAAACATCACCGTAATCAATCAATGACAGAAAAGTTGCTGAAACAAGACATTTCCGAGCTCTGAGGGAAAAAACGGGATTTATTCCGGGAATAAAATCCAAGTTTATAAAATGTGCAATGAATTATGTCACATTATACACAAATAAAGTCACAAAATGTGTCCTCACATTTTTGTGTGTCACACATGCACAGCCACCTCATCCCAATGTGAAGTGTTAATGTTTTGATAACAGTTCTTTCATATCTTCTGCCATTTTTAATGTTAACTCCACCCACCCAGTTGTTTCCTTACAACCTTTTAAGTGAGCAGGAATTTAAAAATAATATCCTAATGTGTTCACCGATTTATTCCTCTGGAATCTTTGTATCTGAGTGGATTATCAGAGCTAAAGCCTTTATCATGTATTGGTAATTTCCTTAAAACAAGTAGACTGGATTTTGAAAATGAAGTCCTCAACTTTTTGAATGAAAGTTGCTTTACAGAGCTCATATTTTGCCTTAATTTAGATTCATTTATTCAATTTGGAAGACTGAAACACTAAAGTATGTTCATGACCTCTAACCTTTAAAAAAGCCTAGAGCTCCTGCCTCATCTTATGTGTTGTCGTTGAATAGCGCTCGGTCAGTTAGCACTGCTGGGCTCCATATTGTCAACAACTCTGCATTCTTTCTTAAATGTATGCTCTGCAGTGGGCTTGCTACCTTGAGCCACTGGCCTTAAACTCATATGAAACAATGGTATGATGTCACACTGGTAGGTCCCTTTGGGGGGTGTAATGAGCTGTTTCAGGAAGCTTCTGGGGCTGTAAACGGGGAGAAGGAGAAGTCTTGATGCTGTGGACTTTTTGTCTTGTACACAGTACAGTAAGGTCTCTATCATGAGGAGGAGGCATGTGCAACAAACCTTAGGGCAAGAAAACTCGCAAAAGCACAGTATTATTCAGTGCTATTTAAATCCCTTGAGATGGCTGCATTATTAAAATAAAACCTCAATTAGGTTACTGAATTAAGTGCAATTAAAAAGAATTAATAGTGACTACTGCCACACTTTTATTCTTTTGAAGGAGCAGAGACCATTTGTGTCTGGTTATGTAAAACATGACTAATGTACAGAAACGCCCAAAAAACCTGTTTTGTTTAGCCTACAAAGACAAGCCTCACATAAATACTCTGTTTTATCACTCTAACAGCTCAGGCCGGAGGCATTAGGTTTTTCAGGTTGTCAGTCCATCAGTCTGTCCATCTGTATGGGACAAAACTTGTGAACCTGATACTTTAAAAAGTCCCCATGGATTTTTTTTAAGGTTTGATGCCCAGTCAACTTTCGAGGTCAAAGATAAAAAAATTCAAGGTACTGAGATACATGTATCAGCTAGAAGCATGTGATGATATATTTCTGTATCAATCATCGTAGCACAGACCTAAGACTGACTGTAGAGAGACAACTATGTGCTCCAAGGTGCACAGCATAACACTGGGAAGACGGCATATTTATAGATGAATGTCGTCCATGTGAACACCTAAGTTTGTTCAAAGTCTTGCTTCAAGCTATAACATTTACGCCCCCTGAGATGTTCCTCCTTCACCGTGAACATTGCAGAGGCAGAATGGGGGATGAGTTGACCCCATCTGAGGCATAATATTGGTTAGAGGAGAGCACGTAAAGCTACAAGGAAAGCACATTGTGTCTGCATTTGTATGTGTGTAAAGTTCACACTTTCTTGTGCTCCCCCAAAGCCAGAAGTGGACAGTAATGAAACAGATTTACTTGAGTACTGTACTTAAATACAATTTTGGGTATCTGTATTTTGCTTGAGTATTATTATTTTTGGAAACCTGACTTTTACTCCACTACAGTTGAAAGACAAACATTGTACTTTTAACTCCACTACATTTGAAAATGAAAACAATGGTTGTCCTTTTGTCGATTCAATTGTGTTTCAATAGCATTTCTAGGCTTTGTAGCCCATTTTCAAGCTTTTTGGAGTTTTCCCCTGTGGGACTAATAAAGTAATATCTTATATTTTTATTCTACAGCTTCTGTAAGCAGGTCAATGCATTCAGTAGGTTGTTTTTGTCATAAGTTCTGTAAATTCATTGTAGCAACACCACAATAACACCTTGACATTAAAACGGTAATGTACTTTTAATACTTAGTTTTTTCAAAAGCAGGTACCCCAGCACTTTAACTTAAATAAAAATTTGACTGAACAACTTCCACTTTATTTGACCAGGAGTATCTATATGTCCACTCAAGTAAGGCAGTACTTTGTCCACCACTGCCCAAAGCTGTACCGCACTGTGAAATATCAAATTCATGCAGAATCCATGTAAACATCCTGCGACATACTGAAAGCTAAGCTCTGTTGCTGTGCTTTTGTGTAAATGTGAAACAGGCACAAAAATATGGGCTTTCAAAAGGGCCCAGATTTTGCATTAACTCTGCTTCATGTATTATTTTCTGATGGATGTTGGAGTATGTTCACGATCACTTATGTTGAGCAAATTTTTCAGTTTTTACATACATAGCACCCCTGATCCAGCTGTATTCTCAGGCTGTATTCTTTATGCCCCTTTCCCCACCTGGGCCCAGTCCACTCAATCATCTCTCTGGTATTTGATTAGTCCAAACTTATATGGTCATTCTACCATCTCTCTGCACTGTGTCTGTTTCTCCGAGCCAATGGGCTTCAACTGCTGATAAATTAATGCTATTACATCACACTGGTAGGTCAACAGGCAGCTACTGAAACTGCAAAGAGGGGTAGAAGTCCTGATGCTGCAGACTTTTTTGTCTTATTCACAGAAGTGCTCCATCATGCAGAGGAGACATGTTTAACTCACTTAAGGGAACAGAGAACTCCAAACATCAGAATATGTACTCTTTATGGTCCTTTTGTTCGAACAAAAATGAAAAGTTGAACATTTGGATGAAATGTTTCTGCACCTTGCTTTTCTTTTGTTGATGTCAAACTGTTGTGGCATAATAATTCGTATTAACAGAGACTCCCGCTGTGAATATTAGCTCCAACAGACTCTGAAAATAGGACTCCTCTAACAGATATTGAACACAGTGCCAAAGTGAAATAATCAGTGTAGATGTTTAGGACTTGAAACAGAAAATTCATAAACTATTGCAGGCTAAAGATTGACTAATGTATTATTTTAATCTCTGTTAACTCACTTTGTATATTTGCTTGTGTTTGACTCTTTTTGTTGTTTCACCAGAAGCCTCCACATCATGGGAGACTGTTTGAACATCCTACCTCAAGAGTATTTGCCCTGAGGTATTTGCAAAGTAAAAATAGTAAAATAATCGCATAACAGGGAGTAACTGAGGTCTCTGAAGCCATAAAAAGACGATTAGAAATGATCATGTGAGCAATTAACAAGTACTGGGGTTGGTCATAAAGTTGTAAAGGCCAGTCCACACACCCACGTCAGTTATGATGGATTTATGACAGCACCATTCACATCATAGCCTCTCTCTGTCATTAACTCTGAAAAACAGAGATATTTTTAAAGTTTATCCCTGTAAATGAAAAGGTAGAAAGATCCTTGTTCATCCATTTTACCAGAAGTTTGAGTGTGAAGAATCAGGATTATTAGAATTATTCTTTTTTTCTTCTTCTTGGATTATCTAATCATGTCTTACCTCATACATTTATAATACTCTGAGCGTCTTTCTCACATGAATCACACCAGTGTGCATGACCATGGACGCCATCTATATGACTTGTTATGTCATCAGAGATTCCCTCTGCCCAGTGTGTCATTGACCTTCACAAAAAGGGCTGAAATATTTTTGAAGCATTAAATCTGCAGATAAACGCAGTAAACTAGATACAGAGAGTAAAACTGTCCTCTGATGAAGGAGATGAATATGAAAAAACATACTAAAACCTACAAGATGTATAGTCTGTAAATGAAAATACCAGGCTATGTGTAAACATTACACTGTTTTAACGAAAGAAAAAGATAATTCAAAAATGAATACACACCAAAAAAAGTTTGAGTGTTGAAAAAATTTGAAAAAAATGGATGGATAAATTAATGGAAGGATGGATGGATGAATTGATTTATAGGTAGATAGATGAATGGATGGATGGATAAATGGTTTTATGTATGTTGTAAATAATAGCTGAAAAAAATAATGGATAGATGGATGATTGATGGATGTTTTGATTAATGATTAAAAGGACTGATGGATGGATTAATCAGTGGATGGCTGACTGATAGATTATTTGTTTAATGGATGGATTCATGGTTCAAAATATTAGTGGATGCCTGGCTGGATGGATGTATGAATAATTAATGGAAATCTGGTTGGATTGTTTGATGGAAGAATAAATTAATGGTTGAAAAGACTGATAAATGAATGGATGGATAGAGAAGCGGATGGATGTAGTAAAGTTCAGATTTATGAATAGTTAAATAGATGGACAGAGTTATGATGAATTATTGGGGTTATTCATTGATTCATTGATGAGTAGACTGTGTGAACTGATAAAACGTTTCCACACGAGGTATTTGTATTTGATAAATAATGTAGGCCATGGTTGGCAAAAGTAACAGCTGTCTGTGGGTCAGAGCACACACTGATTTTTATTACACAGCAACAACATTTAAACATACTATGCCCAGTTGGTTACGAAATAAATCAAACTCAGTAAAGCTTTGAAGAGAATAAATCATGGAAAAGACGTCAGGTCCAGCTGCAGTGAAAGAACTGATCGATGACAAGAGTGACCAAATTTTTCAGTCTGATGATGTTTTTTTTTCTTTTGAAGGGATTTAAGAGTCTTTAGGTTTAATGAAGGGATTTCATTTTAATAATTAAAAACTGATTTAAAACACAAACACATCCATTCAGTCCATCTCATACTATCATGGACACCTGTAACATTCATCGTCCAATAACAGAGGAGAGTGACAGCTCAGTGACGCCACCTTGTGGTGTTACTGATTAAACAAAGTGAACAACCAGAGGGACCTTTATGACGATAGTGGGCCACAAAGACCATGATTAAGATTCACCGATTCATGAATTCATGTATGGATGTACAGATACATTCATGGATTCATTTTTACTCAGACGACAGATGTAACAAGCTACTTATGGATCAAATAATAGATAATAGGCTGGTTATAGATAGATATAGGGATTAACTGATGTGCAAGCAGATTTTGGAATCTATGGATAGATTGATTCATGGATGAATGAACTCATAGATGGTGGGACAAACTGAATGATGGATAGCTGTATAGATGAACAGTTTTATTCATCCATCCATCATCGGGGGCACACCCTGAACTGGTCACTTGCCAATCGTAGGCCCACATAGAGAGACATACAACCATTTACACTTACACTCATAAGATCAATTTAGTGTCACCAGTTAAACTAATGAGCATGTTTACCTCCACCAAGGAGGTTATGTTTTTGCAAGCATATGTTTGTTTTTTTGATTAGATTTTGGGGATGATCCGGATAACCACCATTAGCAAACAATTGTTTTGGCTCAATAACTGGCAAACAAATAATTTTTGCTCTCTGAGTGCATTCTAGTTTTGGACTGTTGGAGGGAGCTGGAGTACCTGGAGAGAACCCACACATGAACAGGGAGAACATGCAACACGAAAGGCCCTGACCGATTTGGGTATCAATCCAGCAACCTTCTTGCTGTGAGGCACAAGCACTAAATGCTGCCCTGTTTAGCTCATTGCAAGTTATTGCAACTATTGAATCTCCACCAGTGTTGTCATAGTGGATTAAGTCTTGTCTTGCGACCAGGGTTAGGTCAGATGTTGGTGAGGTTAGCTGACATGAAAACGACTGCAGTATCATTAAACAGATGATTATTACCATTCTTGGTGCATGTCTACAAACAAACAACACCCTCAAATGGATAATGTCGTCTTGTTATCTTCACATTAACATACCGCTAACACAAAAGGCTAACATCTTCTGAGGACACACAACACCCTGAACAACATGTTTGTCCCGAGATAACCTGCTGAAGCTTCGAGGGAAGAGAGGACGGATAATTCACTGATGTTTTTGTACATCTAGTCTTAATCGTGTATGCGCTGCCAAGTTTGCTTATTATAAATGACTTTTGACTAATGTTTTTGGAGAGTTGCTTGTAAATAAAGGCAGTTGCAGATTTTTGGGGGCTTGTTCTAAAAGTTTAACTGCTTTTTTGGTCTTGATGTGCTTTCTCTCTCCGATTCTATCCACTTTTCCCACATCAATTACCCCCCCACCTGTCCCCACACCACCCCAATAAAAGACATAAATAGAGCTTTAACGTGTTTGTGTGTACAGCTGGAGGTCACTTGTTTTGGAATAGTTTTCATCAACTTGGTTGCTTGTTTCATCAGCAAAATCTGGCTACACAGCATGTTACAAAACTCTGTTTTGTTTGTTGTATAGGTGATAGTACAGATGTAAGGATTTTATTGACCTTTAATATGATTTATGGAGCTGTTCCCAGTTTTCACGGTCTCTGAGGTGGATGTATCAGTCCTCTAAGTCCTTCTGTTTTGTTGTTGTTCTTGGAGCACCTCTGACACCCATAACCAAAAACCATGGCCTTGTTTCAGAACTGGGTTAACAACTTCAAATGACAGAAATTAACTTAATTACTTAAACTACTTCTCATTTTCAGTCTCAGCTCAACAGGATCTGCAGGATCTGGTTTCTGACACATTCAGTCTCACATGGAGTGGCTGCAGTTTAAGAGCTTGTCTGCTTCTGAGAAAGAGGTTTCATGTTTGTTATTTTTAATGTTCGGTTGTTTGAATTTAATATTCTTTACAACATAATTAAAGTGACATCCAATAAGGTGCATCAATCATATAAATATGCAAAGAGCATATAAAATACAACAGCTGAAACAAATTAACATGCAGGAACTGTGCCCACACACACTGTCATTATTTCACTGATCTCTTAAAAGCATCAAACATAAGATGATGATTTTAGCTGTACTTATCGAGGTGACTGTTGTTGGATGGAATCTGTTGATCCATGTTTTGATTGTTCTGTATCGTTTACCTGCTGCCATCAGGTTGACCATACATATTATACTTGTGTTCATGATTTGTAGTAAAAGCAGATCTCAGTCAAAGGGTGCCCTTCCCTGAAAATGAACATTATCGACTGACATCTTGGACATTTTTATACAGTCACATAGTTTTGATGTCCCATGACTTTAAGTAAAAATACATCAGAATTTTTAACATCACTCAGTTTGGAGACATTTAAATGCACTGGTGTCATTTTTCTCTTCTGATGTCCTCTTTTTTTTGTTAGGGTATTTTTTTTGTACATTTTTGCAAAGCGTATAACAGGTCGATTTGATCACTCTTACATCCACAAATGCCTTGAGTCCTGTCATATGCGTTGCTGATTCACTAAATGCATTAATGATCAGCTGAAATGGTGTAAATAATAAAGGGGCAGTGAGCGCATGTTGTTATTTGAATATGTTAGCTAGAAGTGATCTGAGCGCACAAACCTCCACCAAGGCATTTCCAGCATCGTCAAGTGAGTTATTGTCAACAATAAGGAAAACTGCCCTATTTCACACTGCTAACAAGTCCTAGAAAAAAAAAAAATCCTGGACCACATGCATATTCGGATCGCCACCAAAATCGTATCACTTCTGCCTTTTGCCACGACCAACATTCCCTGAAAATGTCAAACAGATCTGTTGTGACCTTTAAAAGGTTTCCAGGATTCACAAACAGATTCAAATCACCCCAAAATGTATCTTTTAATTACATTCAAAACTTTTTGAGTTATACTATTAAGAAATAAATACTGGCAAAAGCATGACCTTCTTGGTGGAGGTAATAATCTCAATAAGTTTCAGGTCAGGTACTAACAGATAACAGATAACAGCTCTCCACGTTGACCCACATTTTCCCCCATGTTGACACACCTGTCAACCACAAGAGAGCAGCAGCAGCACATTAGAGGAGTGACCTCCAAGTTACCGTGCAGTTTCATATTTGATAACAATCTCTCACTCGCACCAACACGCCTACGCATGAATGCCAGCCTAATTAGAGAGGATGTTCCTGCTTTGTACCACTGATGCAGACACACACCCTCCATACAATAAATCAAAAGACTGACTAAGATCACAGAGCATTCTTCTTTTCCATGTCACAACAGCCAATTAAAATAGTTCTCTAATTACACAAACAATAGGAAATTAGTTTCTGTGTATCTGCTAGGGTTTCCAAGATGCTGGATCAAATTCAGCAACCGTAGAAGATAAGAGAAAAGCCAACTGCTGTCCAAAGGTTCAATTTCTGTTTTGTTTTTCTGTGAATCAGTGGCATTACGATGGCAAAAAGGAAGCTGATTGGCCTCTGATCCAACAGAGCTGTAAACAGTCTTTGAAAGAATCTGTAACTTTTCACCTTAAATCACAGCTCAGCAAAAATAAGCAGCTCAGTCCCTTTTTTTGTTTAGTTTTAATAGATAAAAAATGTTATTTTGGTGTGGTTTTGGTGTTGCCTCACCGCAGAGTCCATGACAAGCCGATAGACATCATTCTTTTAACTGTTCGTGCAGTAACAAGGAAGAGATGGGAAGAGCTCGCCCACCATTAGCTCAAACACTGGGAGTCAGTTGGAAGTGTTAGCCTACCTCTGCCTACAGTCATCATATAAACTCTTCAGCAACTCTAAAGAGTCCTGTGTGCTTGTTGAGATTGTTTTTTTTATCGCGTTATGTAATTTATTTTTAGACTAAGGTTAGCACTTTATGTAATTTTGGAAAGAAATACATATGAAACTAAACCACAGGGCGCATGCAAAATCCCTGCGGACCTGCTTGTTGACCTACTTACAAGCTCTCGTCACTGCACGCACAGTCGAAAGAATGGTGTCTATCTGCTTGTTCTGGACTTGGGAGTGAGGCAAGACACAGAAACAAAAAAAGTTGGCGTATGCCTTTATAACAGCAAATAAGTAACGAATAAACATGGACCCAGTGACCTCGACCTCTGACTCTGTTCCTCCTGAAAGCTCCCAAAGGATGCTTAAGGTCTAAAGTTCAAAAGTAAGAGGTGATCCCGGGGTCTCTGGCTATTTGATCCTGTCCCTCCAAAATCTTAGCTGTTCATCTGAAAGTCAAACTAGAAAAGCACTCAGAGAGCACAGACCTCCGCCAAGCAGCTCAGCCCCAGAAGTGGCTTTTCCACAAACCCTGTAAAAGATTCAATTCTGGATCACTAGATCCAGATTAGTGACAAGATCCGGACCAAACTCAGCACATACACGGAGGTTGATATCCTGTATGAACACAACAAGTTTTATTATTATAAAGTTCAATGTTTTATTGTGATGTCAATCTAGATCAGATCCAGATGAAATTTTCCTTGATGATAGAGACATGGACCTTATATCATCCTGTAAAATTGCAAGAGAATCAATTCAAAAATGGCAGAAATATGATTTTTTAAAACTTCGATCAATGTAAACTTTTGGGATTTTTTTTGTATCCAGACAAATATTCATATCACCACCAAAATCAAATAATTTAAAGTTGGGCCATTACCAACATCTCTTGAAAATTTCAGCAAAATCTGTCCAGTATTTTTTGCGTAATCTTGCAAACAAACAAACAAACAAACAAACAGACAAACACCGGCAAAAACATACCCTCCTTGACAGAGGTAACTAGACAGCTGCGCAAATTTAAAGAACTCCTACAGAGCGTTTTTGAGATATGGTGTTAACAAGCAGGAGGTGAACATGACACCAGATGACCTCTGAACTCAATAATCTAATAAGTTCACCTCTTCAAAGCAGTTAATGTGCAAAGTTCGAGAGACATCTTCAAAATATTTCTAGAAATATTGAATAAAGGATAACCAACAAGCTCCATGATCGTAATCTTTGATTCATGTTCTCCAATAACTAGTCAGTTCATGGTTGTGTCATACATCCCATAAAACTTTTTGTGTTACAGTGATTTATGAGATTCTGAATTATAAATCTAATCAGGTCATCCTTGAGTTTAAGTGGAAATTAGTGCAAAGCTGTATCAAAATCCCTCAAACCACTTGCAAGATGTTGCATATTAAAAGAAAACAATGAAGTAATACGACTCTGACCCTTAACCTTCTTAACCCTTTTTCATCAAAGTGGACATATGTGCAAACATTGAAAAAGCAGTCAAAAGTAATTTAGAAAACAGAACAGAAAGAACCTAAGAAAAGAAGAGGAACCAAATCTTTCCTGTCTTTCCCAACATCCCTCTTCTCTTTAAGAGAAAAAAAAACACCCTAACGTATGAACAACCTGTAAATATAATGCCTCCAACGCCTGAATATTAAATCTTAACTTATCCTTTAAAATATCTTTATGATAGTTGAGATGCTGCGGCTTCCTTCTAGATTTATTTAATTGCTGTGGCCTTTTCTAGGGGATGTCAATAAATAACAATGATGTATCCCATTCCTGTTTAATTACAGCTTCATATACTTCTTTCTTAAGTATGCATAATACACAGACCATTAATTAGAGATGCAGTAAAGGGCATGGTACCTCGTTAAAATCAGGTCCTCTGACGCTCCTGCAGACAAGCACTCCAGGAAGAGGAGTCCAGCTGTAGGTAACGTCAGCCAAGCATGTGTCACTGTGCTCAGCTTGTTTTATAAGCATATATATATTTGATGAAACCATAAAACACATCATAAAGTTCACCAGTGCAGCATTAACATCTCAGCCTATACCACTTGCTGCATTTGTAACATTTTGTCAAACAGCTTTACAGTCCTGGATCCACATCAAATAAACACCTTGTCTGGATGTCCTGAGTGTTTAACAAGCTGCTTTAAAAGGAGAGACACAGAGATTGAAAAGCTCAGGGTCTGACAGTTCTGATCTGACCAAGGTATTTTTCACGACTCATAAATGCATCATTTGCGTAGAAGATGCTCAGAGCAGCATGAATCAACTATGCTGTTCATCAAGCTCATCAAACAGCGTATTATTAAAAAGGTAACATTTACTCAGTAATGTAAGACAGTGTAGGCTGTTGAAGGGTCTACAGCTGCATTACTAGAGGAAGATTCTTTCTGAAAACCTTCAAAATTATTTTAAAACTGGAAGTGCTTGGAAGAACAAACCTCTGCCAAGGCATTTCCAGCATTGTTGGTTGAGTTATTGTCAAAAAATGTGGGAACCTACCCAATCTCACACTGTTAGTAAATCCTTGAAAAGTTCCTTGATCCAAATCCAGATTGGTATCACCACCAAAATCTACTAACTACCCTTTGCCATGACCAATATTCCCTGAAAATTTCATCAGAATCTGTTCAAAACTTATTAAGTTGCTAGTGAAAACGTGGAAAACTGCCCCAACTTGGTATATTAACAAATCCTTTAAAAGTTCCTAGATCAACATCTGGATTAGGATCACTGTCTAAATGTAATCACTTGTCCCTCGTACCATGACAAACATTCCTTAAACATGGTATCAAAATCCAGACAGAGCTGAATCTATTAGCAAAAAATTGATATTAGCAAAAATATGGGAAACTGCCCTATCGCAGAGTGCTAACAAGTCCCTGAAAAAACAATCCTGGATCAACATCCCGATTCTAATCACCATCTCAATCTAATCACTTGTCACGTGTTCCACGACCAACATTCCCTGAAAATGCCAAAAACGTGGAAAACTGCCATCTTGCAATGTTAGCAAGTCATTTAGAAAATTCCCGGATTTCTAGATTTGGATCAACACCAAAATCTAATCTAATCACATGTCCTCTGTGCCATGAGAAACATTCCCTGACAAGGTCATCAAAATCTATTTAAAACAAAACAAAATGTGGAAATGTGGAATGTAGAAAACTGCCCTATCTTGCAATGCTAACAGATCCTTTTGAAAACTCCTGGATCCAGATGACCACCAAGATCGTGTCCCTCCTTCTCTATGCTATAATCAACATTTCCTGAAAATGTCATCAAAATTTGTCGTGACCTTACTGAGTTATAACAAAAATGTGGAGCACTGCCCTATCTGGCAGACTGCTAACAAACCCTTAAAGTAAAAGTCCAGGATGCACTTCCAGATTTGGATCACCACCTAAATGTAATCACTCGTCTCTTGTGCCATGATCAACATTCTTTGAAAATGTCATAAAATTCAAGCAGAACTTAGCAGCCAAAATGTGGAAAATTGCCCTATCTCGCACTGTGAAAAAATCATTTAGAAAATTCCTAGGTCTGCATTCAAATTGAAACCTCTTCAATATCTAATTGATTGGTCCTTGGCCCATTTCTGACCTAAGCTGAAAATGTAATCAAATTTTGTTAATAACTTTTTGGAGTTGTCCTGTTAACTAAGAACCAAACTGACAAACAGCAGCAAAAGCATGCCCTTCTCTGCAGCAGTCATAAGGATGATACAAGGTCAAAGCATTTTGTGTGATACTTTGTCCACTTAAGCACATTGAAGTTGAGCTAAACCTAAATGAAATGGCAACCAACTTTACGTTTGCTTCTCCCAGTATTGTCTCCCAGCTCTCACAGTGATGTAAAATAAGGACACTACTGCTCCTTTGAATGCCAAATCTTCCAAATTTAATGTGTTCTTTTAGATATTAAAAATTAAACTTTTTCACTGGTCACTTTAGCAGTTTCTATTACTTTCCAATCAGTGGAGGAAGGTTTAAATCCAAACAGGGAGAAAAGTATTTAAGCCATGGCATTGGAGAATTTAAAGTAAAAGCATAACAAACAACCATCTTGAGACAAACCTCATAGCTTATTTGCTGAGCAAAAATTCATTGCTTACACTGAAAAGGTCATTCAAACCATGGCAATAAAAGTAAATACTTGATACAGTTTAATTTCTTTCAAAGAATAAAAAAATCCTCTTTAAATTTAAAATCTAAGCCAATATTGCAATTCCACATTAACTAACTTGACTGTAAAGTCTGCACACACCAACATCAGTGATAGTGAAATTTATGTTGAAGCACAGCCACAGACTAAGCTTCAAATATTGGCATCACTTTATTTTTACGGCATCATTCCCCCTCTCATTTCTCACGTCTAATGGTTAAGATCACGTTCAGCAACATTTTAACATGTAATAAAAATGAAGCCTACCCAAATAAATGCCAGATAAACCTAAAATCCTCTGAACTTTATCGTTTTGTGGCTGTTATGGAGACTTAGGGACATAAAATGTGTTTTTATTTCATCCATTTACAGCCTGTGCAATCTGAAATAGCTATAATAAGTGAGTATGATATTGGTTAAGGATCTCCTATTTGTTTTAATTATTGTCCATTTTGTTTAATGGTTACTTAAGTACACGCTTTGTTGCTGTTTTTAATTGCAGCTTCATTTCGCCTAAGCGTTTTATCATTTATTGACATATAAAGGACATTTAGTCACTACTTTGAGTCATTAAAGGTCTATCATCAAATAGACGATGACCAACTCTTTAATTAGACTTTACACTGACTGGTTGAAGTCAGTATGACTGGAACAATTATTGTGGACATTCAGGTGAAGTGGTCACTGTCACTCTCAGTAAAGTAACAATGAAACTTACATGCTCACAAAACATGTTCTCTGTTAAATGTCAATCAACAATATTTATTGGAAATAGGGTCAACAAGAGCATCAGCTGGAGTGAAATCCAGAGCATTAACATTAAAACACTTTTTTTTTGTATATTTATACTGTAGTGCAGGTTTAGACTGACATGCAGAGAAAGAATTATACTGATCGTTCTCTCTGTTTCTCTCTTTGTTTGTGAAATGTCATGACTACCTCCTTAAAACTCAAGCTATTTAGAAAACATGTGTGCATCTGCATTTCCAGGAGGTCATCTTGATCAAGTTCAAGTGGGTGTTTTCATATTTTTCCATCTTGTGTGTCATAAAATCGCAGCCTGATGAACCGGTCTTCCTGCAGCCTGAAAACAAACGATAATTAATCTTAGAAAGGCACATTTTTGGGCGTGCTCCACATTTGACTGCCTGGTTATTCTTGGGCAGGTAACTGCAGTTAATTCTAATTGTCTTTTCTTTACAAAGCACATGTGTGTATGTAGACTCAAGGTGAAATATAAGTCAGTCGACAAGATAAAGTTAAAAAAATGTCTGAGGAGCTTAAGTGAGATTAGAAGCTGCCTCAGGCTCTAGCAGGGCCGTTAAAGTCAAGAAATAAATGGTTAATGAGATGATTAAGTGCTTTTGTGAGCCCTGGTGTTTTATGACCTAAAAGATGAATGTTAATGCACAGATAGCTCACACAGTGCTTCCAGAAAAATCAGATCTACCATATTTCTGCCATAAAAAACAAACAACCATAAAAACACACAAAAAACACAAAAAAATCTAAATTTAAATTTAACCCTTTAAAACCTTAAAACACAAATTGTAACCAAAGAAATTTATTTTTTGGAGCTGAAATGTTTATTTCATTTTCTACTGAAATCCAAATTTTATTTTCATAAAATTCAACATATATATTTCTTGTATCTTATTTGATACATTAGATGTTTTTGGCAACTGATAATCCACTTGAGGACATTTTTATCATTTATCTAATCGTATTCAGATGTTTTTTCATAATTTGTTGATCATATTGATTAGATAGAGGTATCAATCAGGCTTTAAGGGGTAAAGTTTCATTTTCTCTGAAACAGGTCCTTACATCTGCTCAGGTCATTCGATTCCTCAAATACATTTTTAGGGTTTCAATGCAAAATTTTCAAAAAATACCCCCAAGAGTGAATTGTTATGATTTTGGAGGTCAAAGATAAAGTCAAAGTTTTTTGTTTTTTGAAACAGCACAAAGGTCAACCCTGACTAAAGAATAATTTAATCAACTTTTGTCTGCAATAATTTTAAAAAATACCAGCCACAGGTGAAAGGTCAAGGTCACTGTGCTTGATGTTCTTTTGATATCTGAGAATGTTTGAAAGGTCATTGTGATTCAGCCTCATGTTCAATCTTTGCTGTGAACATGCTATCTGAAAAATGCCGGAAGAAAGGCCTTAAAACTTTGTGCGAAGGTCCACTCTAATTTAATAATAAAATTATATGATTTTGGAGGACAAAGTTTAAAGGTCAACTGATTCAGCCTCATGGTCATGCTTTGTTGAGAACTTGACACTGCAAAAATACTTTTAGAAAGTTTCTTCAAACTTTGCACAAATGTCCAGTCTGACCTAAAGATTAACCGGATAGATTTTGAACATCAAAGGTCAAAGTTTAAGATTTGGTCTCATTTTCATGTTTTGCTTGAAAGCCTTGAAGGACTTTCTCCAAATTTGCACAAATGTCCTCTTTAATACAGGAATGAACTGATAAGATTTGGAAGTTAAAGCCACAAGCTCAAGGTCATTGTGTGTAATATCAAAAAGACAGTTAAATGGATTTGCTATGAATCAGTATCAATATCCACTTCAAATCCAAGATAAACATATTAGATTTAGTCACTCATACATAAAGTCTTCTGGCCTCAGGCAGGAAGGGTTGGGAGCTATGAGCGAGACAACAGCAGGAGGTGACTGCCTGTACAGAGATTAGCATGGATGCTAACAGCTTCAGTGGCATATTTTTGATCCACTTCTGACATGTTTTGAGGAGAGTTTGTTTTAAAAAGTGGCTCATGTGGCATCTGCCTTTCACATTATCTGACCGGCCCTAATAAATGTGATTGACAGAACAATCACCTGCTGGATATGCTTCTGAAAGGTTCTACCCTCCCCGAACACTTTGTATGGGCTCTTTCCCAGATGGACAAGTGAAATATTTTGAATAGTCCATCTGGTGTGTCAGGTTATTTTGACTCAAAAGAAGACTCGAAAGGTTTAAGGTCAAGGGTCAATGTTTTACGTCATATTATTTAAACTTTGCCCAAATTTCTACACTCACTGACAAACAAAACACTTGCTGATCAATGTCTCAAAGAACTTTTCTTTTATTTGCAAAGGCTTACTCTATCACAATTTGCCAGTCACAGGTCAAAGGTCAGTGTCACCGTGCCTCGTGTTCATCCACTCCATCTAAATGCAATATCTAGAAAATGCTTTATTTTTTTAAGCTTTCAAGCATGTCCTGATTAGATTTCAGGCTCACAAACACACACTGTTGTGCTTTTATTTTCTGGTGATAGGTGTTTCATAGGTGTTTAAGGGCCCCTTGTTTTTCAGGGACCAAACACATGTCAGTTTTTGCCTCACGATAAAGATCCCCCTGCTAAAGGATCTTAGTTCATCAAAATGAAAAGGTCTTGGATGTCAGTCAGTGCTTCATGTTGAGATTTACTACCATCAGTGATTTTAATTGCAGTCTGTGTCAGTCTAATCCTGTTTGGTGGCTCTTACGAAACAAAGAAGTCTTCCTTTGTGGACTGCACAATGACTTTAATTTGATTATAATTTCAGCTGTCATGATGATGGCATGTGGACTTCAGCTAAAAGCATCAGCATCAGAGCATCATTTAGTCTGTATGATCTGTCAGCTGGAGTGTTCACAAACACGAGCATGGCTGAAGACAAGAACCTGCCCAAGTAAGTACAAACTTTCTGACAAAAGTTAGTTTACAGTTTAAATGAGATTGCAGATTATGTCTTAAACTGATTTAATATGAACATTTGTGTTATTTTATTCCAAAAACAGTCCTTCAACCTCTTCACTTACTGACATTTTTTTCTCTGGAAGGTAAAGTTGGGTCCTCAAATTATTTAAACAAGATATTAAAAACTTTACACTGCAAAAACTCAGATTTTAACAAGCTTGTTTGTCAATATATATATATGAAGAAATATTAAAGTCCATCATTATTATGTAGTAACATAAAGAGAGTGTCTTCCTCCTTTGCAACAAAATCTGTCCAGTTCTTCATTTTTAATAAATGTTGCTTCATTAGGTTTTAGGGTGAAAGTCGTCTTTGCCATTTTTAAATTTCTGTTACTATTTCCATCCATTCCTCAAGATGTGGCAGCTCAGCTTTGTACAGTCTTTTCCGTTATTGTTTTGGTGCAAACAATAAGAAGAAGATACAGGTGTTTTTGGGAACATTATTGTCTGTAATCAAAATAAAATACAGAACCTTTAGAACATCCATGCAAACATCATGACCCAAAATCTTTTTCAGACCTGAACAGATATTACCCCAGTTATTTGATTTTTTTAACCAGTCCCAACAATATGGGAATGATTGGCGTTCATGTGTCCACACTGTCTCCAGCATTGTTTTTCTGATTTAGATTGTTTGTTGTGTGGTGTTATAAAGAAATGAACTCAGTTTCAGCCAAAGTTTCTCAATTCGTTAGAGCTTGTAGATGAAGGCTGTGTGCTCCACACTGAACACCAACGATTCTCAGATATTTGTTAATAAAGTTCTTTTTCTTATTTTGATTTTAAAGAACCCAATTTATTACTACAAAGGAAATTAACCTTGTGGGGTGCTGGTTTGCTGGAAGTGAGGTCAGATTGCAGGTTTTTACTAGAGACGATCAGACACATGGATCCTAGTACATTTGGATGTGAGAACCAACAAAGTCGAATTTTTACCTTCTTATCCTGCTTTGGTGTAAGGCAGGCATCACCAAATGATGGACCTCGGTCCCGATCCAGACCGAGTGATGGTTCTGTCCGGACCCGTGACCAATCTCTGATAAATTCACTAGAATAGTGACAGTCGCGGATATACACCGGGCGCTGCTACTCCAGTTAACATTAGAACCACTACTGTGGTCTGATCACAAGCTGGTCATGCCACGAATGTTCCTAAATATATGTTCTGTATGTTTTCTGAGGCTTATAAGGTTGTTTAATGAAGCACTAAAGAGGAACGAGACATGATTCATTTAGCGGAGGTGATTTTCCTGCCGCTATCGTGTTTACAGCACGAGCTGCAGCAGCCACAAGCAAACAGGAGGCAGAGACAAATAAACTGCCAGTGCAAAAAAATAAGACCCTTGTCACCTGCAAGCTTTGTGACCGACCTGTGTTGGAAATACTGATGAGGGCTGAGAGCTTTTGCGCTGTGGTGGCGCTGCGCTGTCCACGGGCTGATCCTGTTCTTTTTCTAATTGTTTACTAATCCAGTTGATCATTTGTTCGTGTTATTTTCATTGTTGCAGTTCTACAGTTTTTAGCACTAGTTTATTTCTGAATGTTTCACATTTTGATAGTTCTAGCAACACTGTTCTGTTTATTTATTTATTAGTCTATGTGAGTGTGGGTTCATGCAATGTGTATAGCGCTGTTTGTGTGAGAGAAAAAGAGAGAGAAAGACTGAAAGACTGAGAGAGAGAGAGTTAAGGACAGAGAGCCAAAGAGAGAAAGAACAAAATCTGAAACATGCGCAAATAAAATATTTATCTTTCTATCACTTTCTTGTGACATTATTTTGCAACAACACAGCAGAAAAGCAGTTACAGATGACAAATGGTTGTACTTTTAAGAGTTAATTTCTTGTATTCTGAAGATGTTGACTTTTTTTACTGGAAGTGTAGGTCTTCATTTTTTTAGGCTGTGACCTCTCTTATTTAAGAAAAAAGAAGAGAAAACATATTTAGTCAGTGCTCTGTATGCACTTTTTTTTTTCCCTAAAAAGAGCCACCTTTTATTTATTGTTTTCTGAAGATGTTAACTGTTTTACTTGATGTGTAGGCCTTCAATTCTTAGCTGGGACCTGTTTCATTTAAGAGAAAAACTGTTTTTTTTGGCTCTGTTTGCACTGTTTTATTTATTTTATTTTAGGTTTTTCTTTTTTAATCTGAAGTAAGGGCTATGTGGACATAGGGGAAGGCTATAAGACACAAACTGGACTTCAGTTCGGACCTTTTATTGGTGGAAATTTTATTAACTGGACCTCGGTGACTTTTAATTGAATACCCCTAGTGTAAGGTATAAAGTGTCTATGTTTGAGGGAAATCCCATCTGCCACAAAAGAAAAACCAGCCCCCTTGCCTTCTTTCAGCCACTGACCACTGACAGGTGGACATCGAGAAACCAATACAGTTTCATAGTACTGTTCCCATGTTAAAGCTGAGGTGAAGCCATTGCTATTCGGTGTTGTTCCCTTTTTGCAGTAAACCACATCTTTCAAACTTAAAATGATTTCAACAGAAACTGATTTGATTATTCTTTGCTTTGTTTTATGTTTTAACAAGGGTAGCTCTTTAAAAAAAACATTTTCTTGAAAAAATACTGTCATATTGTACCTGATTCACAGTGCATTTACACAAAAGCACCACCTCAAAGCTCCATCATTACATTTCATTACACCTCAAGACATTCACATTATTTCCACGAGGACATCTGTGCCAATTCATGGTGTGATATGGCTTTGGGTTGCGCAGGATGTGGTGTGTAACCTTGCCTGTCTGATTCAACATCTGTACTCAGGCAGATCTAGCTTGCTAAGCTCCAATCTAAAACAGCTGTGAGCAGCTCAAAGCGGGGAATTAGGATATTTTTGCTCCACTTCCGACATGTTTTGTCGAGAGTTTGTTGAAGTGGTTCAAGTTCGGCAGTCTAGTAGCGCCTTCTACATCATCTGATTGGCTCGTAATGAATGTGATTGATGGAGTGATTGTCCAGTCACCTGCGGGATATGCTTCTGAAAGTTTCTGCCCATTTCCAAACACTTTCTATGGGCACTTTTCCCAGATAGACCGATGAATTATATTGAACGGTCCATAAGGTGTGCCAGGTTACACGGTGTGTGCTCCCCATACACACAATGGCAGAAAATACATTCATTACACCCCTCTCATCAGCTCAAAGGGACAATGTGTAGCCTTTAAAGTAGTTTATGAGCTAAAAACAGTGTCTACATTCATATATATGTCCTCATTTGAGTCAAATTGCCTCTGCCAACAATCTGACTTGTCCTCCTGAGCGAAGAATTTCTTATCTATTTTTACATAGAACAGGTAAGTCCTATACAGGCTTCCATGTCCTTCATCTATAAAAACTATGAACAGCCGAAACAGACATAAAGCCTTTTGTAGTACTACTGGCTAAAGCTAAATGCGTGACTGAAATGGAGAAGGAGCACAGCGAGACGAGCTTGTTTTTGCCCCGTCAAATTTGAAAGCCTGCACTGCACTTTCCTTCATAATGCAAGATTATACTTATGCCACGACACAGGAGAAGGAATTCTCTTTGGCAAAAACGTAAAAAAAGAGAAGACATAGCTTCTAGGCACATACAGGCACATACAGCAGGGTGATTGGGGATATTGATTGCTGTTCATTCTTTTCCATCCTTTAAAAACAATCCACAAGTTACGAACGGTACCCATTTATCCATTATTAGTCCTGCTTGTGCCTTTTAGGGTCACAGTGGCTGGAGAATACCGGCCTAGTGGCTACCAGCCATCATTTGGAAAAGGGGTGAATTTGTCCGCAGCCAATAAGTTACGAATGTTGTTGCTATTGTCATTGTTGGGTTACTGCTCTTTAAATGCAGCTTGATACCACCGTAACTGCTTACTGTCTACTAGTTTGTTTGTAATATTTTGTCTGACAGATATTTTGTATTGTATGTTATCTCAGGAGGCCTTGGGATACATGTCGGGAGGTCCCGGTCATTGAGGATGAACACACCCCATGGAAGATGATCAAACTTCTGAGGTTTATCTCTCTCTCTGTGGTCGCTGTGTTCGTGTTTGGGTTGGCCCTATGCAGCAAGGTTTGTTAATAACGATTATATAAATAGATATAAAATAAAAAACTGCAGCACTTTAACATAATTTGTCTTATCTTAACTTTGATCACACATCAAATACCTTAAAGGGGATAATCTGGAGTTATTTTTGTCAAAGTGAAGGCTCTTGTCATTTAGAAGAGTCGGACTACATCAGGTAGCCAGAGTTTAGTCACTACTTAAAAGTAGGGGAAAGTTGTGTCCTAATATCTGATCTGTGAAGCATTCACATATTTCAGTTTTGTCTTAACTTTGCTCTCTGTTTCAGGCGTCTTTTCTTCTCCTCATCACCCTGTCCAATGAGGGCACAAAGATCCTCTCAGATGAGCGTAAACCTGTCGCTCTGCTGTGTATCGGCTGTGTCCTCATCGCCCCGAGTGTTCTCCTCATACTGAAAAGCACCTGGAAGGCTTGTTACGGATCATCAAAGACTCCAGCCAAGAGTACAGTGGCCATGGTGAGAAACTAAGATTCATCTAAAGTCTCGGGGGGGTTGTCCCGGGATCAGAGGGGGCCATGGGCTTGTTTCTGGACCCCACATAATGTCACACTCACGAGAACTCACTCTGTTTTTATCAGCTGCTTGACAATGATATTTAACACAATTAGCTGAAAGTCACCAGTTGACACGTTAACTAAATAAACCACTACACAGCTATAACTGCATTTATACTGGGCTGATGGTGTGAGTTTCACCCATAGATCTTCAGTATGAGATTATCTGATGTTTCTCTTGATTACTGATTGGTATTTAAGTAATTTTACATCTGATTTGTCTCCTTCCACATCAGGAGGTTGAGCGCTCTCGTGTGCCTTGACTTTGCTCCAGCATTCATTGAGCAGAGTCAAATATATTAGCTCATGGACAAGCAAACAGGCACAGGACTTAAGCTTGAGTTTATCTCAAAATTGTACTTTTTTGTTCATCACAATGGTAACAGGGACGTAGAGCCTGAGGGAGGGTCTGGTCATTCCTTAAAAATAAAACACCCTTTAGTCTCAGCTATTCAAAAATGGGTAAAGAAATCATCAGTTAAATTTCTCTACGGCCCGGTACCAAATGTACAAATCTACCAAATCTACAACCCTGTCCCAGTCTACAACCCAGTGGTTTGGGACCTCTGGGTTTGTGAACCTTTTTAATTTAGGAGTGAGCTGAAAGAAAATGTGCTGCTTATAAGTCCCTACTAAAATAAAAGAATATGAACATCACCTTCCTGAAGATCATGGTTATTCATGGCTTGATTCAAAAGGCAATTGCAATTGTCAAAATTCCTGAAGAAGCTTCACCTCTCCTTAAAAAGCTTCTCTAAATCTCTTTTACTCTTGCCAAAGGACAGCTAAAGAAGCCTCTCACGTGAGGAGGTGGAACAACTCCAAGAGCTTCAACCAAATGTTGATGAAGCCAACAGAATAAATTTTAAATAAATCTTCATCCAACTTTTGCTTCTTTCTCAGGTTCTGTTCTTCGAGTTCTTGGTGTCTGTGGGTGCAGCGATTCTCACGATTGTTGCAATGCCACACCTGGACATTGTCACCAACATCACCATACTGAACGGTGTAGCCGTCCTCTCTGCTCTCCTTCAAGTGATCGCCCAGTTCACCGCTCAGGAAAGGAACCGCTTCCTGGTGCCATCCATCACTGCCTTCATCTTCATCCTGCTTGGCTACATCCTGTTCCTCGTCTTATACATAACGAAGAATCCCACTGATACAAAGATGATGACTTGGATTGGTCTGGCTGTTGGTGGGTCCCTCTTGGTGTCCTTCAACTGGTGGGAGAACTACCTGAGACTGATTAGTGAAAAGAGCAGCTCAGATTTCCTCAAAGCTCTGTGTGTAGATGTGAGACGGAGCCAGAACCTGCTGAATATCCTCTCCAGCCTGCTCAGGATCGCAGTGACTGCATGTGTGCTTGGGGCCTACGTCCACCTGGCCCAAATGGACTGGGACATCGTCAACTTCATCCCAAGACGGGAGACGAGAATCATTGGCATCATCATCGGGGTCCAGCTGATCTCCTCTGCTCTCTGCCACTGGTTCTCATTGGCAGCCTGCAAGATGCATGCCCTGCGACGGTGCTTCATCCTGCCGCTGTACTTGGCCTCCCTCGCTGTCATGGCTCTGCTCATTATACCGGTTATCGTTTACTATCAGGACTACAGAATCAGCCTGAACGGGACCGAAAGCACCAACTTCACAAACTACTGCAATGTAGTTGTAGATGGAAGAAGTGACAACCTGAGCGGCAGTGTGTTCCCAGATCTGGTGTTAGATGTTACACACACACTGTGCTTCCTGGACATGTCCAAGATAGCTGACATTGGCATACTAACAGGTAAGGAACTTTATCGCCACACATTGAGTCATGTAGTTTGATTCATTGAAATTGCAGACAACAGTTTAAAGAGTCAAAGCAGGAACTTTTTGTGTAATTAAAGATATTCCCCCAAAGTGTGGCCCCTTGTGATCCATTACTCAGGCTCTTACAACAGTTTAACTGATGCTCTATCAGAGAGTTTTAGCTGTAATTTAGCTCAATTTAGTCACAAGTAGAAGTTTCCCCAACGACCCAGGATGAGAGCTGTTGCAAAGAGCTCTTTTATTACTTCCACCAAAGATGATGTGCTTTTGCCTGCATTGTCTGTTTGTCCATGTGCAAGATAACACAAACCTTACCAAAGGATTTTGTTGACATTTGATGGAAATGTTAGTCATGGCACAAGGAACAATTGATTAGACTTTAGATGATCGAATCTGGATCCAGGAATTGTGTTTAAAGGATTCACTAACATTTTGAGATTAGGCAGTTTGTCATGTTATTGTTAATAACTTGGATAATAAATATCTTGGCAAAGGCTTGTGCTCTCTGAGCGTTTATAGTTGCTTAAGAGCCTGGAAAATTTTTGTGCATTTTAATGTTAGGCGTTGGCTTGGCTTAGCCAGACTCTACTCAATTTGGAAACGAGGCATGTCACAGTCTTTAAGAAGAGGGATCATCAACTACAGTGTATCTGTACAAGAGCCAGTACTTTTGTTGATATAAGCTTTTGAGATCAGATAAAAATAGAAAGTAGAAACGGTCAGAGCTGACAAACAACCGCCAAAGCATTTCTGACATCGTTAGCCAAAGTGGGGTACGAACAACACAACAATCGGGCCGATTTTTGCCTCGGATCCCTGCTTCCACTCAAACTCAATAAAGGCCTGATTCTTAAAGACTATCTTACCTGATTGTTCTGTGGTGTAAGTTCACTGAGGACAGCCAAGCATGTCCTCAGTGTTTTGTCACATGGACCAGAGCAAAGCCAAACAGGGAGCAAGCTGACTAGAGCAGGAAGCGAACTTAGCCATGGAAACGAGAGTAAAGGTGAAGCTTAAAGTTGGACGGACATCAAAATGGAGAGCCAAATCGTTAATTTGTTTAAAAACACAAGAATCTAAACAGTGTAACCTGTAAATTATATATAACAAACTGATAAGGAGAGGAGCTCCATCGTATGAATCCTAAGAATAAGAATAAGAATTGTTCTTTAATGTTTATTTTCATCCTTCACCAGGTTCAGCGGTGTCCTGGTGGCTTGGTCTCATCCTTGCCACAGTCCACCTGTGGAACCTCGGTCTCTTCCGCATCCAGAGGACTCAGGATCTGTTCATCAAGAGGCTGTATGAGGGAGGATTTATCGAACAGTCGCTGCTGCTCAACACTCGATTTGACATCCAGACAATTGGGAAATGGAAGCAGTAAGTTATCTTTTAAGACTTCTTACCTTATCTAATGAGAGGACACAGTTTGTCTACAGTTATATTTTAAGGCATGTCATGCAATGATAAATATCCTCATCTGAATAATCTTACATATGACGTTTAACCTCCACTATTAATCTATGAGTCGGGTTGTACGTAACCTATCTTGCTAGCTTTCATTTCCCATTATCACAGCAAGACTTGTCATCATAGCAAGACTAGCAGTGGCTTACTCATGTAAGGCCTTTTTGGGATTTAAAATACTGCTGTGTCAACATGAAACTAAATGCAACCGAGCTGTAGGTGTGAAAGCCACCTAAGTCCTGTGTCTTTCCATCCCATATCCGCTCCAACCATCACACTATGAGCATCTTGAATGTTGATGTATTGGCACTGGGGTCTGCAAACATGGCTGACACATTTGTAGGAGATTGAACAACTTTTGCGAAACTTCTCTTTTGCTTTACAAACATCAAACACCTGAATCTTACACATTTTAAGACAACAGTTGCCTTAAAAGAGGAGAACATGTTACATAACACCTGTCTGACACCTCTAATTCTACAAAGCTTAAATAATGAGAGCTGAGAGGAAATGCCGTGCAGCCCTTAAACAAAACAATGGTTCTCTTTAAACTTTAATACTTTTAAGTACATACATAATAACTCATTGAACAATGGCTGATTATATCTGACTCATCAAAACCAGAGGCTTACTGTAGATTGAAAGATTGGATGTGAAAAAATCCAGGTTTAAAATTCAACCTCAACCCTCAGGTACAGATAAAGACGATGTACCTATTTAAATACTTAGGCCTGGTCTTCATGTAGGTGGGTATTTTTATAAACAGAGCTTTTTCTGTGTATTAAAGCCTTTTGGAAACACAAAAACATTTCAAGTCACTGTACAGTTTTGGCACTGGCTGATTAGACATGTCATAATAAAAACTACGTGAAGAAACATTTGCAAAGAATTCAAAATGACACCAGTTGACATGATTACAAGTTAAAGGGATAGTTCAGGTTTTTTGAAGAAGAGTTTCCAAGGCCTATGGCACAAGTAAATATGACTGCCACTAAAGCACCGGACCACACTGCAAAATCTCAGATCTGCAAGAGGATTGGTCCAAATTCAAGACAATAGCTTGAATTGACTAATTGTAAGCCACAATATCCCGTCATGTCTGATCTAACAGCCTTATTTTAAGACTTAAAAACTAAAATTAAGGCCCGAGTTTCTTGTGTTGCTTTTCACCTTTGGCCCTGGTTGGAGATAGCAGGCTCATGACACTAGGCATATAATCAGAGGGACTACTTGAAAATCAAATCTTCCTTACAACGAAATTGCAAGAAAATTTTGATGGATGAACTGTAACAGTGTGTAACTGCATAACAGCATTTTCATGTGGATGAAAATGCTGTTAAACTTCTTATATGTGGACAGGATTACTTTTTAAAAACAGTGGGTAAAACCTCTGTTTTTTAAAATAACGTCCAACATGTGGACTTGCACTAAATTTAAGTGTAGGTTAAGATTGACTATGTGCTAATGTAATGAGGTTTGTGGTCGTCTGGTCCAATTGAAAAGCTCATAAGTGTGCATCCCAACCGCTGTGTCTTATCATTTTCAGACGTAGACCAATCGACCCAGTGAATGTGTTCCTGTGTGCGACCATGTGGCACGAAACCTATGACGAGATGATGAAAATACTTATTTCAATATTTCGGTAAGTTTTACAAGAATTGACCGATAGTTGCATACAGTCCTCAAACTCTTTTAAACATATTTGAGTGTGGATTGATTTAGTTCAGCCACCCAAGTATCTGAGAGGATTCTCATCGTGTTACAGATTGGACAAGTACAGGCCCAAAAAGGAAGGAGTGATAAGTGATGTGTCTTTTGAGGGCCACATCTACTTCGATGATGCCTTCAAAAATGTCCCTGGCAGTCGAGGCCGCCACGTCAATGAATACGCAGAGATGCTTGTGAACATAATCAGAGAAGTTTACGGGTAGGACTTCTGAAACTTAGACCTATAAGTCCACATTTTAACTATTTTGAGCTACCAAGCATTCTAACTACAAAATCCCATTTCCCTTCTCTTTAGTATCTTCATAAACATGGACAGAGGCGTCTTCACCAAGCAGCAGCAGATTCCTGATCAGAGCATTGTGAGAACATCTTATGGAGGACGCCTGGTGGTCACCATGCCTCATGGAAACACTCTCACAGTTCACTTTAAGGACAAGCTGCTCATTCGCCACAAGAAGAGGTGGTCTCAGGTGGGCACAATGATGCACAGTAGTCTGACTACAATCCATTTGAAAATACTTTACAAAAGAATAAAACCACCAGGTTCTGGTTCATATTAAATCAGTGAAGTAAAATGTCTCAAACCTTTAACATAAAATGATTTGATTAATTTATCTAACATGTTATTTCAACAGCTATGTGCAGATAAACCTGGTCCAGTAAATGATGCTGATGTGTAGACAAAAAGGTCGACATTTGAAAAAAATATTTAAATATGAAGGAGCTGACAAAACAAGCTGATTTGCAAGATATGTACAATTACGTAGAAAAAGTTTAATGACAGTAGGTAGTAGCCCACATCTCAAATTTGCCAGTCAAAAAATGGTCAAGAAGTGTATTTTTTAAACTGGAACCATTTTTAGGGTCCCACAGCTTCTAAGTTAAGACTTTTGCAGAGTCATATTCCCTCCTGCAGACAGTCCAGTCCATCATCAACAGCCTGTTGTAAACGATTGTGGGCTGACACTGGACCCATGAAAATAGATTTTTTTTTCCATTTTTGTGCAAAAACATCACTTTGGAGATGAATAACTCAGAAACTAGAAGAGATAGGCCTTTTCTGGTCATAGAATAAAGCCTGGGCCCAAATTACACAGGCAACCAAATTTCAGCCAGAAATTTTTGCTTGTTTCAGAGATTTTGGCTTCCTAAAGTGTCTCCTCAGGAACATACGCAGCTCACAAGTGTCAAAAACAGGCAAAAAAAACTTCTTTCCAAGTCCCATAGATAAGAAACCCTAAAGATTTTCCACCTAAAACTTTGTATGGATTCATTATACACAAAGAGTTACCTATACACTTTTTTAAAATCTTAGTTGGTGGCCATGGGTGATTTCTGGACTTTGTCAAAGTTCATATGGAATGACCCTATTTTATATTTTCCAGGTGATGTACTTGTACTATCTGTTAGGCTGGAAGCTCTCCACAAAGTATTACAAAAAGTGGGGCAAAGGCGACAACGAGGCTGAACTGAAAAGAGAGTATCAGGTGAAATTACAGAAAAAACATGGTTACAAAAATATGCTAAATATACAGTTTATACAAATATGTGAAAATTATTTTTGTAAAATGTAGATAATTGTTTTGATTCCTTCAGAAAGAGAAGCACAACACCTACCTGCTGGCTTTGGATGGGGACACAGACTTTCAGCCGGCTTCTGTGATGCTACTCATTGATCGTCTGAGACTTTATCCACGTGTTGGTGCAGCCTGTGGACGGATTCACCCAACAGGATCAGGTCAGTCAATAAAAGAAAACAGAGGAGAAATGCAAGACAGGATATTTAGTCAAAAACATAACTCCAGCAGAAGCTTCATACGATTGCAGAAAGTGTTGCTCTAACAGTTCTTTGTTTACTCGTCAGGTCCCATGGTTTGGTACCAGAAGTTTGAGTACGCAGTGGGCCACTGGCTTCACAAAACAGCAGAGCACGTGTACGGTTGTGTGCTGTGCAGTCCAGGGTGTTTCAGTCTGTTCAGAGCTTCAGCGCTAATGGATGATAATGTGATGAAGAAATACACAATCAAGGCCTCAAAGCCTGCACATCACATCCAGTATGACCAAGGTAACTGAAAAAAAAATGATCAGTGGTTTGCAGAAATTGAGCCTTGTCGGTCATTGACAGATATTATGAATCTATGGGAGAGGCAGTCCACAAAATCAGTGAAATGAAAGAGTACACTCTAAAATGTAATAGCTATTCTTACTTAAATTACATTTGTGCACTTTACTTAAATCTTAATAACCTGTTGATTGATCTCAATCAATATGAGTAAGGAACCCATTTAGCTTGAGAAAATTATACAACTTAATTCCTGTGTGTAAGCTGGACTCGAAACTTTTTATCATGGTGATTGAACACTGAGTTCAGGATTGCACATGTGCAGTAAAGCCAGGCGGGAGACTACTCTGCAGATTGATTGCATTAAGCTGCGACACGGAAGTGAAACGCCGATTTCTTTTAAACTACTAAACGTCCTTTGTTGTGCTTGCTTGTATGTGAGGTGTGGGTGGTTCAGTTGGATAGTGTGCTTAGTTGGTAATCAAGACCCCAAGTTTCTGGTGTGTAAATGGTCGTAAAAGAGTGTGAATGTGTGAGTTGATACTGGTGGATAACTAACATAGGAAGTTGACATAACTTTCTTAATCCAAGTTAAAATAACTCAAAAAAATTAAGTAAATACAACAGGGTTCAGAGTACACAAAACAAGTAAATATAAAGTAAATGTAATCTAAGACTATTAATCATATTTACTTAACTTTTGTAAGGCAATCGGTTTCCAAATTTTTTTAAGTAATGCCAACTTGTTCGATTTTAGATTGTAGGAGGTCTTTATAGTCACAGCACGTAAAAAAACAATGTCTGTTGATTTAATTTAAGCACCTCTACAAGCTTTATTTACTTAAAAGCATCCCACAGTTTTCCTTGAAAATATTATCGTTACTTGGTGTCGGGGAGAAAAGCTGTTAAGAAAGTGTCCACACCACCCTGGTTTGGAGCTTCTTGCAGTTCATCATAAATGGAAACTATATCCCTAAAAAAGGTTTGGAAAAGTTAGTTCCGTCCATTATTTCTCCCCTTTGATAGTGCCAGTTGGTATTGTATTTTATATTGTTGGAAAGCCTAATTAGTCACCTTTACAACAAGGTATAACTTGTACAAAAATCATGCATTCGGGGATTGAGCAACACAGCTTAATGCGTGCCTAGCACAGCCCAAAAAAAAGTCCCCTCCTGGATGAATTGGTGTTCTAGAATGAAGAGTGGCACATATTTGGTGTCAGCCCTGGTGCCATTTTCCAATTTAGGAACAAGTTCTGTGAGTCTGATGAAATCAAAGACAGACCACAAATTGCGTGTCCCAAGAAGACAACACCCCAAGAAGACCGGTTGGTCACCCTTTCTTCACTTAGAACCACAGGCTTTCTTCCAGGGGAGGAGGGGACCTTGGCAAAAAAATCCTTGGGTGCTACACAGGTTTAGCTGTGTTGCTCATTCCACGGATGCACAATCCTTACAAGTCGTACCTTATTTAAAGTTGACTAATCAGGCTATCCAACGATATAAAATAAAGGAAAGAAATAATCACCCAAAGTAGCAATTCCAAACTTTTTTTTGAGGAGTATTTAAATTGCTTGCAGGAATATATGAGCCATTGTTTCCAAGTTTTTAAAACTGTCACTCTCTGGACTTTTGTCTCTTAAATTTGTCTGTAATCTGTCCCTCAGGTGAGGACCGCTGGCTGTGCACTCTGCTGCTGAAGCAGGGATGGAGAGTGGAGTACAACGCAGCATCGGACGCTTACACCAACGCCCCAGAGGAGTTCAAAGAGTTTTACAACCAGGTGATTTTAAGAGACACTTTAAATAATTTGGTCCTCTGATTTTATGGCCTTGTCTTGTGTAATGCCAGGCGTGTACTGCTCTATTTCAGGATGTTCCCTGAAGAACATGTGCTGCTACATGTGAGACATTAGACACAATTGTGCCCTTTGGTTTAAGCTTTTGACATTACCCCTCTGTTGTTCTCATCCAGACAGTCAAAAATAATTAGCAGATTCATGACAAAAAACAAATGCAGGTGTTATTATATCATCAGAATAATCCAGCTTGTGTCTCGGTTATTATTCTATTGTGAGAAAAACATGAAGAGGACACGTCACAACACTGCAAATAGGTTCTTTGAAGTGTCTAAAATGACCATACCATAACTGAAAAGTCATTTTAGATTTTTTTGACAAGATGTGTGATTAAAGTTTCAGATCAATAGCCTGTTGTATGTTAATTGTGTGCTGGCTTGAGCACACCTCTGTTACCATGCACATCAAAAGAAATGTCACAGCATTAGCAAGAGCAGTGGTTTTCAAACACACCCAAGATCAGGGATGGGCAACTTAAATTACCAAGAAGGCAAGATAAAAACTTTGGTTCTGCCTCAGGGCCACATTGTTAGAAACTGTTGGATACTCTTGATGGAGTAAAAATAGAAATGAATGAACAAAAAGCAAATATAAAGATGTAATAAAAAATATTACACAAACATTCATATATTATAAGTCAAACACAAATAAGTATGCATAATTAAATTAACTTGAAAGAGAATTAAAGCTAATATAACATCTTTTTCAATACAATGGAACAATAAGAGTTAAGTAGTTTTTAAAGCACAAATATTTAACCTGTGCCTTTTTCTAGGTATATAATTATATACTTTAAAGCCTCATAAAATATATTTAGAGAAACAATTATAGCTACTACTACTTGTGAAAAACTTGAAAATACCAACAGTCTAGATCAGTGATGGGCAATTTTGGAAACCACGAAGGTTACATAAGGTTCGTTCTTATTGCCAGTGGGCCGAACTGTGATAATTGTTTTCTGCTTTAATTCACACATACTTATTTCCAAACAAAAACTCTCATAAGGAGGTTTTAAATTGAGAATCTGTGTCTTTTGACTCAATTGCAAGTGATAATACTTCATTTTGATACAGAACTCAGCCCAGATTCAGTTACTTTTTAATGCAAGTAGAGTTTTTACCAATTATTTATTATTTTCCTTTATAACTTACTTCTGTAATGCATATGAAAGTGTTACAAAATTAATTATACCCCAGCTTTATTGGAAACATTCCTATTCTATTATTTTCCATGTAGAAGTCAAGTTTCTTTGTGAATTTATTTATTTTTTGAATTGACTTGTGGGCTACGTTAAGGGTTAAGTGCTTACTCTGTCAAATACTGTGCTCATGTAAATATTTAGAAGTGCATGTGCAAAACTCAATAGTGACAGTATTTATCTATTTAGGAGTTCTGCTTTAGTGTCTTTCACTCTGTTCAATACCCAGTTGAGGTCAGCAACTAAGATGAGAGATTTTAAGTCCATATGAACTTAAAATTCTTTTGAAATGCAAAGTACTAAAATTCTAAATGCACCAAAAAACTGCAATTAATCACAAAGTACAGAAACATTTAGGCACTATACAGGCTTTGTAACAACATTAGCTTAACCACAGAAGAAATAACTTGTTGACTGAAACTACTGAATAGAAACAAAAGATGAAACTAGAAAAATAAATAAATGTTTGATATCAGAGGGTACAGATTACGTTGTCTGTTGAGCAGCTGTGAGTATCTAAACTGAAGTTAGACATTCAATGGAGCAGTGTTGTCCTTATTTTCTATTGTTGAGATCAGTGAGATGAGAAGTGCCTAGCTCCTGCCCTGCTATAGTAGTTTGAAAATTCACTTAAAAGACAAAAAAGCCTGTGATTAATATGGATTCAAGCATTTACTTGTCAATGTTGGGTCTTCATATCATCCTTAATGAAACAATGTTGACAGAACATTGATGCTACTCTTTATTTTGGATTTTCAGCGTCGTCGATGGGGACCATCCACCATGGCTAACATTGCTGACTTGTTGGGTTCAACCTCCCTGGTTTCAAAGAGGAACCCATCCATGTCCAAACCGTACATGTTTTACCAGCTCTTCAGCTTGACTTCGTCCATCCTCTCAGCATCCACCGTCATCCTAATGATTGCAGGTCTGCCTTTTTATTTTGAGGATATTGTTATGTCTCTCACTAGATCTTTAAGATGATTCCACCTGAACTTCTGTATGATTTATTTCAACTGGTGATCTTATTCAGGTGTTTCCCCTATGGTAGCTTTGCTGTAATTTGTAGCCATTATTCATTTATTTACACTGTATAGAATAATATTATATAATGAGTGACATAATCAATGATTTGATGTAGGTATGATTAAGGCAATTCTCTTGTTAATTGTTCAGTAATTAGATATAAATGCTCATGTCTGAGTAATTGGTTTGTTAAATTAGATAATGGCAACTTGAGTGTGATTATAAACTTGTTCCTTTGTTTGTTCTCTATCTGTCCTCCAGGCATTTTGACCATCTTACTCGAAATTCATCCAAACGCTGCTCTGATTATAGCTTTGATTCCTCCAGTCATCTTCCTGGGTGTGAGCTTTAAGATCAAGGCAGACACTCAGATTAAGATTGCTGCAGTCCTTAGCATCCTGTACGCCTTCCTCATGATGATTTCAGCCATGGTCATCATTGGTATGTGACACACAAACTCTGAAAATCCTGCTTATACCAAAAGTTTTCCTGCGTCAAAGCCCCATCGTCTGTCTGCTCCCTGTCCATTAGGTAACATGGTGAGGGAACAGACCATCCTGACTCCCAGCAGCCTTTTCCTCATTGTGCTTGCCTGCTTTTACCTGGTCACTGCGCTCCTGCACCCTCAGGAGATTGGCCTGATAATCTATGGCTTGCTTTACATCGTCTGCATCCCAAGTGCATACCTGCTGCTGTCTATTTACTCCATCGTCAACATGAACAACGTGTCCTGGGGCACCAGAGAGACCACACCTTCTGCTAATGCAGCCAATCAAGCAGCCAAAGCCCCTGAAACCCAAGCACAGAAAGGTATTTTAACCGGAACAGGAACTACACTGGGCAGTTAAAGGCCTCCACGTTATACAGTTATAGCTTAAAAGTAAAAATACAGTTACTGATAGGCACATTCTGTTGGTAAAAAGGCAGGTTAGTAGAAAGGTAGGTTGATTAAAGTGTAGGAAAGAAGGTAGGTAAGTAGGTTGGAAGGTAGTCAGTAGGTAGGTAGGTTAGTTGGTTGATTGATTGCTTCGTATAGTTAGGCAGGTATGTTGTTTGAAGGTTGGTAGGTAAGTATGTAGGCAGGTGCTGTAGGTGGATTGTTGCTTAGATTAGGTTAGATTAGATATTCTTTTATTAGTCTCACAGGGGGAAATTCCAAATTTACAACAGCTGCAATTACAAGAAGAAACATAAGAATGAAACTTACAAATGAAAACTAAAGTAAATAAAAAGATACAATAAAAAAATATAAAATATATATGAAAAATAAAAATATATAGTAAATAGTAAGTAGTATATTTACAGTGGTTATGTACTTGTTTGATATTTTACAAGTGAAAAATTTGAGATATTTGTAAGAAGGTAGGTAGGTAGATTGGTAGGTTGGATGGTTTTAAAGAAACTTGGTATTTACACTTTGATCTAGGCCTTTTTTCATACATAACAAGCCTGAAAGTTAATATTCTTGTATTATTCTGTATTTTCATTTTCAAATAAACTTAAAACCAATCAAAAATACATTGTGTTCCTCCCCAGTTTTAGAAAGATCAACACCATCAACAGTTCCTCTGATTTAGATCAAACTCAATCAAGCATCAAACTCTGTTTTATTTATATCCTATTTATTGATTTCCAGATGACTCTCTGTTCTATGTTTGAAGTTGATCCTTTGTCTTGCAGCCAAAAGTGCTTTCACACGGTTCTTCACACGGTCAAAATGCTGCAGAAAACTCTGCTACAAAGAAGATACTGAAGAGCTGATTGTCAACCAGGAGAACATGGCTAAGGAGATGGAGAAGCGGGAACCTCAACCCCAGAATACCATTGTGGAGGATGTTGGGGACTCCAGCTCAGGCATCGAGGTAAGATCTGAAGTAAACATGGACTTTAAGCCTGTTTAGTTTGATTGTTTTGTCTGTTGACCTTCATATTTTAATCATTGTTTTATGTTCTCATGACCAGCAGAGATCATCAGAAAACCCTTTTAACTGCTTTTATTTTGTTTTCTCATTCAGACAACCACCACCACCTTATGACTGTCCTAACCAGTGTAAGTGTTCATAAAATAATAAACACATTAATCAAACTTAAATCAAATTAAAGTTCAGAAGGTTAACTAACTTGTGATCTCTTTTTTCTTGACTTTTCCAGGCTGGGTTTCACAGCTGCAGAGTTTGTCTGATGACATGCATCTTCAGGAGGACAAACTCGACCAGGTGAGATTTTGTTTTTATCTTAGTCACCGTAATCATTACGTTTCTTTTAGTTACTTCTGCCAAGTGTCATGAGTAATCATCTTTGTCCTGTCTTTTTGACTCTGAGTAATACATTTGCATAAACTCAAGGTGCTATCAATAAAGAGTTCACCTTTCCCTACAAACATGCAAAACCCTCAAGGCTTTATTAATATTTGTTTCTTTTTTATCATTTTGTCCATTTATGTATGTGCAAAGAAATCAGTGCAAAAAATGTCACACTTCTTCATGATTGGAGATTTGAGGAATAGTGTGCACTATTAAAGTTGCCGTAAAACAACTGACTAAGTACCATTTCATTTATAGTAAAGTATGTTTATAGGCTTGTTTTTCTGTTTGTGAGTCTTCTTAAGGAGTCCAAACTCCTCTATAAGACTCATTGACATTTTTGTTTCATATTAATGATAATTTCTGTTACTTTAGTGGCTCAGAAATGCATCTCTTCAGCAATTATTGGCTAAAATGCATTACTGTCTTCTGGCAACTGTGGTGCTTCCCCCCTTCACACTGAGTGATGTCTTGTTAGTCACCTGTCTGCAAATGGTCAATGGATTATCAGTGTAAAAATAACCCAAAAATAAATACATGGAAAACTCCAAAAGGGATCATTCAGAGCTGCAGCAAAGTCAGCTCCTTATGTTTAGTTATTTATTCATTTTTTAAATTCAGGAATTGAAAAACTCTGAAATACCACAAAAGACACCATCACTGCACTGTGTTATCATCAGGTTAGATGTTTGGATCAGACGTAGTGCTTTGTTGTTTTTGATGCATAAACTAAACATATACAACCTTCAATAAGACCTCTGAGCCTGAGTTTTTATGTTCTCTCTTTAGGAGGAGGATCAGTTTTTCAGAGAACTCACAGCCAAATACCTGGAGCCCATCCCCGAGGACAAAAAGAAGCAGAAACAGATGGCTGATGAATTGAGAGAGTTGAGGAACAAGGTTTGGGACTGCATGATCATTAATCTCTGATAAATGTTTCCAATTGTTACTTTATAATAAACTAACATTTTTCTCCTCCTATTGAACAGATTACCTTTGTGTACTTCCTTCTGAATGCCTTCTGGCTCATCGCGACCTTCACCCTGCAGCTCACGCAGACGTCCGTCTTCATCCAGGTGCCAAAAGTCGACATCAACCTGCAGCTCACTGGCGAGTACATCTACATCGACCCCATCGGCTTCATGTTCATCCTGGCCTTCGCCCTGCTGGTGTTGGTCCAGTTCATCGCCATGCTGTACCACAGGTAAGCGTCACATCAGAGCAGTCAAGTGTTAATATCACGTGTGCCAGCTGATGGGAAATCACCTTATTTACTGTTTCTTCCTCAGAATATACACCCTGATCCATTTTGTGGCCTTTCTGGATACAGAGATGTCCAAGTCCAAGCCTGAAAAAATCAAACAAACACAGGAAGCCAAACAGGTAAATTCAACTGCTCTACTGTCCTTAATAATATCAGGGCTGCAAATAATACTGCAACCTTAATAACAAGTATAAGAGCTTCTACTATTGCTGTAAGCAGCGATTTCCACCACAGGTACGGCCATTCCTCTGGCTCTGACAATTTCTGCTCTGGCACTTGTATTAGCTGTACTGTTACTATTACCAGTGATGAGCAAAGCTACTTGTGAATCTTAGTAATCTAATTTACTGGTTACTCGTGAAAAGAATCTGCTTCTCTACACAAGAGCTGTTTGTCACTTCATAAAGAGACTGAAATAATTTTATAAGAGCTGTTAGAAAATCAGAAAACTGTCAAACTGAGATTGACTGTCATATTAAGGCCTCTACACGTTATTGCAAAACACCTTGCACTCACAAAAATTGTGTATTTTAACTTACTGTATATTTTCACCTTTCAGTTATGTTTTTTCATGATGTGCTGTTGACCTCTTGGCCAGGCCACCCTTGTGAAAGAGATCTTGATATCAATGTTTTTTTTTGTCTGGTTGATAAAGGTTAATAGTAATAATAATAGTAAGAGAAAAAAACAAAACAAGGTAATGAAGTCGCCTAATAATAACACAAGGCCACTAAACTTACCTCATTGGTTCACCTTGTTCCTGCTTCTCCTCTGAATTGTGATTCTTTCCTTTTTGCTCGGTAGTTAGTGATTGAATGATTGCCAGCTGATCTTTACAGACCACTCTGGTTATAGTTACCTTGCATACTTGTTTGTTTTGTTTTATGTCCTGTAGATGTCTTGTTTTTCTGCAAACAAGACAAAAGAGTCTAAATGCAATCACTGTAACCACTGCACAAATGTTAAACAGCCAAAGACATTTTTGGACTCAAAATCACAACAAGAGTACAATAAATCCCCTTTATTACTGCAAATCTACTTTGTTATTTACAGGCTAGAATGTCCAGCAGAACAAAAGATTCCCACAGACAGACTTGCAGAACACAAATGTGCAATAAAAACAGGAAACATCAACTCCATGGCAAAACATTAGCTGAAATTTCATAACAGCAACCTAACCTGATTACAAACCAGTGGCATTGACCACATCCTGCTGACCATCAGAGAAGGTGACGGTCCGATTGACAAACTACAGGCTACAAAATACCCCGGACTGAATGAAGAACAGGATCAGACTGCTGTCTTTTCAAGGGAGGTTGTTTAAGCACTGAGCCATAGTTTTAAAACTTGAATGTCTTTTCTAAATCAGAATTCTGATATGCTTTCACCGATTTTTTTCTGTTTTGTGTTGTGTCCTGCATGGTTTTGAGTTGGAAACTTTGTTAGTGCATCAGGATTGACACTGTTCATGGCAGCGCTAAGATGAACAGATATCAGAAATAAAGATGCAACATATGCAGTGAGGTCTGATGTGTTTCAGTGAAGCTGCATTAACAGAAAAATAAAACCACAGACAACCAAGATAACGAAAAAAAATTCTATACACAGTGAGAAAAACAAATTAACTATCAGGTCCACACGGTAGCAGCAGATATCCGATCTGTGCTTAAGTACATGTTTTGTAGATGATGTAGATATCAGGCCACAGGTCCTTTTAAAAATGACTCTCCAATTGTAGCTGTTATTGCATAAGTGGGTTTGATGCTGCAGTCAAAAAAGACATTATTATTATTATAACTAAAGTATCATTCTCAGAAACACACCACATAAAAATTCAAAGAAGCTGCTGTAGTCACACAACACACCCACTCTATCAGTGGACTGGAAAATTAGCTGTCAGCTCGTGGGTGTATTTTAATTGTTTCAGGTGTGACTAATGAGCATTTGTGTGTGCTAATTATTTGAATTCTCCACAGGTCAAATATGACGAAGATGATCACCGCTATGATGACGATGAAGATGACTCTGATGACAACGACGGCCTCATGTACTCGAGTTTGTACACCAGGGGCCATGACGACGGGACTCTGGTCTAACACACAGACATAAACACAAGACAAATCGAAAACCTCTCTGAAGCACTTTGAACAAATGAATGAATATAACTACTGTGATATAACCTCATTTTATAGTTTATATTAAAATAAAGGCTTTAAGGTAAGCCATTGCCATTTAAACAGCCACTTTATATAAATTAAAGGTATTTCTAGGATGTCTTTCAGTGAAGTTTGGAATGTTAAAACATCCTTTTTTGAGGAGGTGATGGTAAATGTGAATACTTTTGGTTTACTTTATGAGATAAATGAAACACCTGAGTCCTGTGTTAAAGCTCCTTTAAGCTTGATAAGAAACATGCTGATACTAATATCATAGCCCAATTATAACCAACAAAAGCAAACAACATAATCAGCAACAAGATTGGATGTTTCTCTGAAGTTAAAGGGATAGTTCAGTATTTCTAACGTCGGGTTATATCAGTCAGTGAAGTGGCTGTGGGGTTGCTGCACCTTTAAGGAGAATAAGCTGAGTCAACTGGTAAGATACACTGCTGTTCATGGGTACGGTTATGTCATGTAATAGTGTAACCTTGCATAGCAGAGCAAGCACAGAAGGTTTATTTCTGGGCTTTTGCAGTCAGCCTCTAGTGGACATTCAAAGAAACTGCAGTTTAGCACACTTTAATACTGCTTAGACTTTTTAACACCAGAGAACGGTGCATCAGTGCCTCAAACTAAAGTCCCTTGAAACTGCTGTGCTGAAAAATGAAACACAACTGCAAAGATCATTGTTTGTTTTAATATATTGATTATGAAAGAATTAAAACACTAACGCAATTATTCAGTTGCCATTTATCACTGACGGCTAGATATCATTATTTTCAATTTTATTTTTTAAACTTTAGGAAAGGAGGAATTTTCTTTATTCCAAATTCAGACGCAAATCAAGCCCACAAATATGATAATAAAATATTTATCTGGGAGTGGTTACCTTTTTATTCCTTTAAATAGAATTTTAAGTTTTAATGAATGTATATTTGTACTTTGATAATCAATTGGCATAGCAAAACATTGTGAATGTTTAATTAATATGAAGTTCAATTGAGAAATTTATGAAGGACAGAAGAACTATGAGAATTTTCTTTTACTTTTTAAAGAAAAGTAGACACGTACATCAATCCTTGACGCTGTATCAAAAAAAAAATTCAAAAAAATCTCAAAATCTTGAAAAAAAAAAAAGGCAGAAAGAGATCTGCACACCAAAAATTAGCTCCAATGACTTTTTCAATTTGAAAATCTGTGACGTTCGAGCAGTACGACTCTTCCTCAGACGTAATGGTTTGTGAGTTGCCATTTTTAGTATGAACAGGTACATACGTGACTCAGCCCAGATGAAACACATCACAATCTAATTTGGTACCAAAATGAAAAAGAACAAAAATGCTTTAAATAAGCCTTTTTCTATTGTGCGGACCTCTTTGTGCTTTTCATGTCACTTGACTTGCTGCCATTTTCTTACTTGAATCCATTGATTTTTGAATAACTTTTATTTATTGTTTTTGATTAGTAACTTCAAGAAAGTAACAGATATGAAGGAAACGTTTTAAAGTTGTATAACAGTATGAAATATTCTGGATTAGAGAGTTGAAGCCTTTTGATCATGTGTGACTTCTTTTCCGCATATTTTAATATTCAGTTACGATTATTTTTAGGAGGGTTGAGTGATTGGATTAACATCACGAGCTGACCCTTGTTTTTGTGCAATTTGTCTGTATTTCTAAGATTTCTTTCATAATTGAATGTCAAAATGATATTTTAATTAGTATTTAATCGTCTCTGTGATTATTGCATTCATTGTTTACACTAAATAGTGTTGTGAAAAACAAAGCCTTCATATACGATGAAATGTCATTAGTGATCTTTTTATAGTTATTTAATGAAATAATAAATGATCTGTACAAATGCAAACTTGTGATGCCTTCTTTGTCCACTTTGTTTAAGATAAGTGTTAATCAACTGGTGGCCTGAGGGACATATCTGGTCCCCCACAGCTTACAGGCAGACCCTTAATATACAATTAAATCAAGAAGATGTAAGGGGGACCAAATATTTAGTTTAATTTTGTTGTCTTTACTTTGTTATATCACTACAGGCATTAAAGCAACCCAAAAACAACAATTTAAGAAAATTTAAGAAAAGGAACCTCCAATCGGATCATTCACATAAATCAACTTGTCAATCATTTTTATCAGGTATTGAGCCAGGATTACAAGGCTATAATTATTAATTTTGGACCTGAATTAACATAAATTTGGATTAAAGCTGTCCTCTTGGTAACTAGTTCAGCTATCATTTTGTTGTCAAACCTGCATATGTTTTATCTGCTGCTTGGTGTATTATTGTCAGGCAGCACGGTGGTGCAGCAGGTGGTGCACATGCCTCACAGCAGGTTGCTGGTTCGAACACTCTGTTGGTCAGGCCCTTTCTGTGTGGAGCTTGTATGTTCTCTCTATGCATGCATGGGTTCTCTTCAGGCACTCCAGTTTCCTCCGGCAGACCAAAAAATATGATCATTGGTTGAACTGGCAACTCTAAATTGGTGTGGGTGAACATGTGAATGTCCCTGTTAGTCAAATGTATCCTTTTTTTTAATCTGTTGTGTTTTTTAATAACTGGTGATTAATTTATCTCATTTTTTATGATTAAAAATGTAGCAGTGATGATTCCTGATAGTCTAGTGACTAATCAAATGTTTTGAAGTTTTTCTCTCATTTTCTTGATGGTACCGTCCAATCAGGAGCTAACTTGACACGCCAGGTGGATCATTCAATGTATTTCACTAGTCCATCTGGGAAAAAGCTCATAGAAAGTGTTTGGGAATGGGCAGAACCTTTCAGAAGCATAACCAGCAGGTAACTGAACAATATAGTGCCATCAATCTCATTTATTATGTGTCAATCAGATAGTGTAGTAGCTGGGTGCAGCGCAACAAACATATGACTGACAAACAGAATCTGCAAAATATGTCAGAAGTGGAACAAAAAATATCCTTACTATATAAGTTTGTAGTGTTGTTCTTTGTTTTTCATTTAATAAAGAAATGCACTCAAGACATGACATAACTGCTACTAAAGCTGTTAGCATCTATGCTAATCTCTGTATAAGCAGTCACTTCCTCCTGTCGTTTCGCCTGTGGATCCCTCGTCTTCCTGCTGTAAAGGACGCCGATTGGGCCGTCCCGATTCCTTACAATCATTGTAGATTGAAGCTTGGCAAGTTGAATCTGCCTGATTTCATATCAGGCGAATCCAGGTGCACTGCAAAGTTAATCAGGTGCAGCCAAAGGTCAATAAGAGACAAGAAAGTGATCATATTAGTTTCCAAATTTATCAAAAAGAAGTGTAATAGTAGGCTGATGCCTTTTGCAACAGATTAGCAAAACAGTGGCTCCTTAAAGTAGAAAAAATGACAAAATGGAACAAAAACATTCATAGGAATAAGTGTAGATATATATTAATAGTTTTTACTTCAAGTTTCTTTGCAAATTTTGATTCTGTTATCCTAAAGGCCAGAGCCTGACTGAACCATAATCATATGTCTTCATCATTGATGTGTATGTAATATGTATACAATTCTGTGAGATTAGAATTTAAACCATTTTTTGTTTCATATACTTGGTTAAAACATCAGTCTGCCATAATTACAGTATAAATATTCTGTTTACCCAGGTTGTCCCAAATAAAGAAGACTTTAACTTGATTCTGCTTGAAAGGGTTCAGGTTCTGCACACATAATTACAAAACAGATGTGCAAGGGTTAAAAGTAATATAAATATTGGAAAGGTGGATAAAGGTGGAACATTTCATTTATGCATATAAGTGTGAGGAATACGAATACTGACACTGTGACCCACAAAACGTTTTGTTGATTGAAAACCTTCACCTCAGTGTTTTCATAATCACTTCAGTAAAAAGAGGATCAAACCCTGTTATGCTGACCCAGAGAGTTTTCTTCATTGTTGTTTTGTTGTCTGTGACAATCACTGCCACACTGACCTAGAAATGTTTGTATGAATGAAGCTGATTATCTCTGTCTAACAAAGACTGTCATCAATCATGAATGATAGCACCAAACCTTTCGGTGTGACAGCAGAGAGAATACAAAGCTATCAGATCAAACAAAAACAAGAAGTAAATTACAGATTAAGACCTGAAGAAAGAGTGTCCTTACATAATAATGTGACCCATGATGTTACGGTAACATTCATGAAATTCTTACATAAAATTCCACTCTTAGGTCAACCTGGTTAACTGAGCCAGGACTGGGTTTTCTGGAGACTGTGTGACCTACGCACAAAGAAAAGGCTCTGAGCTGAAGACAGACTGATTACGGTATGAATCACCTTCAACATGAACTTTCCTAAAGCTCGACTACCTTTCGTCTAATTATAATTGACTTAAAACTTGCTACCCTCCGGTCCCCAGCCCAAGCTCAAGAAATTGACTGCAGAAAGGAAATCAGACAGAAAGAAAATCAAACACGATTAAACAATTAACATTACAATGATTTTTACATTTTTAAGTGTAATCTGTGTCTCTGAGGAGTTTGCATTTCAGTCGTGCTTGTACTGTACTTCCTTAAAGCTTCCTTGGTTTCAAGAAGGTCACATCCTCTTTTCAATTTTTGGTCCACCTTTTTTTATCCTGTTGTGTTTCAGCTTTTCAGGAAATGGAAATAAGACAGATTAAAGCTCAGAGACTGGCATAATCATGTGATTCCAGAGGAATGTGACACTGCATTGGTTTCAGTTAAAGTGATTTCTTTAAGTCAAGGAGTCTGAGGAAAATGGTCTTAACATGAGCCTCACTTTTTACAAACAAAGCTATTGAGTGAATTATATGACAAAAAGTGTGGTATTACCTCTGCCAAGGAGGTTATGTTTTTACTGATATATGTTTGTTTGTTTTGCAAGATTACGCAAAAACTACTGGAGGTATTTTGCAGAAATTTCAGGAGATGTTGGCAATGGCCCAACTAAAAAATGATTAGATTTTGGTGGTGATCCGGATAACCACCATTAGTGAACGATCGTTTTTGCTCAATAACTGTCTCACTATTAATGATACCAACATGATTCTGAGTGCTAGGTGTGGGTTTTCAGATTCAAGGAATCATTTTATGATGGTAACTTTATCATGGAACTATTGCTTACAGATGTAAAGCAATATCTAAGCTACACTGGCGGGGGTTTTTGCTCTCCGAGTTCTTTCTAGATCCCCTTAATTTAATCACATTTATGTTTTTCCAGAAATGTTGGATTCCTCCCACAGACCAAAAAACATGCTTGTTTGGTTAATTGGTGTGGGCGAGCATGTGAATGATTGTCTGTCTCTCTATGTGGCCCTGTGATCGACAGTGTACCCTGCCTCTTGCCCAATGTCACCTGGGATAGGCTCCAGCCCCCCACAGCCCCAAAAGGGATAAGCTGCGGATGGATGGATGGACTTCCAATTGGTTGCTAGGTTGCCTGCCAGCATTGCCCTGTATTGGTGTTGCCCTCTGACTTTCAACCCTCCACAAACCCAGCACCACCTGTAGGCTCTGACAGTCAAAGTCTGTGTGTAAAATGATTAAAACCACAGGGGGATGAGGTCAGAGCCTAGATGCTGAAATTAAACCATGTTCTGCTGCTGCAATGAGTGTTTTTAACAAATATTAGCATGACTTGGTGGTAAACTCTGATAGATTAAATAAGGCTTTAAATTCCTGAACCATAAAAAAATGTCACATTCAAACACTCATTGTTGTCAAAGTTGCCAGTTTGTTGTTCACCTCAAAAAATATCCACAAAGAAAGAATCTGTGTCGGACAAATGTGAAAGATCAAACGATAGACTAAGCAATTTAATTAAGCTTATTCTTGATTATTACCATGAAGTCTGAATCAATGTTAGCTCTCACTAGTAATGTGCGATACCACTGATTTCCTTTTCAACCTGATATCAAGTAAAATTCAGGATGGTATCGCCGATACTTAGCAGATACCAAAACTTTATTGAAAAAATATGAAAACAGACATAACTCACTCCCAAAATTTAGAGGCAGTGCTACACATCACCAACATCTCCTCATTTTATCTATCTTTCATTTATGCCCCAGTCACACATTCTCGTTTCTCATGGCGATTGTGCACAACTGTTCACGATTGGCAAGGCTGGTTTGATCGCCATGATACTGGATGAAATGACTGTCTCCCCCGGACACACCCCGTACATCGGGGGCGTTCGTCCCACTTCAATTAGGTCAGTACAATGATACGATGAGGATTCCATGAATTTCCATCCCGCTGACACAACGTCAACCCCGTTCGAGCCTTGTTTGCGTTACATAAGCCTCAAGTCACGAACACAGGCATTATCATTACAGTGGGGGCACAATCAGATACATCCTTGTCAATCGTCCTCAGAAAGCTTTCTGGATTGAGCCACGAGCAACCCGATTGAGCCCCGTACATGCCAAGCTAATACCATTCGCCTTAGGACTGCATTGGGCTTCTACCTCGTTATACTGACAGCGACGATTCTGTACGACAGTTCTGAACAGTTCAAAACAATCGGGAACCTTCCCTGTTTCTCTGCGTTCATCCACGACTATACAACGCTGATCCAGATCAAGTAGAGCATGCACCACGAACAAAGCACGTTTCATCAGGATTATGACAATCGTGCAGAATCACCATAAGAAAGGGGAATATGTGACTGGGGCATTATCTATTATTTTCTCTATCTATACCTGGATAGTTCATGCCTGCAGCTCCTGCAGCAGTAAAGGACTCTAAAAGTGACGTCTGTCTCGCCAATATCAGCACCCATCTTTCTCTTCTCCTCTTCGGATCACCTCATTGCCTCATCATTTTCTGTTTTATGGTTAATTCACAGATGTTTAACGAGGTTTGTGGTGTTTCCACAATATTTCACTGTCTTCCCACACACATGCAGTGCCGTTGCTGTTTACGGAGCTAAAAAAGCTCCACTGTGTTTGCGTTCTGCCACTGTTGTCAGTTGAACTGAGTGAGTGGGCACTGGACAGAGTGAACCTGTGACTATGAGCCATATTACGCATGTGAGAATGACAGGCTGAAGAAAGTTCCTGCCAACTGGGAAACATTCAGAGAAGTTCATGCAAGTGTTGTTACTTTCCACTGTATTCCCGTATATAGGTATACCACACATTTACCCCAAATTATTAAAATATCGATATTTTTATGAGAATCAATTTCAGAACATAAATCTCTAGTATCAGAGGGATCGATATTTCAGTATCGATCTGCACATAAGTAGCTCATACTTATAACAGATGACAGCTGCCACAAATGTGGGCCATAAAACACTGGAGAGAACACTGAGTTTATAGTAAACGGTTTAATTACTCAAACATGAAACCTAGTGATGTGTGAGTCATCCGCAGAGCAAACACAGCCGTCCTTTATTATCTGGTTGCTGAGAGTCGATGTTTATCCTGCAGGATGATCAACTTCATTACCTGGGCACATGTTTTATAAAAGCCATAAAGGCTCCCTTTATATGAGGAAGGAAGGAAGGGTCACCACTCTCTGCATGCTGAAAAAAGGAAACCTCAAAGGACTGTGAATGAAATTTATTTTAGAGATATTGATTACACAAGGATAAGCGTCAAAATTAAAAAAAAATACAACTGAATGTGAATGTGACAGCTGTGGCACAGGGAGGGTAGATCTTACACAGGATCAAAAATATCAAAGTTTAAACAGAAAATATATATATATATATATATATATATGTATGTATATATACATATTAACAGGAACAGCCATCCATGTCAGGCTGCATTCACAGCTGCATGAAGCTTGCTAACTGGCATAGAAACCAAGAGAAGGATTGAATTTGAAATTAAATGTGTTGAGAGCAAAGTTTTGTTTGACCTTTCCTTGGCTGTGAAGGGTGCAGACTTTTTCCTTTAAGTGTCTCACTTCCCTCTGCTGCTCTTCTTCCTCTGCAATAAAACGAGGAAGTGTGCTTTGTCTGCAGACAGACTATCACAGACTGACTCTGGAAGATTTGAATCAGTTCCTCAACACGTTAACATGCTCCCATTTTGTAATGATGCACTGATATGTGTCTTCAAGAATGAAACCTTGGCATGAATGCTCCCTTTTTATTTCCTGAGTCTGTTGTCTTATTGCTTTTGTTTTCATTTCTATCTGTTGTTTATATTTATTTATCAAGGTACAGATGAGGTCTGGTTGTGTAAAAGGAATTGAAAATAAAAGGGGATGTGTTGTTTATAAGGTACTTTCTGCCTTAACTTACAAACACTGGATAAAATACTTCTCCTTTCACTTCGTATATATTTTTTTTTTTGATGGTCAGCTCACAGACTTGCAGACCTCAGGCCTGGTCATGATAAGTGTGTTAATGCATCGTACTGTTCTGCTGTGAAATCCTGAAGTCCATGAGGGACTGATCTGGAACTCAAGGGATTGGGACTGAACAGCTGTGCAGGCTTAAAGGGATAGTTCAGCTTTTTCAAAGTGGGGTTGATTGAGCTCCATATGGCCATCAAGTACATTAGATGCAGTAGAAAGTTCTCTCCTCTCCCTCAGTAAATTTGAAAAAGTTTGTGACACAGAACCAGCTGCAAACAGGGCAGTATTGTACCAAATACAAAGGGTATTTTCTCCACCTACAAGAACTCCCATCAAAAAATAATACCACAGTTTAAGAGTACAATACCTAGACATTTTTTGAGTACATTAACTTTTCAGAAAAATAAAGTTTATCTGGAACTAGGAATATGTGGAATACGAGGAATACATGACATGTATGTTAAAAAAAACCCCGAACAATCCCTTTAAGAAAACCACTAACCATCATACCTAGTGCCTACTGTACAAGCCTGTGGGGGCAGTGCTATGATCTGGGGCTGCTGCAGTTGGTCAGGTCTAGGTTCAGCAACATTATGACCCAAAGAATGAGGTCAGCTGACTACCTGAATATACTGAATGACCAGGTTATTCCATCAATGGATCTTTTCTTCCCTAATGGCTCAGGCATATTCAATGATGACAATGCCAGGATTCATCGGGCTCAAATTGTGAAAGAGTGGCTCAGGGAGCATTAGACATCATTTTCACACATGGATTGGCCACCACAGAGTCCAGACCTTAACCCCATTGAGAATCTTTGGGATGTGCTGGAGAAGGCTTTGCATAGTGGTCAGACTCTCCCATCATCAATACAAGATCTTGGTGAAAAATTAATGCAACACTGGATGGAAATAAATCTTGTGACTTTGCAGAAGTTAACGAAACAATGCCACAGCAAATGTGTGCTGTAATCCAAGCTAAAGGTGGTCCAACTAAATATTAGAGTGCGTGACCTTTTTTTTTTTGGCCAAGCAGTGTATAAAGCAGTATTCTTGTAAAAATGATGATTAATAATGATTCATAATACAAGGATAGACTTTATTCAACAGAAATAGAAATGACTAAAACATTTATTTTGTGGTTATCAATGGAATATTTGAAGTGTAACATACACGTTTCAGTAAAATATTCACAAAAGTATTAAAGAGCTCATACTTTTGCCTTAAATGAGGTTCATATATTCACTTTTGATGACTACTAGTGTAAGTTCACAATCATTAATGTTAAAAAAAAAAGAGTTTTCTTATACAAAATGGCACTGATAAAGCTGTATTCTCTCTCTGAGATGCTCTGTTAGAGCTCCTATTCCAGCTCATACTTTTAGCAAGATTAAGCAAAAACTGCTGGACAGATTTTGCTGAAATTTTCAGGAGATGTTGGTAACATCAACACACAACTTAAAAATGAATGAATTTTGGTGGTGATCCAGATAATCGCCATTTGCGGATGATTGTTTTTGCTTAATAACTGTCTAACTAATAATGATGTTAGCATGATTCTGAGTGCTACCCCTGTGGGTGTTCAAGGTCAAGAAATCATATTATGATGCTAGCTTTATCGTGGAACTATTGCTTATAGATGAAACAGCAATATCTGAGCTACCTTGGTGGAGGTTTGTGCTCTCTGAGTGCTTTCTAGTTTGTAATATTTTAATAAAAGAAACACAAATAAACACAAGGTGGGCATTTGTACTTATTTTTTTAATCTTCTTTCCAGGGGATGTGTGATGTCATGTACAGTAAGTGTGTCCCATTACTTGTGTTTTTTAAAGATCATAAAGCCTGGGACCAACACACTCGCACCCGATGCCAGACTGTTTGACTTTATAAGGTTAAGCATGAAAAAGTTCAGGTATAGTCCTTAAATAATGTAAAAATGTGTCCAAACTCCACCAAAAACTCAGACTTTATCAACATTCACAGACGACTGACTCCTCCCCACAGCCGTACTGTGTTTCAACCCGCTGCTGTCGTCTAATGAGCGTTCATTAGATTGGGTCGTCTGTCCGTCGACTTCGTCAGCCAGAGCTCTTTTGTACACACCGGCGAGACTCTGCCTAAAGCGTCCCCTCACGTCTAAGCCCATACAGAAATACAGCAGCGGGTTCACACAGCTGTTAAAGTAGGCAGTGCCGGATGCCAAAGGGAGCCAGATCTTCACCACCGGGTTCTTACTGTCCACCATCTTCACCAGCAGCAGGCAGTGATATGGCGCCCAGCACAGGAAGAAAGCAACCACCAATGATGCTAGGATACGCAGGGGGCGGGACTTTCCCGACAGGCGGGTTTTTCGAATGCCGAGTCCAGCCAGGATGTAGCAGATGAGGATGACCATGAAAGGCAGCATGAAGCCACACAGGAAGCGAATGGAGTAGAGAGCCAGTTTAGCACGATTTTCTCCCTGCACTGTCTCCTTCACTTCCAGGGAGCACTTACTCAGGTTGTTCTTCCCCAGGTAGACTTGGCGGTAGAAGAAGTACGGCGTGCTGAAGACAATGGCAACAATCCACACACAGACAGCCACCAACCTGGCTGCCAAAAGGGTGCGGTGTCTTTTTGAGAAGATGGGCCTCCAGACGCAGAGCACCCTGTCCAAACTGATCACTGCTAAGAGGAAGACGGAGCAGAACATGTTGGCATATTTGAAGAAGCCATTGAACTTGCAGAGGAAGATGCCAAAAGGCCAGTGATCGAAGAAGAGCTTCTTTATCAGGGAGAAGACTCGGGTGAAGCAGAAGATCAGGTCAGCTATTGCCAAGTTCACCAGCCACACGTTGGTGACCTTTGCCTGAGAAGAAAGGAGATAAGGACAAAATTAAACCAGGGGCAAAAGTGCCATCATTACTACATCTTGAGACATTTACATTAATTATTTCAAGATATAATATTTGAGTCTGTTAATGTGAGAGAGAGCGTGACCTGGTGGGTGCTTCACATAAACACAAAGGCAGCCACACAGCTCATGGTACTGTTGTCCCACCGGAGTCTGCATGCTCCCTTCTCTCAAATACTCTGCCTCTGATACTACCGAAAAACTTGCAGTGCTGCTCGATCCACTTGATTTCATGTCTGTAATCAGGCAGATCTACAGTATCTTCAACAGCATCAAGCTTAACCCTTTAAAGCCTGAAAACACAAACTATGGCCAGAAAATTCTAATGTTTTGGAGCTGAAATGTTTATTTCACTTTCTACTGAAATCCAAAAAAATCAAAATTTCCATAAAATTTAACATATATATTTTTTGTATCTCATTTTAAACATTTGGTATTTTTGGCAACTGATAATCCAGTTGGGGACATTTTTATCATCTATCAGATTGTATTCAGATTTTTTTTAGTAGTTAGTTGATCATATTGATTAGATAGAGGTATCATAAAATTATGTCTCAAATATGATACAACATACTTTAAGCAGTTAAATGATTGAGCTTAGCCTGCAGAGGCACTGTCCAACAAGTGTCCTTTGAGAAGAGAGAGCCGGGAGCTACAAGCGTGACAACAGCTGAAAGTGGCTGCAAGCCTGTAGATGGTGGCTGCTCATTCAAAAACTAGCGTAGATGCTACCTGCTTTATGGTGCATTCCAGTCAATCTCTGAAGTTGGATCCTACTAAATTATGTACGTCTCTGGGAATATCCCCTTTGGTCTGAATTTTCTACTGAGAAGTTGATCTTCAGCTTCCCTGACTCAGAACAGGAATGTGTTTAAGAGGGATGCATTGTAATTCCCACTTCTCACGTCAGAGTTTAGAGGTCAGGAAAGTATTTTAGGCAATGGCAGAGCTCAACTAAAAAAATTGCTCTTTTTGGTCTCAAGAGATAAGCAACAGCATGGGCCATCCTAAATGTTAGCAATGGTTCATTTTCTTATTATTTTCTTTAACCTAATTTCAAGCTACATCCTGGCTGGACTCAGCATTCGAAAAGCACCTGAGCTGACTGGAGCCACTGGTAAAAAAAAAAAAAAAAATATGTATATATATATATATATATATATATATATATATATATATATATATATATATATATATATATATTACTTCTTATATATATTACTGCTTTTGTCGGCAGCTGTCTGTTTGTCCGTTTGACTTTTAGCAAGATGCCTCGAAAAGTTATGAACAGATTTGTTCCTTGTCAGTGATATTTCGACCACTTAATCGTACAAAGGTTGTTGCAACTGCATTGCTGTTCATTCACCTTGAGCTTGAATCCGGCCACCCAGATTACAATGGAGTTTCCTGTGATGCCAAGTACGACAGTCAGGGTGTAGAGGACGATGGAGACGTTGTCCATGATGGAGTCAATATCTACTTGTGTGGTCTGGTCATTCTGAGAAGACTCAGAGAGTTGTAGAGAGGCATCAGGAGACATTGTGTGGAAACCGGAGGTTACTCCTTTTGACCAATGCTGTTAACACAGAACATAGACATGACAACAGTCAGACCTGGTGGTTCAAGGTCGTATTATGACATACATGGCAAACTTTTTCACATCTGAACAACATATGTTTCTCTCAAATCTGATGAAAATGAGCAACATTATAAAAAATGAGTAGACAAGTGCAGAAACATCCCTTACACAACAAACTCTGAACACATGTTTTGTTTTATTCCACTTTGTTCTCGAGTAATTCGAATGTTTGTTTAATCTACATTTTTTCTGTTTCAGAACAGGATAAATGATGAGTTCTAACTATTATCAGTGGGTTATGTATTTGACAGAGTCACATTTTGATGGTCTGAATGTTTGACTTCTTGATTTAGGTTTAATCAATTACAGAAATTGTGGTTTCCTTCCTATTTTCTTATCTTCTATTGCAAAGTGATTCCAATAGCAGGTTGACATTCAGCCAAACGTGTTCTCTATTTTTAAGCTTTTATTCTCATTTCCTCTTTTGATTTTTTGCTTCAAACACCAAACAATTAAATGAAGAAATGAACCTACACAAAAAATGATCTAGAAAATAAAAATATTAGAGTTACAAGAGTAAAAACATTAAAATTCTGCCTCTTAAAGCAGTAAAACATTTCTCGTCATAAAGCTTTATTTTCCCATGATGCTACAAATAAACGTACAAACATGAATGGCTGAGTTTAGGAACAAAACTGTGAGTGGAAAAGTCAGAAGAGCCGATTTGAGTGACCGTGTATCAGGGCCTGAGAATGTATCATCACGGGATTGTCTTCAAATATTTTAGTTGACTCACAATCTCCTCTGATGCAGCTGCTACTGTAGATCACAGATTCACATCATAGGTTGGGTACCCAGGAATATTCAAGGCCTTAAAGTATGTTTTCAGGTGTTTTTCTATTTAAAAAAAACACTTGAATTTATTTACCATCTGAGGGGAAAAGAGACACCCTTTAACTGTGCACTGTGTGATTTTAAGGTTATTGGGAACTGAATTTGAAGTTGTATAACTTCCTTTGACTTCAGGGTGGATTTCTGCCTGATGGTTAGTTTTTTGTTGTGCAGTGTACAGCAGGACACAACAGCAGATAAAAGGCCAATCGGCTTCTCCTGACCATTTAGATGATTTTCTAACTTCTTATATGTTTTATTTGTGCAACTGCTTTCACTCAGCTATTCACTCGTGGTCTATCAGAAATTGTTGTGGTTTTGAGAGAGCAGCTCTTTGCTCACAAAACCACAAGTGATAGGACAGGTTAAACTTACCGACATTTATCAACATCCTGTCCAAAATTCTCTAGAATAGACTAGAGTTATACTCAGTAATACATGTTTTCAAAAATAATTGGACCTCCTGAAAATGACTTCAAAAACTGCACTTTTCAGCTGAATTCATTTAACTGTGTCTTACCACTGATATGAATGACTTCAATGTTGTTCTCTGCCATGACACAGATTGTGGTGTTAATGCATACCCTTTATAAACTTGGCTTTATTAAAAGAATAAAGACAAACTACTGCAAAGTAAGATAATTTAAAATATTTAAAACCTTTTTATAATCATTAGAATCATGATGATGATGTACGATCTCAGTGATGTTGAACAAAATCAGCTTTCCACATCAAAAAAACCCTCTCATTATCACCTGTTAGAAATACTAGAATACCAAATATAATCAGTATTTAAGTGGTTTCTCTTTCTTTTAAATGCTTAGAAGTGAATTTGAAGAATTTTTGACACTGAGGAAACAAATTTAAGATAACAGTTTCACCAAAAAACATTAAAAAAGACTGTTTGGACAAAAGTTGTTCCTCTGCTTCTGATCACCTCCTCCCCCTCTGGTTAGTAAATTTAGTTCTCAGGGTGATGCTTTACTCCCTTCTGCTCTGACTGAATGCAGTCAATGGTAGCATATACAGAAAATGACATTTTTACACAAGTGTTTTGGGAGTGGAAGAGGTTTTTCTGCAGCCACAGCTTGAGCTTGATTCGGACTTCCTGTGCTGAATTATTTTAACTTCTTTAAGACACCTCAGCTACAGATTTGACTTGAGCAGATCACAGCTTTAATAAAAATAACAAAACTTCACACATTTCAGTTCAGAGCGGAGAAACATTTAGCCACGCCGGACTTCTAACTTTATTTTCATGTTGACTTGTAAAGGCTTTGGTCTCGTTTCAGAAAATAAACATGCTGTTCTCTCAGTATGGCGGTATGGTGGTACAACAGGTCCTGCCCCACAGCAAGAGTGAGCATGCTCTCCATGTGCATGTGATGAGTGTTTCTGCATCTGCACTACTGACCAAAAACATGTTCATTAAATTAATTGGTGTGAGAGAATCGTTGTCTGTCTCATTGGCTACGTTCACACTGCAGGTCTTAAGGCTCAATTGTAATTTTTTATTGAAATCTGATTTTCTCGTGTGGTTTTCACTTTATAATTTAAATGTGATTACCATCAGACTTCAGTATGAACCATCTACGGCCCTGAAGTGATCCGCATGCACAGAAGAAACCCTGATGCCACATGCAGCATGCTGTGAAGTAAATATGGATGCTACACGTCAGCGTGTGTATCAATGTTGAAGATGCTGTTGTTGAGCTGACAAAGTTATGGCAATGTAATAAGGAGAAGAAGACTGAGAAAAAAGAGAGCTAACATTTCAACGATGGTCTTTACACCCTGCCTCCTACGACACAGATTTGTGGCGTCTGTCTGACTTCAATAATGTAAAAGTCTGATGAGTTTGCGACATGACCAATCAGATTAAGGTCACTTTAAAAAACATCAGATATGCATCTAAAAAGTGGCCTGAGTCTGATCTGAAACATCAGATCTGTACCGTTCAGACTGTCACATTTGGGCAAAAAAAAAAAAAAAAGTCAGATTTGGACAACTTTTGCCTGCAGTGTGAAAGTCTCCTTTGTGTCAGCATTTGATCCCATCATGAAAGCATTTGATTCACCCTTGCTCTGGAGGCACCGCCTGAGTGAGTGACTGATTTCATCTGAAAATCTAACTTTTGATTTCCTTAAACGTCACTACATTCAAACCAAAATCAGACCAGCCCTGAAAATATGATCCATCATTTATGTACACACGGCTCATGTAGAGAAGACATGTCCTGAAGCTGAAAGAATAACATGCTGCTCACTTAAACTCTTTAACTACCTGCTCAACTGTTTGGCAGAGATCATCAATAAATTCAGGGATATTTAATGTTTTTTTTTAATAATAAGTGTAGCTTTGAGATTTGTAAACCTTTAAATCCCGCACAAGGAAAATATCGGTTCTTTTGCTTTGTTTGCTTTGTTTTTTTGTATCCTAAAATATTGACAGAAACAATTAATGATCTGTTATGTTTTTATAACACATTAAATATTCCCGAATTTATTGACCTCTGCCAAACAGTTGGGGGTAGGGTTAGGTGATCATTTATGTCACACTCAGATTCAAGTTAAATACAATTTTGAGCCACAAGATGTTTATCTAACACTGACCCAGTTGAGGAGATGGCATATAATTTTTATACTGAACTCATCCTGAATGAGACTCTTAAATAAAAGGAGCTTTATTTTCTTACCAAACAAAACTTTTATTTTCTAATCTGAATCCAAGACACCTGGTAATAAAACAAACAAAAGCTTACCCTGACATTTAAGGAGTGATCAAACTAGCAAAGCTTGTACAAGACTTCTTCATTTAAAAAACCATTTAAAGATGTAAAATACTCGTATGTTCATGTGCATACCCTCTAGGGCTGGGTGATTAGGGCAGAAATTATGATAAGAATTATATTGATAGACATTTTAATCATAAATTATGTAGATAACAGATTGTCCCATCCTATATCCACTCTGTTTTTTTAAGTTAAATTCCCCCTATAGTATTTTTCAGTTATCTGTCACTCAGGAGTCACTTGTTTCGGTCATGTAAATATGTTCACTCTTTTATTGTGTTAATTCCACCTGTGAAATAGTTTATTACTCAAGTCACTCCTGTAAATATCATCTTCCCAGCCTACATACATCATGCGCTCTCTTGTTAATGTTAGTTTTGCAGCACTATGTTTGTACAACAGATGATTTATTACTCACTTAAGAGCCACTCCTTTAAATGTAAACATGACTCCCCCCTCCGCCGATGAAGAAAGTTTCATTCCTATTTTTCTATTCTGGTTTGTATATGTGTACAGATCCAGCCCCTTCAATTTCCCCTCCCTGCTAGCTGCCTGCCAACTTCCAGCCACTCGAAGCCCCCCCCCACCTTTCTGAGGTTGTGTCTTGAATTCATTGAAAAGATGCCCGTTCATGCATTTGCAGGGTGTCTCCATGAGATGGCGCTTCCCTCACAAGATGACATAGACTCAGTCTTTTTCTTATTCAGTGAATCAGCTGCCAAATCAACTGGGAGCAAACTTGACACCACAAATTCACCCACGTATACTAAACAATCTGTGACTGTCAGGGTGGGCAGGTCCTGTCATGGACCTGTCAGGGACCAACAAAGACCCGATCAGGGAAAGTGGGGAAGTTTTAAGTGGCTGCATCTGCAGGTCCTCTGTCTGTACTTCAGGAGGAGAAGTTACCCGAGTCAAATTCCTTGTATAACATACTTGGCCATTAAAGTTGATTCTGATTCTGATTCTGATCACGTCTACAAAACACAAATAGTTGCTGATTTTACAACATGCACCACATGCAATCATTAAACTAAAACACTCTTTGACCCCACTTGCAGCTGGTAAACTGAGGGCAGTGCAGCGCCACACCATCTGGATGGAGGTTGAGGTTCCTTAATTTGTGATCAACTGTGTGAGCAAACAGTTCAACTGTTTAAGAACAGTGTTTCTCAATGTGCTATCCCAATGAATTTAGGGACTTCATCGTCTACAGTCCATAATATCATCAAAGGATTCAGAGAATTCAGAGTGATCTCTGCAGGAAGCAGCAAGACCGGAAACCAACACTGATTGCCCGTGACCTTCAATCCTTCAGGCAGAAGGAAGAATATAAATAAATAAAGACGTAAAGCTGGTGCTTAAAATAATATGTTGAAACTAAAAGAAAAGTTTCTTGTCTTTGTATTTCCTCAATATTTCTTGCAAATTAATTAAGTAGGTCTGTGGGTCAAAATATTTTACTGTGGTCATAAACAAAGTAGGACATGGCGGGGAGGGGCAGATTGACTGGGAGAAAACGCAGGAGTGTCATGTCAGCAAAAACAAAACAAAAAAAAAAAAGAAGTGTCTGAACTTTCAGTTGAGTTAAAGGTCTGTGATCTGTGACATACATTCATTTTGCTTATAAATAAAAATAAATTAATTAGTTAAGGTGTGGCTGGAATAGATTATTTCTGCTATACCATTTTCTTTGTAGTAGATCGCCCCTTTTTTTCTTTTTTCGAGTTGGATTACTTTAACAGTTCGAGAAAACATCAGCAGTTTGGCGAGTTTTTTGGGACTGAATAATTTAAAAAAGACTATTTAGGATGAATGAAGTTATAAGCTCAGGACTTTACGTCAATTCACAAATTTGGTCTGTTTTCTGTTTCAAAAAGTGATTGTTATTTTAGAACTGAATAGTCATCTTGGGAATTTTAATGGTAAATGGATTCGAGCTTATTACTTTTTCTAGTCTCGCTGACTACTCAAAAGAACTTTACACCACAGGTCACATCTCCTTATTCTTACCAACGGTTCAGAATATCTTTGTCAGTTCTCCATCAGTAGTAGCTAACACATTCACGCCCTTTCATGCCAAATTACACACCACTGATGCAGCATTTGAAGCCCCACTATGCCACCAACGCCCCAAATTTACCAGTTTGTTTTTGTTAATTTCTGAAAAGGACCCTTGAGTAAGTAACGCCCAGGCTTATTGAAAGACAGTGCCAAGCCACATGCATTTCATAGAAATAAAGTGCAGGTCAATATAGACTGGCCTGCCTGCAGTCCAGACACTGAAAATGTATGGCACATCATGAAGCACAAAATACAACTAAGACCTTAGACTGCTGAGCAAGAATGGGAAAGAATTTCACCTGTAAAGCTTCAATAATTAACGTCCTCAGTCCACAAATGCTTATCGACTAATGTTGAAAGGAAAGGTGATGTAAAAGAGTAGTAAACATGCCCCTGTCCCAGCTTTTTTGGAACGTGTTGCAGGCATCAAATTCAAAATGAGTGAAAATTTGCAAAAAAAAAAAAAAAAAAATTTGTCAGTTTCAAACATTAAATATCTAGTCTTTGTAGGGTATTCAATTGGATATAGGTTAAAAAATATTTTTAAATCACCTCTCTCTCCTACCACGACCAACATTCCCTGAAAATGTCATCAAATTCCATTCATGCTTTTTAAGTTATCCTGTTCACAAACTAACGTATAGAGACAAAAACACAACCTCCTTGGCTGAGGCGAGAAACTAAACTGATTTCCAGGTTGAATTCACAACCAGGTCCTTATGGAGCCAGGTTTTCATCTCCATCTGTACCCCTGACCACTCTTGTGTTTTTTTTTTTTCTTTTTAAAATAATCATGACTCTGTGTCCACTCAGGGGAAAAACAAAAGTAAGCACAAAATCAAACACAAAAGAAGGACCTACAGCCATAAATCTACACCAGAAGGACAAATCCAAGCACTCATATGTTAATATAAAATTGAGATCCATTTTCCAATCCAGCATGTTAAAGATCTCAGTGTTGAAATATCTCTCTGCTGACGTTCTGATGCTCTCACCTGAGAATCTCCTCTGTATCACTGCTCTAAGGTCAGCTGCTTCAGTCTCAGCGGTCGGATGAAGAAATGAAGACATCCTCGCTACACATGAACTGTGTGTGTGTTCATGCTCAGTAATTATGTCACTGTTACTTTAAGTGGTTGACTGCTGGAGCCCTGATCTCTCTTTCTCCCTCACGCACACACAGACCCTTCCTCTTTCTATCTCCCTGCATGTTTTCATGTTGTGTGTGTGGGGGTGTGTGTGTGGGTGTGTGTGTGTGTGTGTGGGTGTGTGTGTGGGGTATTTGTGTTTCCGGCCTCATCTTCCTGCTTCTCTTTTTCTCAAAAAGCCACACACACACTTTTTCCCTGGTAAATGAAACAAGCACACACTCTGACCTTCATGAATGCTAAAGCACACACAGTGAATGACATCTCGGAACAACCCTCTGTCAGATTTCTCTAGAAAGTGAAGGACCTTTCCTCATAAAAACATTATTTTCCCATCAGAGAATCGCTTCAGAAGAATCTACTTAGCTGGAGGCTTGACTTAACTTGTGCAAACATTAAGGACAAATAAGTCTTCCCGGCTTTGACTTTCGTGCTGATACTTAAAATCCTGTTTTAGCTGAAGTCACTTAAAGGGTTAGTTTGGGGTTTTTAAAGTGAAGTTGCTAAAGGCCCATGGCACTAGTAGCTACAAAAGCACTCCGAGAGCGCAGACGTTCACCAAGCAGCTCAGTTCCACCCATAAATTGTGATTTGCACCCAATATTATAGTCCTATATTTATTTTATTCGCACATTGTGGAATGAAAAAGGTCAATCTGCAAGAAGTGTGATTATTGTTGATATAAATATCATCCAATAGAGTGACCTAGTTAGTAGTGGGTCTTGTAACTTGTTGACTGAACCAGTTTGCTGCTGCTTGTACAGATGTTGGTGTTGTGAGCGCTGCGGCACTTTCAGTGGGCGATGTCGCCAGCCTGTCGGTCGGAGCCTGTCTTGGGCACTGCAAACACAGCACTGTCCCTGCAGAGGGGTGAGTCCTGATGTCAATATTTAAAGCAAAAATCCAAACTTAGCAGAGGCCCAAGTCAAGAGACAGAAAATGGGAAATTTGACCATTGTTTTTGCTTTTTTTATGCATCTGGGATAAACACAGGAGCATCTTATCTTCTTAATATTCAGGGAGATATATATACATTTCAGTTTGTGTTCCAGTGATCCCTACCTGGCCTTACTGTGGCACTCTGACCTGATCTAAAGAGAGAGTTTCTGGTAGAAGGATACATAGCCCTTATTTCATCACAAAATATTTCCAAACACAGGGACTTTGTTGAGGAAAAGGCAAATGCTGTAAATAATCTTGCTGTGGCATGTAAAGTCACCATAGTTTTTGTGTAGCTTTACTCTGAAGGTGGGTACTTACGAGGCCTTAGGTGGCCCTGTTTAATGCTATATATCGTAGCGACCCAGCTATCCTCCCCCTCAGTGACAAAGCTGACCAGTTCCTTTATTGGTGATCATACACTGCCTGCCAAAAAAAAGTCACCACCTGGATTTAACTAAGTAAATAGGTACAAGCCACCTATTGGATAATTACTGCGTGGGCCATTATCTTTCAGCTGGCAACAAGTTATTAAACCCCAGATGATGCAATGAGTAGCTTCTCATTTCTTAAACAACCATCAAAGACACATCCTGTGTTCATGGAAAAGATGTTAGTCTGTTTAAGAAGGGTCAAATCATTGGCATGCATCAAGAAGAGAAAACATCTAAGGAGATTGCAGAAACTACTAAAATTGGATGAAGAACTGTCCTGGAGGAAGGTCATGTGGTCTGATGAGTCCAGATTTACCCTGTTACAGAGTGATGGGAGCATCAGGGTAAGAAGAGAGGCAGGTGAAGTGATGCACCCATCATGCCTTGTGCCTACTGTACAAGCCTGTGGGGGCAGTGCTATGATCTGGGGCTGCTGCAGTTGGTCAGGTCTAGGTTCAGCAACATTATGGCCCAAAGAATGAGGTCAGCTGACTACCTGAATGTACTGAATGACCAGGTTATTCCATCAGTGGATTTTTTCTTCCCTATTCCAAGATGACAATGCCAGGATTCATGGGGCTCAAATTGTGAAAGAGTGGTTCAGGGAGCACGAGACATTTTCACATGTGGATTGGCCACCTCAGAGTCCAGACCTTAACCTCATAGAGAATCTTTGGGGTGTGCTGGAGAAGGCTTTGCATAGTGGTCAGACTCTCTCATCATCAATACAAGCTGTTTATGACAAAGTTAATGCAACACTGGATGAAAATAAATCTTGTGACTTTGCAGAAGCTTACTGAAACAATGCCACAATGAATGCATGCTGTAATAAAAGCTAAAGTTGGTCCAACAAAATATTAGAGTGTGTGACCTTTTTTTGTGGTGGCGACTTTTTTTTTTGGCCAGGCAGTGTATTTACTAATGCCATGGGCCTCAAGCACTTCAAAAAACAGAACTACCCCTTTAATATGACTAATAAATAGTCATCATTTATGCTTTTGGCAAACAAACTTACAGCAAATCTCTCTGCTCCCCTCTGATTTAGAGGGAACAATGAAAGTCAGATCCTTTTCCTGACTGCAGTTCCTCGAGCTTCCTATCAGACAACTTCTGTGGCTTTGTTAAAAAAATCCTAACCCTCAATATGACACTGATGTTTTCATGGTCTTTCTCACAGATTCATTGTGTCTGTGGACCAATCCATGAAAGTCTAACCTGAAACATGTCCTCTTTCTTTCTGCTTACCACAAAATCTGTCCCCTTTCTGCAGTCTCTGTAATTTTCCACCACAAAAAGCAGAAATTAGTGAGTCAGATCACTTAATTTCTGATATATTACCTTAAGACACATCTCCTCTGTGGTGCCCCAGTGTCCCTGTGGTGAGGGCTGCCTCACTCTTTGAAAACCACTGTATTAAAGAGCTCACATTTGACCTTAATCAGGTTCATATATTCACTTTTGATGACTGCTACAGTATGTTATATTCACAATCATTAAGCCACAGCTTTAATTTTTATTAAACAAACCATGAGGGCTTTTTGTTTGCAGATTACATTAGCAGAAGCCCCAGTTTTTCAAGAAAAACTGGATCTTGGAGAGCTGGTCTCTTAAAATCTTTTTCAGTGCAGATTAATGGCATTGGAGGAAGCAGACTGTAGATGCTTTGACTGAGTCTGTATCTGTAATCGTCTCATGTTTGTAACTTTGTAAATTGTGTTGCTGCCTGTCTTGGCCAGGACACTCTTGCTAATTACATTTTTAATCTTAGAAGGTTTTCCTGGTTAAGCAAATTTCGTATCATGTACGGTATATATTATAAAGAAATAAGTCTTTTTAACCAATCAGTGACTCCTCAGAATAAAACAAACAAAATTAAAATGCTTACAAAAGTTGTAATATATATATATATATATTTTTTTTTCTTTAAATAGGGCCTTAAAAGTCCTCAAATGTCTTAAGTAAGATTTTTGAATTACAAGGCCTTAAAAAGCATTTAGTCTGTTTTGTGAATTAAAAGGCATTAATAGTGTAACAAAGTATTCAAAAGTTTTTAATAAAAAATCCAAAATACAAGGCCTTTTTGAGTCTTGAATTAGTATTTAATTAGTATTAAAGACATCTCAGAAGGGTCAACAGGTGTCTGTCGCGAGGTTTAATGAGATTGAGTGTGAATGAACCTGTGAGTGTCATGGTCCCAGGTTCAAGTCTTGTCTGATGTCAGTGGATTTTAAAGTCCGAAGACATGATAATAGCTCAAGGCGTTTGCGAAGGGACAGTGAGCTTGAATGTCAGAGGTTCCAGTCTTGTCTGAACTAGGAGGATTTTAAAGTCTGATGAATAGGGAAAGAGCTCTCAGAAATGCAGAGTGATGACGTTCTTTATAGCTCACTAAGATAGACAGAAGTCTGGTTACTAAAATGTTGCAGGTTTAAGTGTTGTCTGATCTTGACTAATCTGAAAGTCTGCTGTTCAAATACAGAAGTCAAGACTTCACAGAAGGACCAACTGGTATCCATAGCTCAAGGAGATGGAGATAGAGAAAGGGCTGCGTATCTGATGGCTAGGATTCAAGTCTTGTCTGGTTTCAGTGGATTTTACAGTCTACTGTTCAAAGACAGAAGTCAAGAGCTCACAGAAAGGCTGACTGGTGTCTGTCTGTAGCTCAAGGAAATAAAGAAAGGGTAGAGAGTCTGATGGTCCTGGGTTTAAGTTTTGTCTGGTTTCAGTGGATTTTACAGGCCCTTATCCCAAGTGTGGAGGATAAATGCGTCCCGAAAACATTCCCCATTGTGAAGGGTGTCGGTAGTCTGGTGGTAAGACGTGCGACTCTAGGCCCCAAAGAATCAGAGAGTTCTGGGTTCAATTCCCACCAATTTGGCAACTGTATCCACGGAGGTGAAGCTCAGGCTGGGCCGGGGGGGGGACACCCCCTGGTGTTCGGTGGAGTGGTATCAGCAGGGGGTTATGAGACAATATGTCAGGAACGGCTGGGATTTTACATAAAGGTGTCAAACCTGTTTCCTATAGAAAGAGACCACACTACAGTGACGTGTAGCCTGAGCTTCACATTTGTTGATCCAGTTGCCGAACTGGTGGGGATCGAACCCAGACTTTCTCGATTCTTTGGTGCCTAGAGTCGCACGTCTTACCGCTAGACTATCGATGCCGTTCACAATGGGAGATGTTTTCAGGGCGCATTTATCCTGCACACTTGGGAAAAGTGACTTTAAAATCAACTGAAACCAGACAAGCCTTGAACCCTGGACCATCTGACTCTCAGCCCATTCTCTATCTCCCTGAGCTATGGAGACAGACACCTGTCAGGCTTTCTGTGAGCTATTGAGATCCACTGATATCAGAGTTTTAAAGTCACAATCCAAAGAAAAGACATCTCAGAAAGACTAACATATGTTCGTCTCCATAGCTCGAGAAGATAGACAAATGGATTTTGCAGAAATTTTCAATAGATGTTGGTAATGACCCAACTTAAAAACAATTAGATTTTGTCTAACTGTCTAACTAATAATGATATTAACATGATTCTGAGTGCTGGGTTTGGGTCTTCAGGGTCAAGGAATCATATTATGATGTTAACTTTATCATGGAAATATTGCTTATATATTGCTCAATGTGAGCTACCTTGGCAGAGGTGTTTGCTGTCTGAGTGCATTCTAGTATGTTTCTGTGGTTCTTACTCTGCAAAATAAACTATTAAACAAGCAGTTTGAACTGGTGTGCGAAAAGTGGCCGTCAAGTGTAGATATCAAGTTATTTTAAACCAGTGATAGTACTCTGAGAAGCCGTTCTCATATTCTTAGCTTTTGTTTTTGTACAGTAACACTTCCTTTTTGGTTTTTATCTGTCCTTACATCTGCTGAATCACTGCTGTTATGTTATTATTATAACTAACAACAGATGTGTGGTTTCAAAATCTGTTAAATTGTTGGATTATAATGTTGAAAATTAGTTGAAATTGTTTGTGGTCTTCGGTGATATCAACTCAGCTGCTAAAATGCTCATTCAGAGTTTTTAAAACTTAATATTTTTTCATCTTTGTTTGCTCTCCCCCTGAAAAATTTCTCAATTTCCTCACACTTCCTCCTTTCGTTGTGTCTTCAGCCAGTGGAGTCACTCACACCAGGGTTCATGACTTTGTGATGGTGCAAAGGTTAGAAAAGAAATGTCACACAGAGGGAAGAAGAGCATCAGAATTTCATCACAATCATGATTCATGTCATTAAACCTTTAGTAAAAATATTGCTCAATCTGTGTGGGATGCTTTGTTTTCTGACATAAACTATTTAACTTAGCAGCTGATTCTGACTCTTACAGTGAACTTTATCAAATGCTAATAAAGCAAAAGAGAAAAGATGATTTAGAGTGCAGCTTGAAAAGGGCCTGTTCTGCTTTTTTAAAGGGATACGGCGACACTTTCTTTCGTTTCATGTCTGGCCTCACTCCCGAGTCCATGACAAGCAGAAAGACACCATTCGTTTGACTGTGCATGCAGTAAGAAGGCACCGCTAATTAGCTTAGCTCAAACACTGGGAGTCAATGGATAGTGTTAGCTTGCTTCCGCCTACAGTCATCAGATAGACTCTTCACCAACTCTAAACAGTCCTTTGTGCTTGTTGATATCATTATTGTCCAATCATACTTGCTTTCTCGTTTACAAAGTCAACCATAATCCTTGGTACCAGTCTTCTTCTACTGGTAGACAGAGGCTTTGTTTTGTTGACCTACTTTCAAGCACATCCTCTGTGGTTTGCGTATGCAGCCTGTGGCTTTATTTTGAAGGTACTTCTTTCGAAAAATTAAGTGTCTAAAAATAGATAACATGACGAAAAACAAGTCACAACAGGCACACGGGACCATTTAGAGTTGTTGAATAGGAATGTGTTTTAGTTTACAGTGCTGTCTCCTGGGAATTGATAATTTTCGAGACTGCAACATTTTTCACTCCAAAAATGGGGTTGTTTGGTTCGCTCAGCAGCCCTTCAGAGGGATGCTAAAAAGTAACACTGCATGGATCGGTTTTTAAGGGACCTTTTCTCTTCATTTTGTAGTGGAAACAACTGAAATTGTGCACCGTACTGAGTAGAAAAGAGCTGGACTGCTTGGTGGAAACAGTAAAAGTGAGTGACATCAGATCTTAATCCTCTCCTCTTGTTTACAAACCAGTAGCTGCCTGAATCGGCTCGTACTTCCGGCTCCCCTCGAATAGGTCCACCAGTGTTTCCCCCCATTGTTGTTTTAAGCAGTTTGAGGCCACTGGTTCGGGACGGCAAGCCCAGTACAGAGAGAGACAAAAGGTTTGCACACCAGAAGCCGCCCCAAAGTCTGATTTAATGAGGATTATCACCAGAAATGTGACATTTCGAGTCCTAGCCCTTCATCAGACCTGAAACGAGCGAGAAAAAAACACCTCCATGTATAAAATCCAGGGGTTATACAAGAGGCAAATTCAACAAGAATGAGCATTTTTACAATTTAGTTACCATAGAAAGATAACATTGTAGCCCGGTGTAGAGACCAAAGACCAAAGACAAGAAGCAGAGCTGGTGAAAACATGGAGCTGATTGACTGATTACCAGTACACTGATCAACCAATCAGGGCAGGAAGCCTCAAAGGGGCAAAAGCTCCAACAAAGACAGAGAGAGAATATAGCTGGATCAGGAGTACTCAGTATATGAAAACAAAGGGGTATTTCGATGGTATCAAAAGTGAGAAACTCGATGATCTTTGGTTTTGTTTTCAACCACAAGGAAAACGTTTTGTCGATGTTTTGGACATGAGCACAAAATTTGAGAAAAATAAAATGGAACTGGAAAGGTGCAAGGGAAATTCAACCTACTTTTCACAGGTTTTCAACATCTTTATGTGATGCAAACAGTGTGGCTCTATCGGTTAACCTGCAGGATTTGAGATGTGCACTCTAAGGCTTTAACAAATCTATGAAATATCAGACACTCTCTGACGTTTTAGAAATAATGAGATATTTATCACAGAATAGCGCAATGACACCCACAGATTCCGGTGTCATATAACCAGCTGAAGTTACAGTATTGGTGTGGGCAATTCTCAAGTTAATCTAGCTTTCTAAAAAAAACAGTATTAAAGGTTGATGACCAATATCTCAAGCTAGCTCCACCGTATCATATTGAACTTAAAATGTTTTTATTCTAGCTCTTGGGCATAAACATTGTCTGCTAGCTATCTTTTAAGTCTGACTTTTATGGAGTGTCTTACTATTATAAATGTATGGTTTATACTTATTTATTTTATCTTTATTTAATCTGCTTTTTTAAGAAATATATTTTGTTGCTTTTAGTTTAAAAAGCCTAAATTTTATTTTGCCATTTTTTATTGTATCTTTTGTCACCATTATTTTGAGTTTTTATATTTTATTCCTTAACTTGCATTATTTGATCTACATTTTTACTCAATTTCCTATGTTTGATTTTTGTTCACTAACAAGGTAGAAGGAAGATAAACAATTTTACAGGACAACTCAAGCTTTTCCAGGACATTTGACTTTTTTCCTCAGTTTCTACACGTTTTCCATGACTGGAAAATTGGTCAATCATTTTCCAGGTTTTCCAGGACACGTGGGAACCCTGGACTGATCTTGACTTATTTTTTTTTGTAGTTCTAGAGTGTCTTAGAAAAACTGAAGAGAATAAAACATGACTAAAACATCATAAGGCCCCTATTTTAAAGCTTGTACTCACAGATATGCTCTCTTAAGTCACTATAAGCTCTTGGTACGCCCTCTGGTGGCTCAAACACTCACGTTCAGGTCTGTGAGTTTCTTGAATGTTCTGCTGCATGTTAATCTGATTATGACGCATATTCTGCCCCCTTGTGGTGATAAGTTACATTTATTTGGTGCACTTCTCTCTCATTTTTCTGGGTTATTGTTTTCATCTCTGGTGCAGTTTTACAATATGTTTTTTGAGTCATTTAGATCTTTATATATTCAAATGAGATCCAGGGGAGAGAACAAATCAACAGGAACTATTTTACAATGATCAAATCATAATTCACTTGACACACTGCTGGACAGTATGGACGATGCCACTGACCCTCTGCGCACCTTCAACAGCAACCAGAGGGGCCTGTTCAGCCCAGGACTGCTCCTTCACAAGTTCAGGACCAACAGACTGAGAAACTGTTTTGTCGCTCAGGCCACCAAACCCCACACTGGGTGGGAGGAGGAGTAACAGGAAGACTGAGGACGGGAAGGAGCAATAGCCAGTGGCCACATTTATATATTTTTTTATTTAGATTTAGATTTGCAAATTTTTACTTTTCTGATACCTGTGTGCTTGCTATGCTGCTGGAATCTTAATTTCCCTGAGGGAGTCTTCCCATGGGAATGATTAAGTTCTATCTAATCTAATCTAATATTATTTTCTGCTCTGCTTCTGATGCAAATAAACTGCAACAATGAGATGAGCGTCAATTCTCTGTCAGTGGAGTTTTGGGAAGGTGAGTTTGGAAGTACCAGGATATTGGATATCTGCAAAAATCCAATATTGTGCATCTCTAAATGGCAGAAAGGGAAATAAGTTAATTTCCAATTTTGAAAATCCAAAATACATAAAAATGCAGTGATTAAATGGCTTTCTCTGAGCTGGATAGATAAAATGAAGCATACTTAAAATTTTGGATTTCCACTGCTCTCTCTAACACAAACTGAGTGACTTTCTTACCAAACACTACAGCTAAACAGTATCTCTCCTGTGTGCACAACTGAGTATCTTTTTAGAATTGAACTTCCTCAGACTGAGCAACTGAATGGTTTCTCTCATGTGTAAACAATAAAAGGTATAGAGTGCAGCGTAGAGTGCCTCAGTGTGAGTTTTACTGCCAACTGAACAACTGGTTGGTTTCTCTCTTGTGTGGGTCAATGCATGAAGCCTCAGAAGTTTGCTTTAAGTATAACTTAACCACAGATACTGCAGTTAATTTTCTTTCCTATTGTGTGACTACAAAATGTCTTTTTAGATTTGAAACCACCTCTGAACACAGGCTGAGCAATGAAGTGGTTTCTCCTCTGTGTGGACAATTGAGTGTCTACTCAGAGGTCCTCTTTGTGGGAAAGTTATGCCACAAACTGAACAACTGAATGGTTTCTCTCCTGTGAAGGACTTTGTATTCTGTGCAAACACAAAGATAAAGGCCGAAGAATTTTTTTACAATTCATAATAGAATTTTCACAGGCTGAAAAAAACACAGAACACATTAAGGACAAACTGTTTTGTTGATCACATCTGCATTACTAAATCCAAGACTTCTACTTTCATTAAAAAGACGATGCCTGGAACTCCCTTGTACCCTGACAGGTCATTTCTAAGTGTAGTGAATGAACGAGTTGGTCTTTGAGCTGCTTCATTTATTGAAATTCAGAAGCTGGTTTCTGTTGATAAAAAGAAATCCAGTTTACTTTACTGCACAGTATTTGTTCATGCATGTAGTGATCGGCAGTGATGCTACTTTCTATTGTATAATATAATGTAATTGTAAGAAAAAAACAAAAGCAATATAATTAAAAACGCAATTTTCTGGAAAATAAAGGCCTACATGTTGATTATAGATTTTTTTTATAGACTTTTTTTTCTGTGAAAATGGACCAACTTATTTTAAAGTTGGTCGAGTCTAGATTTTGATTTATATTTAGTTATTCACAGCCGTCATCAGTTGTCATCTATTCATCTATTTATTTTGTAATTGTCTTATTATCATTATCACATTTTTCTAAATTTTCTTTATTAATAATACTCGTATGCTGACATTTTAATCATACTAATGAATTGTATTCATATTGTGCTTCAAATGTTTCCAGTTTAATGCTTTCATTTATTTTATCTGGTTTAATTTCCTTTAACCTGAGTTTGCATCTTGTTTCTGCCCTCTTGTTTGAATCTTTTGTGAATTTCTCCTTTTGATCCGTGTGTTTATGCTCATTTTATTGTTCCCTGGGTTTGTGTCTTTATTTTCTCTGTAAAGCACTTTGAAAACTTCTGTTTTTACATATGCTATATAAATATAATTATTATTATTATTATTATTATTATCATTACTACAACATCGACTCATCTGAAATGAAAGTAGTTATACTTCATTTAGTGAAGTTAACTCAGCATTGAAGCCAGTCTTAAATGATTTATGTGAACAGTTACTGTTGAGGTATGCTTTCTTTTTTAAAAAAGCATTTTGGGATGCATATACAGGGAGTTAACAAACACATGACAGTCAATTACAGCTTTTTTCTTTTTTAATCATTTTTTTATATTGTAATGTCAGAATTTGCCATGTTTCATTAAGCAAATACATTTTATAACATTCTAATTGACTGTGGGCCACATTGATGGAACAGGAGGGGACTACATGTGGCGCCTGGGGGCTGTCAGTTGCCCAAACTCCACTCTACCATTAAAAAAACAGAGAGAGAAAAAAAACATATTCGTATCTTCAAACATTGAAACAACTTTCAGCAACTTTTTGTGTCTTTGCTCGTAGAAAATATGAGGAAGGGTTTAACTACTGGATCCTAGTGGGAGAAAATTAGCAGCAGAGTGAGTCATGGAAAAAAAAGTCAAATTCATTTTTTTTTCTTCCACAAAAAATGTATAATTAAATCAGATTTATGGATCCATCACCAATTTTGACAGCACTTTGCAATTTAGTTTTAGTCTTTTACCTAAAATATCTTTTAGTTTCAGTCATAATTTAGTCATCTAAATTGTTCTAATTTTAGTCTAATTTTAATTGATGAAATTTCACAACATTTTAGTCGATGAAATCTACTGTAAATTTAGTCAAATTAAATATGAAGTGAAAAGACATTTTTTATGTTTCCTTGAATTTCTGAAGTCATGTTTTGCACTTGTATAAAATGAATCATCTAATAGCCCTTTACTAAAAGCTGGTAAAGTTTGAATGTATAAATTAACAGAAACAAATTGAACTTTTGTGTGAAATGCAGTCACCTTTATTGAGGCTACCATGGCAGAGCATCTCAGTTACAATACCAGAACTGACAACAAACAGTGAACCTGCTCTACATGAATATATCAATTCATAAAGAGAGGAGCTCTGATTGGATCGCTCCACAACTTACCCCACCACCATGAAGCTAAGGCAGTTGTGACTGGATGTCCCTCTTAACTCAACCAACCTTTCCACACAACCAAAGTAGCTGAGATTGGATATATTCCTAACTTGTCTCTACTTTCTACATGACCAAATTAGGTCTGATTGGATTAAGTCTCAGTCAGACATTTTACATTTGTTTTCATTTGTTGATGAAAATGTCAGTTTTTTTTGTTTTAGTTTTTGTCCATGTGCACTTGTTTTCATTTGTTACCGTCTAGTTTTTGTCAGGAAAAAAAAGGCTGTTGACGAAAACTATGATGAAAATAATTAGTCAACAAAATTAACACTGTCCATCACCCAGGCCTCACACCTTTTAAATGCAGACTGTATTCCTGGCAGTATCAGTAACATGAAGCTTCACCTCCCTTTAAAGAGCAAGAGAACAACCTTCACCAGCCTGCTGACAGATTTTAGACTTTTAACCAAATTAATATCAATATATATCTTTTAGGCAATTATCCGCCGATACTAAAATCATTATACTGTGCATCTCTGGGCAGAGCTGTTTAAGTTAAATAACATATTTATTATTTTAAAGCAAACATTTAACTGTCTTCAGGTTCAGAAAACTCTTCAACCTTGACCTCAGTCTCTGGTTGTAAAAGTCCGTCTGGATCCAAGTTCCCGACCTCTTGTGGTCCACCACAGTCCCCTTCATCAGCTCTCCTCCCTCCGTCTGTGTGGTTTTCCCGAGGGTCTGGAGCATGACTGCTCACACACTTGTGTTTTTTTAACTGAGCAGGCCAAACAAATCTTTGGTCACAAACGCTGCAGCTGTAGAGTTTCTCTCCTCTGTGCCGAGCCATGTGAAGCGCCAGGTAAGACTTCTGTTTAAACCTCTTGCCACACACCGAGCAGATGAAGCGTTTCTCTCCCGTGTGAATCACCATGTGTCTGTTCAGGTGCCACTGATAGATAAATCTTTTGCCACACTCGGAGCAGCTGAACAGTTTCAGACAAGGCTTAGGGTTGGATTTCTCACTGCGCTCAGGGGAGCTCGAGGGCTTTGGTCGTCTGTGGATTCGTTTGTGTCGGTTCATGTTTCCTTTATGGTTAAATGTTTTGCCACAGTCGGAGCAGCTGAACTGTCTCTCCCCCAAGTGATTTTTCATGTGCGTGATCATGTACCATTTATTTTTGAATACTTTACCACACAGAGAGCAGCTATGTATCGCTGCATCACTCTTTTCACCACCTGAGTGCTGCTCTCCTGACTCTCCCCAGTCACCGCTGTCATCAGTCTCTGCTTCAGAAACGTCCTCGATCTTCACCTCGACCTCTGGCTCTGAATGCCCCTCTGGATCGGAGTTTTCATTTTGTTCTAATTCTTCTTCACCCTCTTCACCAGGTCCTGTCTCTGCTAATCTTTCTCCATTTGTCTGTCTCTCAAAGGGGTCTAGCACATAAAAACCAGCACACTCGTGTTTTTTTAACTGATAGGGCCAAATGAAACTCTTCCCACAAGTGTCGCAGCCGAAGGGTTTCTCCTCTCTGTGGTGTGCCATGTGACCCTTCAGATGAGACGGTTGTTTGAATGTTTTGCCACATTCAGGGCAGCTGAAGGGTTTCTCCTCAGTGTGAATTCTCATGTGTCTGGTTAGATTACTTTTTTTGTTGAATATTTTCCCACAGCAGGAGCAGCTGTGTAGTTTCCTGTTTCTCTTCAGGCCCTGACACTTACTGACCACAGAGGTTAGACTTGGTTGATCGACAGCTGGGTTCATTAAATCCTTGAAGCCTTCGGGTTTTGGTTCAGACACATCTTCAGTCTTGACCTCAGTTCCTCGACATAAATCTTTCCCTAGATTTAAGTTCCTAGCTTGCTCTGATTCTCTGCAGTCCTCTTCATCAGCTCCACGCTCCATCTGTTCAGACCGTGTTTGACAAAGCTGAGAGGATTTAAGTTCCTCTTCATCACCTTCACTCTTCACAGAGGCAGGGAAAAACGTGAACTTGACAATATCCTCATCTGGTCCTTGAAGCTGCTCTCCCTCAAGACCGATCTTCAGTTCTTCCCGTTCCTCCTTAACGTGTGGAGGCTCAGTGTCCTCCTGGTCCACACTGGGGCTCCACTCCTGCTCATCGGGAGGCTCTTCTTTACTCTTCGACAGCAGCTGGCCCTTAGGAAGCACTGAAACACAGAGAGATTAAGGAGAGCAGTGAGTTTGGGTTTAAGCTAAACTTTAATTGTGAGATTTGCATCACTGTGTTTATCTTGGCTGTTATATTTCATTATCAAATACAAAACAAATTACATAAGTATTATATATATATAAGTATTATACACAGACTTCAACTAATTTTCAACATTATAATCAAACAATTTAACAGATGGATAAACCACACATCTGTTTTTATTTATAATAATAACACAACAGCAGTGGTTCAGCAGATGCAAGGGCAGATAAAAATCAAAAAGTGAAAGCTAAAAATGTTTAACCTTCTTTTTTGATCATTGTTTTAACTATTGCTCACTTTGTACAATGTGTTTTTTAAACTTAATGTGTTTTTAAACCCTCTCTCGCAACGGGAGCTGCATCTGAATTTTAATATATGTCTCATAGTAAAAGTAATCTGGAATTGGCGAGAGAAAGCAACTCAAAAAGAAGCCAAAGTAAGCTGAAGTGAGAGGAAAAAAACTTCACCTTTATATGCACAAAGTTAAAAAAAAATTAGAGGGGGACTCTCACAACTATTCACTAAAAGTGGTGAAAAAATATGTTTTCTTCCTCCTCTTTAGACGCGAGGATATGTGATCAGGTCGAGAAAAGCCGACAGAACACCAATAATATAATGTACAACAAACGCGTACCCGTTTACACGTGTAGATGTTGATACCACTAATGCATGAAGATATAAATCATCACCATAATCAAGCACAGGTAAAGAAATAGCAGCAACAATGCTGTCTTTTACTGAAAAGCTTTTTTTGCAGCAAAATAAAAACATGACTTGTTTCTGAAGTAAGAGCTGCATATTTACGTCTTAACAAGTTGCTCAATATGAAGTTTAAGAGCCGAAGAGTCATCAGTATGTGTCAGATCAATCTGCCCCCAAACCCAGGAGGGATCTGATGCTCACTCTGCTACCAATATACACTCAAGCCAGAAGTCACACAAAGTAATCTGTCCCACTCCAAATCCAAACCCACAAATGTAAATTTAACTGTAAAAAGAGGGGCAACAATGATGATGAAGAAATCCTTTAGCCTGAATTACATTTATGTCTACTGTTACTGTTTTCACCATAACAAAGCTGTAAAGGATCAACATAAAAGTTAGATCAAATCCTGACTGTTTCTGTTTGGTTACAAAAATCAAGGTTAGACAGACGGTTTAGCGATAACAGTTATAAATAACAATATCCCCTTCCTTCACTTCTGTCTAAAGAAAAGGATGTTAAAGAAATAAGTTACGAGCAAAGTAAGAAAACATGTCACTGTGAAATTGAAATGTTATGTAGATGAAAATCAAAACACTTTACGTAGCCTTCCCTTAAAAGAGTAATATACTGCATTAGACAAAAAACTGGAGCTCGCTTGTTTCGGGCTTGTTTTTATCGACCTGGCTGCTTATTTCAGTCTAAAATCTGGCGACACTGATCAGCAGTGATCATACGTCCTGAAAACAAAGGTGTCTGGTGTTAGCAGGAGCTAACTGAGGCTAACTCTGTGCTGTGCGGACGTTAGCTTCAGGCTAACATGCTACAGCCACAGTAGACATGTTCACAGGAGAATAAAGTCACAGACCTGCTCCCTGAGTCTGTACTTCAGGAGTCAGAGCCTCATCCAGCTGTCTGTCCTGTCTGAGCTCCTCCTCGTGTCCACATGTCCGTCCTGACAGCTGCAGCAGGAATAAATCCTTACACTCCTTCAGTCCGGACATTTTACTCTCATCTGAGCGTCAAAGAAGCAGAAAACTGAGCCCTAAACACCTTCTTATGAAGATCTCTCTGCGCTTTCATGATGCTGGACCATCCAAACATTTCAGCTGCACAGGCAGGAGCGACCCGGAAGCAAAAGCCGAACTTCCGGTTTACTCATCTGCTCTTCAGAATAAGAGTAGATTTAATTGCCCATGCAGCTGCCCTGTACTGTTTCTGGCTTTTGTACTTTTCTAGTCTTTCTAACTATTCAAAGCAGCTTCACTCCACAGGTCACATCCACCCATTCACTCTCACTTTCACTCACTGATGGTTGGATTTGCTGTGTTAGTTTGTTAACACATTCATGTCCTTTCATATCCATTTACTCACCACTGACTCCAGCAGTGTGAGCGACTTTGGGTTAAGTGTCTTGCCCAAGGACACATTGACATGTGACAGCTGGAACTGGGCTCGAACCTGCAACCTTCTGACTGCACCACTGATGGTCAACATCACATTTAATTTAATTTAATTTAATTTTATTTTATTTAGGCATATTATATTCACAAATATAACATCACCTTAAATGTCAACATCAAAATAAAGCACCTGATTTAATCATAACAAAGACCCAAGCACAAAAAGCTGAGAGGATACTGAACGTTTGGGAAACACTGAATTTATTGATTTGATTTGGCTGGCTGGATTGAAATTCATGTCTTAGGATGGTTCCAAAAATTGAAATTGAGCCAGAGTTTTGACTTCCTCTGCATCTTGTCTGCAGTCATCACACCTTTGACTTCTTCTTCATCATCATCTCCACTCCTCTGCTGCTGTTGATGCTCTGTCCTCCATTTAAATAAACTGCAGCAGAGTCTCCATTATATCTTCAGTCCATTATGTCCAGCATATTAGCCTAGTAATAAATAAGTGCTGTTTCTAAAATGATAATGATGCCCAGCATACTAGAACATAATAATAATAATGATAATAATAATAATAATAACAATAATAAAAATAATAATAATAATAACAACAATAATAGAAGTAGAAGTACTTGTCATAATAATAATAATAATAATAATAATAATAATATAATAACAATAATAATAATAATAATAATAATATTATTATTATTATTATTAGTAGTAGTAGTAGTAGTAGTAGAAGTAGAAGTAGTATATTATTATTATAATCATTAATACTACTTTAACTATTACTTCTGCTATTATTGTTGTTGTTGTCATTATTATTATTATTATTATTATTATTATTATTATTATTATTATTATTATTATTATCATTATTATTATTATTATACCCTGACAGGTACAAGGATGATGAAGGAGTACCATATCCTGTTATATTTGGTATTATTAATATTGTAGATATTCACATCAAATATCTGCTCTTTAAAGGTCAATAGGGGGTAGGCTAAAGTAAATGTGAACTATATTCTACTAATGTCTGAATGTTGTCCACATTAATTCAATCATATTAAACATTTGTTTTAGTAGTGTTTGTATTAGAATAATTAAAAGTATTAGTGGTAGTAGTTCAAACTGACCTTAAATGTCCCACTTTAGTTGTTTTTTAACATCAGTAACCACGGCAGCATACAGACATCACCGCTTAACCATGACCACAGACGAGTTTCAGTTCTCACTTAAAAAAATGGGCAGATGTTTTATAATTTTCTTATTTATAAGTGTCCCATCTGCAAACTACATCAAGGTAAAATATTTGGAGATTGTTTAGTATAAGAAATACCATATTTATCCATTATTTGTTTTTTTAAATGAACATTTCTCTGATTTGTAATTCATTTTATTTATTCATTTTAAAGGGAGAATGCATCTTCGGGGCATTTCTGTAAGTATTCCAGAATTATCCAACAAACTAGTTTCCATCTGCAGTCACTGGCCAGATGTTAAGACAACGCTCCCTGAAAAAAGGAAAACAAGTAAAATAGAAATACAAAGAAAACAAACAATCGATATGTAAACAAAACCTTGTGTTGTTTACATGCAGGACAATCCAAACAGAGAATTAATCAAATGTTTAAAATACATAAGGGATATTTTCACAGACATGAAGTAGGATTTTAAAAAAATGCTGAAGGTACATGCAACATGCAAGACAAGCATAGAAAATAATCAAGCACATCATAAAAACACACAGACCCGTGAATCAACACATCGATGTTGAGCAGATTAAACTGAAGCATGAAAGCAGCAGCTTCTCAAAATCAGACACACGGTGGCAGCAGTGGATAAGACTGATTTGGAGTCCACATGTTTGGTTTCTACTGTTTCAAACTGCATCTTAATAACTGATGTGAGTTTATCTCTCTGATAAATTCAGGTTTAACTGTCAGAGTAACAACAATCCCTCATCACAGCAGGTTTAGATAAAGGGCTAAAAATGAGGACCCGTCGAGCAGCAAATGCAGATTTTAAATTTGGTGGTGGGTCAATCTCAGAGGGGTTCAATGCCCCAAATGAAAGGTAACATCTGGACCTTAACATTATTAAATAAATTCTGAGTTGACATATTCTTGTCTCTTCTTATTTCCTGATCTGATAAAATGATCCAATCTGTGGAACATTGTTCTCAAAAAAAAAAAAAAAAAGAAAGAAAGAAAAAAGGACCGAAACACTGATCAAAAAGTATATGATGTTCTCTTGGCTGATTAAAACTCACAGCGATGATTAAGTCTTAAAACTTGACTGGTCAATCAGTAGTTGGTGTGGATGTTGTATACAACTCTTATTATTTCAGGTATTTTTGATTTATACAGTGTGATAAATAAAAGTCTCTGAGCAAAACCAAGTTAAATATTTTGTATTTGGGGACTAATGATTTATCAAATTCTGTTAACAAAAAAAATTATATATATATATATTTGTTGCAGGACAAAAAAAATGTTAGGCATAAAACATAAAAACCTGTTTAAGTGTCACAGATGCTTTAAAATAGGATCACATAATGCCTTCATAGCCCCTTTTGGCATTATTGATCATTCAAATCTGACTAAAAACTGTTTCTGACTGGCAGAATAGTTTTCTTTGATGAAAAATACTTTTTTATAATTAGATCAGTTTTAGTTATTTTTTTAGTATCCAACAAATAATTTCATACAGTATGAAGATAACAGCAGAGAGGTGTAAGTATTTCTTATAAATTCTTTTATGATTTGATGAATCATCTATAAAATCATTTTCATATAGAGACACTTTGCATCATCATCATCATCATCATGCTCCAGTGCTCTGGGAGAGTTTATAGTCCTGAGACTTGAAGACTGGATGACTGACAGCTGTCCTTCATCACAGCAGAAGACACAGAAATCCTGGTCCTCATCACAAACATGACGTCCATCTGCGTCCTCATCTGGACTCTCCTCTGCTGCTGCTTCACAGGTAAAGTCCAGAGAATCAAACTCCTCTCCTCTGTCAACATGTGTCCCTCTGAAATCAAGGCCACAAAAGCATGACGCTGCTCTCTGTCTTTGTCTCTGTGTCCTCAGAGTCCAGAGGACAGGTCACAGTGACTCAGCCTGCAGCAGTCAGCTCTGCTCCGGGAGGCTCCGTCTCCATCTCATGTAGGACCAGTCAGGATGTTAATCATGGCACCTACCATGACTTAGCCTGGCACCAACAGAAAGATGGAGGTGTTCCTAAACAAATTATTTATGGTGCTAACAATCGACAATCAGGGATTCCAGGTCGTTTTTCAGGCAGTGGATCTGGATCTGCCTTCACTCTGACCATCAGTGGAGTCCAGGCTGAAGATGCAGCAGTTTACTACTGTCAGAGTTATCACTACATCAACAGTCAGGCTGTGTTCACACAGTAAAAAAGCGTGGTACAAAAACCTCCCTCAGTCAGACTGAACAGAAACTGAAGTGACTGCTGCAGCTGGAAGTTTCTGCACACACTGACACACTTCACTGAGGACACACATTGACCCTGTTTTTTTTTTTATTTTCCTGTTTCCTCTTAAAATACAAATATGAATTCACTTACATGTTAAAAGCAATTGTTCTGTGAGAGTTTAAATCATCATCACATATAAAGATAAACAAACTGTTCAGAAGAAACTTTACACATTATTCTCTGTTCAGCAGGTGAAGCCTGTGACACTAAAAAACATCAGTGTGCAGGTCAAATAACAGCCAATTAATCATTTATAAGAGAAGAAAAGTCACAATGTAATCACAATATTCTCAGACAAATTAATACAACAAACAACTGAAACATCATGTCCATATTCATTAAAGACTATGAACAACAAATTTCAAAAAGATCAATAAAAATGTAAAAAAGAGAAGAAAATAAATCAGCATCTTCTCTGAGACATACTACCATGAATCCCCCTGTATGCTGATGATATAACGGTAAACATTACAAACATCTAATTCTTTGCAGTATCAAGTACCAGAAATCCTTCTGAACAACAAAAACTTGGTGAATTTCCATCTTACATTTTAGCGAACTCAAAGAAGTGTCTCAGTGAAGCAAACACAGTGAAGGAAACTGTGGAGAAAGTCATTTGAAAAACAGTCTACTGTCCTGATATTTTAAAGGATTTTCAAGTTTTTATTTACGCTTTAGTGTGTTAAAAACATCTTCCTCTTGGTGATAAAGTTTGTCAATCGGTATGAAAAGTCTTCAGCTTCTAGTCATAATAATAATTATAATACTATTCTTCTCCTTCCCTTGTTTACAGTGCCAGTAGCTGCCAGAACCACCACCCAATCATATAGAGACTGAGCCCATTGAGCAGAGGCTGCAGACAGAATGCAGAGGAGATGGGCCAACCAATCAGAGTGCACTTGGCTAAGGGAGCGTCAACAGAGCGTCCCAGACAGACTGAGAATAGCGGTGGATCAGAGGTACTCAGCATGTGAAACCCTGAAGAACAAATAAAAGACCATAATAAAAGACAAATACATTGTGTTTCATCATTCTGTTACAGCCTAACAAGGAGGTGAGATACTGGATTCTTCAAAAGTGTTAGGGCTATATGTTAAAACAAGCTTCAATTCAATAAAAGCCCAAATTTGCACTTCCTCTGTCTTTCTGCTTACTCCAAAATCTGTCTCCTCTCGGAGGATCACTTTGTATCTGATATGTGCTCTCTAAAGCCACACCTCCTCTTTGGTCCTCCTGTGTTCCCTGTGGTGACGATTGCCTCACACTTTGAAAAACACTGTCTTAAAGAGTTCACATTTGCCACAAATCAGCTTCATATATTTACGTTCAATGACTTCAGTAAGCTCACAATTAAAAATGTTGAAAAAAAATCATCTATTTTTCATGAACAAGTAGCCCTGATCCAGCTGTATTCTCTCTGTCTGAAACCCTTATTGGAGCTCCTGCCCTTTAAGACTCCCTTCCTTAAGTGGGCCCACTCCTCTCTGATTGGTTGACAGGTCAACTACATTGTAAATGGTTAGTGCAGCGCTACTCAGTGCCATGTTGTCAACAACTCTACATCCATTCTGTCATCTACGCTCTTCAATGGGCTTGCTACTGCGAGCCAGTGCTCTTAGGGTTGTCCACACAGAGACAAATTCAGGCGAATCCACACAAGTTTTTAATCATATAGGCGTATCTTCCACACGGATTTGGTGTTCAGGTGCCCGGAAATGCACATTTTGAAAAGGGGTCCCAGAGTGGATCAGTGTGAAAACGCTTGCCTTGCGTTTCTGCGTGGACGAGTACAGCTAGCTTCAGAAACAATGATGTCATAGCCCCATCTCTCTGCTTAGATCTCATGCACGAACCCTGACATTAACAGAAACAATGGTGGAAAACAGTGATACCCTCATGCTACTGATCAAGAGGACACCGTGAACAGCAAACGCCAGTGTTTGTTGACATTTCTCATGATGTCTACGTATGTTCCATGTCTTGTTTTGGTGTTTATCTGCAGCAGTGTTACAGCGCCACTTACAAGCCTGGCATATGTACTACAGTGTTTCTTTAAACTATGCTGTCTTTAGTCAATCAATCAATCTTTATTTGTATAGGTCTAGTTCCTAATAAGTGTTATCTCAAGGCATTTTACAATCGAAAATGAAGTATGAAGCCATACTCTTCATTTATATATACACTTATATACATATATACAAATACATATAATATATATATATATCTACATACATACATCTAGGGAAGTATCCATCCAGGCAGAGACAAAAAATAAGAATTTATGATAGCGACAAACCCATGGACTCCCAGATCATAAATCTGTCCTCATCACATTTGACTCTGTTGCCACATTTGTCTTTACAGAGATTGTTTTCAAAAAGAAAATGTTTTCGTCTCTGTGTGGACAGGGCCTTAAACTGTTGCCAAACTGAGGTAGAATATCACACTGGTCCTGATGCCACTGGCTTTTTGTCTTGCTCATAGAAGTGCTCTATCACGCAAAGAAAACACGTGAAGCACACCAAAGAGCACATACAACGCAAGAAAGCATAACATGGGCTCTTTTTTTGCATATTTCAGTCTCTCTGTCTTGGTTTTAAGGGGACAGCTGTGATCATTGATCTGGATTTGAGACTGACTTGTCCTCTGAGGCCTCTTTCCAGTCATCACTGTCATCAGTGTCAGGCTCAGAATAATCCCCGATCATGACCTCAATCTCTGTTTGTAAATGTCTCTCCAGGTTTGCGTTCCTGCCTTGTTCTGATCCTCCACAGTCCTCTTCATGTGTCCCTCTTTTCAGAGTTTTTTGGTTTTCCTGAGGTTTCAAATCATGACCTCCAACACACCGGTGTCGTTTTAACTGAGAATACCAACAGAACCTCTGGTCACAGAAGCTGCAGCTCAATGGTTTCTCTCCTGTGTGGATTCTCATGTGTTTGTTCAGATTTGCTTTATCCTTAAAGCTTTTACTACACTCAGAGCAACCATAGGGTTTCTCCTTTGTGTGACTTATCATGTGTTTGCTCAGTGACCCCTTATAGTTAAACCGTTTACCACACTCAGTGCAAGCGAATGGTTTCTCTCCCGTGTGAATTCTGATGTGATCTGTCAGGTGAGCTTTAAAGTTAAATCCTTTGCCGCACTCGGGGCAGGTGAAGGGTTTCTCCACGCCATGATGTGCCATGTGTGCGGTCAGAGAAAGCCTGCGTGTAAATCTCTGCCCACACTCAGAGCAGCCAAAGCGTTTCTCTCCCATGTGAATTCTTATGTGTCTGGTCAGATTGCCTTGTTGGGTGAATCTTTTGCCGCACTCCAAGCAGCTGAAGAACATCTCTTTAGTGTGAGTCAGCATGTGCCGTGTCAAACTGACTTTATGATTAAATATCTGATCACACTCGGAGCATTTAAAAGTTCTATTTCTGGTGTGGCTTCTCATATGACTGGCCATATTTCCTCTATTGTTGAATCTCTTCCCACACTCAGAGCAGCTGAAAGGTTTCTCTTTTGAGTGGTTTTCGACATGCCTGGTTAGATTACTTTTCTTTTTGAATGATTTACCACACAAAGGGCAGCGATAAAATGTTTTCCTGGGTTTTGGTCCCATATCTTTAACTCCTTTCACATAGTTCAAGCCTGACAGAGGCACCCCTGTGTCCTTTGCACTTTGACTGTCCTCAGTCTCAATCTCAGTCTCTGTTTGTAAACGTCTCTCGGGATCCAGGTTCCTGGCCTTTTCTGGCCCTTCACAGTCCTCTCCATCAGTTTCTGTTTCCACCTGTTTTATCTGTATATGCTGAATGAGGAAAGACTGATGTTCCTCTTCATCATCTTCACTCTTGAATGTGAATTTGATGATGTCTGCCTCTTGGTCCCCCTTTGGACCAATCCCCAGTTCCTCCTGTTCCTCTTTAATGAGTGGAGGCTCAGTGTCCTTCTGGAGCAGACTGCAACTCCACTCCTGCTGCTCTGGAGGCTCTTCTTTAAACACTGACAGCTGCTGGATGTCGGCAGGAAGCTCTAAAACACAGGAAGACGCATCAAGGGGAGCTGTTAGTTTATGCTAAAACCACATCTTAGATTGTGACTTAAAATATTACTGAAATATTTAAGTTCCAAAATATATTTGAGCCTGTCAGAGTTTGTGTCTGCCTTAAAAATATCTAGACTTACAGTATAAAGACATCTCTCTATGATTTAATTTGCAAACATGTTAAGTATCAAAATGTCGACTAGTTTGATGGGAAAATGCTGATGTAGCACTTGAAATTTTACAAAAACTGTAATGCCATTACAATATAACTATAATACTGTACAATGATCCTGACCTCCTCGTATATTTGGCCCCTTCCTTGTGTTAAAGGAGTTTGGCGCCATGTAGTGGCATGCATTGTGCTTCTTGGAGTTGACTGTTTTGTCTTTTTCTTTTTGCAGCTTAAGTTTGACTCCATCAGGTGGTATCAAGCAGTGTTAATTTTGAAAGTCTTTTTTTAATTTAGTTCAAGTAATAGTCTTTTGCCTAAAATATCTTTTAGCTTTAGTCATAATTTAGTCAACTAAATTGCTTTAATTTAAGTCTAGTTTTAGTTGATGAATTTTCACAACATTTTAGTCGGTGAAATCTACTGTAAATTTAGTTGACTAAAATATGAAGTGTGCAGGGCAAAGAATTTTTTATGTTTCCTTGAATTTCTGAAGTCATGTTTTACACTTGGATAAAATGAAACATCTAATAACCCTTTACTGAATGCTAGTAAAGTCTGAATGTATAAATGAACAGAAACAAATTGAACTTTTGTGTGAAATGCAGTCACCTTTATTTAGGCTACCTGGCAGAGCATCTCAGTTACAATACCAGAACTGACAACAAACAGTGAACCTGCTCTACATGAATATATCAATTCATAAAGAGAGGAGCTCTGATTGGATCGCTCCACAACTTATCCCACCACCATGAAGCTAAGGCAGTTGTGATTGGTCGCCAGCCAATCACAGGGCCACATACAGAGATGGACAACCATTCACACTCACACTCATATCTAAGAGTGACCTATCAACCTAATGAGTATGTTTATGGTCTGTTGGAGGAAGCTGTAGTGCCCGGAGAGAACCCACACATGCACGGTGAGAACACGCAAACTCCACACAGACCGACACGGAGATCAAAACAGCAACCTTCTGTTTGAGGCACGTGCTCTACCTGCTGCATCACCCGGAAGTGATGCAATAAAATAATAAAGAAATCAGGAAGTCCTAGCTCTAATCGTGGTCTTACTCCATTCCAAACAAATCCGTAATTGATTTTTCTCGATTCTTGATTTTATTTCGTGTTGATTTAGTTAAATGTTGGAGTGTGGTCCTTTTCAGAGGATAGCTTAGTTTTGTTAGCAGGAGCTAACTGTGGCTAACACTGTCCTGCTAAGCGGAAGTGGAGTTTGGCTCCGAGGCTCCTGCTGCATTCACAGCAAACATGCCAACAGAAGAGCTCAAACAAACCTGCTCTCTGTGTCTTTATCTCAGGTAATAAGGACTCACCCAGATGTGTCTCATGTCGGTGCAGCTCCTCTCCGAGTCCACATGCCCCTCCTGTCAGCTGATCTCTGAACAGATCTTTCAGATCCTGACACTCGGACATTTTGGACACATCCAAGAGTCACAGAAGGGGAAGGAAACTCATCCCGGGACACTTGTTAAGGTTTATTATGCTCAGACTGGATCTCACAGACATGTTTACTGTGCAGGATGAGGAAGCAGCTCTCAGAAATTATGTGTCCTCACAGAAACATCACTTCCTGTACACATCTGCCTTCAAAATAAAAGCACTGTCAAATACTCTGCCCAGAATACACTCAGGGATTATTGGGATAAGGGACAAAACAGGTTTCCATTTTCAAAATATAAAAACAAAAATTTCGAAACCTATGACTGAATCTTTGTTAGATTATGTTTTGGCTATCCAGCTCTGTTCTGGTTCATCCTCCCAGTCGAACATTTTTTTAATATAATTTATGTTTGCTGGATCCACTCCTACATTTTTGTCAACACCATCAGACACATAAAGTTATAAATTTGTTAAAAAAGATATTTTACAAGAAACACGAGTTTTCCAATTTCCCAGTGTGCATTACTGAAAGCAATACAATAATATTTAATTATTTCATTTTGTCACATGTTTAATGAGTGTAATTGAAATCATGTGGATAAATCACATTTGTCTAAGCTGAGCCAACAAAATCTGACCCCCCATTACATCAGTGTTGCAAGAAGGGACACCCTCCAAATTTTATCAGGAAGCATATGTTGGCCTTTGAAACTGTTGTATAAAGTCTCAAGTATCTAGTCATTACAGGGGAGAAACTGTGGCAGGAGACAGATTTTGTTGTCTCAGTTAACAAAATCAGACTCCCCCATTCTATCAGTATTTTGTATTGTCTGGGTTCTTACGACATAACATGTTTTTCTGTAACAGTGCCTTGATTTAAACTGGGCCTTTTGTTTTGTTTTTTGTTTTAATTCCTTTTGTGCTCTTGCGATTGCCGTCTGTATGTTCTTGTCTGATTGTCAAAGCACTTTGTAAACCACTGTTTTTAAAAAGTGCTAAACAAATAAAGTTATTATTATTATTATAGTATTGCAAGAAGGGACACCCTCCAAATTTTATCAGCAAGCATATGTTGACCTCTGAAACTGTTGTATAAAGTTATAAATATATGTCAAATATATGTCAGACTGACCATTTCATTCCCCAGATGAGCAACAAGCAAGATGACGTGGTGCTTCTCTGTAGAGCAGAGGTCACCAATTGTTTTGAGCCGAGAGTGACATCACGGTTCGCGACATTCACGACACAAGTTTCTTTAACTCAAAAGTCACACGTTCATGCACACATGGCAAAGCTTTTTGTTGTTCATTGTTCATTCCTGTTACTCAAACATTTCTCTTTAAAAACCTAAAAAGATAAACAACTTTTTCAATTATGTTTGGTCCATCATTTATCCAATTGTTCAATAGATTACATGTTAATAAATTTATTTAAATTGAGATTTGGGTCTCCTTAAAATGATAAATATGGCTTTGGATGTTTTAGAAAAATGCAACATTTGTCTAAAAATACCAATTTTTAGAAACAAACATTAATTATATTAACATATAACCAACCATTCCATAAAAGGAGACACTTTCTTGAGGGGACAATGAAGAAGTTAGTTGACATGCTTCTAAACATGCTTTTAAAATGTAACATAAGTTTTACTAACAGGACTGAAAAAAGCAACAATCTTTGTCCTAAAACCTGTATAAAAATGTAATAAAGTAACTTAGGATTGACCAATGTTCATTTTAAATAGTTAAACATGTGTGTTTCTAGATTTAGTTTTGAAAAATACATAAAAAATAATTTATTTTGGTGGACTTGCAACATGGAAATGGCACCTATTCGGTGGAATGACTCTTATACAACCTGCACAGTCAACTCAACCTGCACATTTCTGTTGAAGTCATAGTTTTGAAATAGTCATTTTTCTCCTAATGTGCCATACTGTGATCACTGTAGCCCCTAATTCTAGTATCCTATATTTACCGACTTTAATTTACTCTATTTTTTTAACCTGTTATGATTTGGTGTTTTTGATGCTGTAGCAAAAATAATTTCCCAGGTCTGGGATAAATAGTATTTCTATTCTGTTCTATTGTTAACTGGCCCAGCAGCAGCAGCAGCAGTAGTAGTAGTAATAATAACAAAAATATTAATAATAATAATAATAATAATAATTGTCATCATCATAAATGACTTTTTTCAAAAGTACAATACTTATTCCAAACATTTTATACATAAGTACCAGAAATATTTTGGTACCACATCTTGCACTCTTATGGGAGTCTAATGTTAAGTAAGGAGCTAGAAAACGTTTTCAGTGAGCGATCATTTTTATTGACATGTGTACAAAAATGATGGAATATTAAACATTTTTTTTGGATTTGACCCTGTCCTGACGTCCTCATACAAGTGAAGCTAGAGAAGTGTAGGATCTCCCCCAATGGCGTTTAGACAATGGTGGTGCGGATATACGGATGAGAAGAGGAGAAGAAACCTGTTTACAGTTCGCCACCTAATCATATTTAACAGGAAAACATGCTTACAGTTCTCTACTCAACACATTAAACCCGAAAACAAAACAAAACAAAACAAAACAAAAAACAGGAAATGCACAACAGAAAACCCATTAAGTGGCCACAGAGTGAAATGTAAGTCGCGCGCGTTCACGAGAAGGGAGAGTCAGAAAAGAGCACAACACCGGAACATTATTGGTCCAAAACATCCATCCTCCATTTCTTGGGAGGAGAGGGAAACAACCGGTCTGTTCTGGGGGGTGGTTTAGAGCAGCGATCTCCGAGAGTGCTGACTGCCGACCGTTTTTTCTCCCGTCCAGGGGGCGGGACGGGCGGTTCGGATCGGTATCTGGAGCGGCAGCTACAGCAGCAAAGGACTTTTAGGGCCAGTGCTTCTGGGGCTGAGCTGGTGAGACACTGGCTGCTCAGACGCCCACAGCTCTGGCTCCTTATAGCCACCGTTGCGCCCGGAATATGAGCATATTCCGGTGTTTCAAAAGGTTTTTTGGTGTTTACATGGCTGCACGCAACCGGGTTATAGCTAAAATTCCGGATATGAAAGGTTTAATGACTGCATGTAAACGTAGCCACTGACTCGCTGCAGAGATGTCAGTCAAGTTTGTTGGAGGTGAACTAAACTGTCCAGTAGGTGACAGCAGAGACTTCATCTGCTGGTCTTTGTCAGAGAAGATAAAACTGGTCTCAAATGCTCCTCTTCCCTCTTTTAGATCCAGAATTATTAAATTTTTGCAGGAAACATAGGTTGATTTTATTACTTCTTATAGACTACACCTCCTTTACTTTTTTTTTTCTGCTTTACTTTCTTGAATAAAATCAAAATATTTCATGAATACTTTCTGAAATGTGAAGATCTATGAGTCCCTCTTAAAGTTAAAAATGATTAAATAATTTACATATTGACTTTGAATCCTCATCCTCATCATCATCATCATCATGCTCCAGTGCTCTGGGAGAGTTTATAGTCCTGAGACTTGAAGACTGGATGACTGACAGCTGTCCTTCATCACAGCAGAAGACACAGAAATCCTGGTCCTCATCACAAACATGACGTCCATCTGCGTCCTCATCTGGACTCTCCTCTGCTGCTGCTTCACAGGTAAAGTCCAGAGAATCAAACTCCTCTCCTCTGTCAACATGTGTCCCTCTGAAATCAAGGCCACAAAAGCATGACGCTGCTCTCTGTCTTTGTCTCTGTGTCCTCAGAGTCCAGAGGACAGTTCACAGTGACTCAGCCTGCAGCAGTCAGCTCTGCTCCGGGAGGCTCCGTCTCCATCTCATGTAGGACCAGTCAGGATGTTAATCATGGCACCTACCATGACTTAGCCTGGCACCAACAGAAAGATGGAGGTGTTCCTAAACAAGTTATTTATGGTGCTAACAATCGACAATCAGGGATTCCAGGTCGTTTTTCAGGCAGTGGATCTGGATCTGCCTTCACTCTGACCATCAGTGGAGTCCAGGCTGAAGATGCAGCAGTTTACTACTGTCAGAGTCTTCACTACCCCAACAGTCAGTGGGTGTTCACACAGTTAAAAAGCGTGGTACAAAAACCTCCCTCTGTCAGACTGAAGAGAAACTGAAGTGACTGCTGCAGCTGGAAGTTTCTGCACACACTGACACACTTTACTGAGGACACACATTTACATATCTCTGATGTTATTGTCCTCTTTCCACTTTATTTTTTTATTTTATTTTTTTTATGTTAAAGCAGTTGTTTGGTTAAGTTTTAAATCATCAACACATATAAAGATAAAGTATTTAGAAGACAGTTGACACATTATTCCCTGTTCAGCTGGGGAAGCTGATGACAATAAAAAACATTAGTGTGCAGGTCAAATAACAGCCAATTAATGACTTAAAACAGAATAAAAGTCACAATGTAATCACAATATTCTCAGATAATTTAATACAATACACAAGTAAAACATCATGTCCTCTTCCATTAAACATTATGACAAACAAAAGCCCAAAAGATCAATAAAAAAGCAAAACAGAAGAAAATAAATCAGCACCTTTTCTGAGACACACTATCATGAATCACCCTGGATGCTGATGATATAAAGTTAAACAGCACAAACATCTGATTGTTGGGCTGCTGCTTTGGCAGTGTGTGGAGCAACAATTTACCAACTACATCCATGAAGGCTCTCGGCTGCTGCCTACAGGCTGGCCAGGTTTGATCCCAGCTCGAGACCCAGTTGTCTCAAGATTTTAACTTCTCTCTCTCCTTTTTTAAAATCTATCCATGATCTCTGATGTTAACAATGTCCAAAAATGCTAAAAAAAAAAAGAAGAAGAAAAAAAACAGTCTTTCTCCTTCACACCACCAGGGTCAATTAGAGCAAACTCTTCATCCAAAAAGCTCATGGTGAATTTTCATCTCAGAGTTTAAAATGTAAATAAGTGATACAGTTAATGAAACATACTGAAGGACTTGAGGAGAAGTTATTTGACAAAAAATACAAATTTCCTGATGTTGAAAATGCCCTGAATTGTGTTTGTTTGAGTTTGTTACAACCCTAAGGTGTGTGTAACAGGTCACTTCAAAGTGAGATAATCAGTAAATGCTCAAGACAAAAAAGTCCACGTAAGCACGACTTCTTTGACTTCTCTGTCCTCCTAAACTGACCCTTGGACATCAGTCATTTCCATACAGAGCATCATCATCATCATCATCATCATCATCATCATCATGCTCCAGTGCTCTGGGAGAGTTTATAGTCCTGAGACTTGAAGACTGGATGACTGACAGCTGTCCTTCATCACAGCAGAAGACACAGAAATCCTTGTCCTCATCACAAACATGACGTCCATCTGCGTCCTCATCTGGACTCTCCTCTGCTGCTGCTTCACAGGTAAAGTCCAGAGAATCAAACTCCTCTCCTCTGTCAACATGTGTCCCTCTGAAATCAAGGCCACAAAAGCATGACGCTGCTCTCTGTCTTTGTCTCTGTGTCCTCAGAGTCCAGAGGACAGTTCACAGTGACTCAGCCTGCAGCAGTCAGCTCTGCTCCGGGAGGCTCCGTCTCCATCTCATGTAAGGTCAGCCAGACTGTGACCAGCAGTGTTAATTGTGGCAGCAGTTATTGTTTAGCCTGGTACCAACAGAAAGATGGAGGTGTTCCTAAACGTCTTATTTACAATACAAACACTCGAGCATCAGGGATTTCAGATCATTTCTCAGGCAGTGGATCAGACTCTGACTTCACTCTGACCATCAGTGGAGTCCAGGCTGAAGATGCAGCAGTTTACTACTGTCAGAGTGTTCACTGGACCAACAGTCAGGATGTGTTCACACAGTGAAAAAGCGTGGTACAAAAACCTCCCTCAGTCAGAAACTGAAGTGACTGCTGCAGCTGGAAGTTTCTGCACACACTGACACACTTCACTGAGGACACAGGCTTACATCAGCACTCTTTAACAAATTAGATTACATTTTATGAGGCTGTTTGAAAATGATGAAATTCAACACCAATCAAAGCAAGAACCACTCAATAGATGTTACAAGTGTCCAAGTGAGGTCAGTACCTAAGAGAGTGGAAATCTGAATGACATCATCACTATCACTTAATGTGACCATAAATATATTTTCACTTGAAGAGAGTGAGGAGTTGTTTTAATGTTTTAGATTAAAAACAGCTCTCAGGATCACATGTAAATTGATTAAAATGAATTGAAATAAAAGACATGATTAAGTCATGTTGTTCATATCTTAAGACTACAAACTACAAGTCCAAACACACAACTTTTAGAAATCACACTGTATGCTGATGATGGTCAAATGTACATTATAGATCTCAAATTCTTAAAGATCATAGTTTCTCAGGTTATTCAACCATTCTTTCAGTTACATTATAAACCCGCATTAATGCCAAACAATGGAAAAATTTCTGATGGCGTTCAATTTCTGCTGAGGCAGTTAAATGGTCGGGTCTGAATTTTGTGTGAACATCATGAAAACATGGATCCATCCTGCCTTGTAGAAACGGTTCAGGCTGGTATGAGCAGTGTAATGGTGTCAGAGATATTTTTCTTGCACACTTTAGCTCATTTAGTACCAATCTGAGCACAGTTTAAACTCCACAGCCTTTAGAACTGTTGCTAGCCATTTCCATCCCTTTATGACCACATCCCCTGATTCAGCAGGACTATGGTCAAGGTCTCATAGTTTAAATCATCTCAAACTCGCTTCTCAAACATGACAGAGTTCGCTGATCTCGAGTCAGCAATCCAACAGACCACTTTTAGGACTCCAACTGCACAATGCCATCATGCCAATATTTACCAAAATCACTGAAGAACGTTGCAGAGTGTACCTAGAAAAGAGACCATCAAGTGTGTAAGCCTCAATACAAATTAAAAATTTTCTTAAAAATTTGAAAACTGAAAAATCATTGTGACAACAAATATCAAAAGACAAAATATGAAGACACACAACACCACCGTGGAATTATTGATTTGATTACCTGTTATTGAAAGTCAATACACTTTTCATTTAAACTATTCTCAGGTCCTGTTGAAGATGGTCAAATCATTTTCATATAGAGACACTTTGCATCATCATCATCATCATCATCCTCATCATGCTCCAGTGCTCTGGGAGAGTTTATAGTCCTGAGACTTGAAGACTGGATGACTGACAGCTGTCCTTCATCACAGCAGAAGACACAGAAATCCTGGTCCTCATCACAAACATGACGTCCATCTAGGTCCTCATCTGGACTCTCCTCTGCTGCTGCTTCACAGGTAAAGTCCAGAGAATCAAACTCCTCTCCTCTGTCAACATGTGTCCCTCTGAAATCAAGGCCACAAAAGCATGACGCTGCTCTCTGTCTTTGTCTCTGTGTCCTCAGAGTCCAGAGGACAGGTCACAGTGACTCAGCCTGCAGCAGTCAGCTCTGCTCCAGGAGGCTCCGCCTCCATCTCATGTAGGACCAGTCAGAATGTTACCAGCAGTGTTCACTGTGGCAGCACTTACTGTTTTTCATGGTACCAACAGAAAGATGGAGGTGTTCCTAAACTCTTTATTTACTGGACAAACAGTCGAGCATCAGGGATTTCAGATCGTTTTTCAGGCAGTGGATCAAATTCTGCCTTCACTCTGACCATCAGTGGAGTCCAGGCTGAAGATGCAGCAGTTTACTACTGTCAGAGTTATCACTGGATCAATAGTCAGAGATTTTTATACACACAGTGAAAAAGCGTGGTACAAAAACCTCCCTCAGTCAGACTGAACAGACACTGAAGTGACTGCTGCAGCTGGAAGTTTCTGCACACACTGACACACTTCACTGAGGACACATGCTTACATGATCACTCTTTACAAATTAGCCCACATGGTACTGTGCTGTTTGATAAATGATAAAATTCTACACAAAACAAAACAATAACCACTCTACAAGTGTGAAAAGTTGTCCAAATTATATTTTTTTATTCAAAAAGTTTCAGTATTTACACTTGACGAGAGTTAAAGCAGCAACTCTCCAAAAAGTGAGATACCATCACACTGTGGTGTGAGTCCATACAGTTGTAATCAAAATGATTCAATCCCCATCGCACATTAGGTTTATTGGCAACATTTACACCCTTCCTGCTGTTTGCAATAAACAAATAAAAACAAGATAGCTCAACACAACTATTACAAGAGGCTTCTTCAAATTTAAAACAAAATGCCACTTTAAATGAAGACTGCAGTCTCAAAATTTTTCAGCCCCCTGAATAGAATCCCTTGTAAGAGCACAAATTTGCAAATCAGGTGTTGTCTTAAGCATACCTGATGCAACTAATCAAGTGCTTCATTAGCTGCACCAGGTGTGCTATCTGAAGCACACTTTAAATACCTGCACTGGCTAGGGTTTGTCGACAGTAAAGTTTGATTACATGTTAGAAATATGGCTAAGTCAAGAGAATTGTCCAAAAAGTTAAGAGAAGAGATCACTGCCTTGGACAAACAAGGAAAAAGATACAAAAAGACAGCAAAAGCACTGAATGTTCCTTGAGCTACAGTTGGAAGAATAGTATTCAAATTAAAACTTAAAGAAACAGTGGCTACACCTGGATGTGGCAGAAAGAGACAGATTTCAAAGGTAGCCACCAGATTCCTGAGGAGGCATACCCTCAAGTGACTGCAAAAGACCTGCAGCAAGACTTGGTGGCAGCAGGCATGGATGTTTCAGTTTGCACAATAAGACGCTTACTAGACGCTGAAGGGCTCCACGCCCGAACTCCATGATGTACACCACTACTGACCCAAAAGCACAAGAAAAGTCACCTTGGATATGCTCAAAACCATATGAATAAGCAACAGAAGTGTTGGGATTCTGTTTTGTGGAGCGATGAAACAAAAACTGGAACTTTTCCAGCCTATGGATCAGCGGTATGTGATGCTCTGGGGCTGCTTTGCTTCCACTGGCACTGGAAACCTGCAGCGTGGAAGCTGCTTGTCATGAAGTGGCTGAATAATTTTGAGACTGCAGTAGTTATTAAAAGTGGCATTTTTTTTCAATTTGAAGAAGCCTCTTGTAATATTAGTTGTGTTGAGCTACTTCAATTGTTCTTGTTTTATTTGTTTATTGCAAACAGCTGGAAGTTTATAAATGTTGCCAGTAAACCTAATAGGCAAAGGGGGTTTAATAATTTTGATTGCAACTGTATAAACACTGAAGAGGTTTCAAATGAACACTGACAGTGTTAATTTGTCCAAGCAGATGTTGCTGTGTACAAATCAAATACATGACTACATCGAGAGCTGAACTTCAATTCTGTGTCCTACACAAACTCATAAGCTGGAGCAGACATCACAGTCTCAGACCACAAAAGACAAACATCTCCTCATCTCATTTCTCATTTATTTGGACCTCCATTAGCTGTCACCAAGGCAACAGCTCTTCCTCCTGGAGACCATCCCAGCATGTGTTTTCATACAGTCCAGACTCACGTTTATGTCTCACTCACAACAATCACAACAGACATGAACAACAGGACGAGGTGCATTCACTGACTCACTGCAGAGAGGTCAGTCAAGTTTATTGGAGGTGAACTAAACTGTCCAGTAGGTGACAGCAGAGACTTCTACATCTGCTGGTCTTTGTCAGAGAAGATGAAACTGGTCTCAAATGTTCCTCTTCCCCCTTTTAGATCCAGAATTAACAAAATTTTGTGGTGAACATTGTTTCATTTTATTACTTGTTATAGACTACACCTCCTTTATTTTTCATTGCTTTTCTTTCTAAAATGAAATCAAAGTACTTCATTAATACTTTTTGAAATGTGAAGATCTATGAGTCCCTCTTGAAATTAGAAATAATTGAATAATTTACATATTGACTTTGAATCATCATCATCATCATCATGCTCCAGTGCTCTGGGAGAGTTTATAGTCCTGAGACTTGAAGACTGGATGACTGACAGCTGTCCTTCATCACAGCAGAAGACACAGAAATCCTGGTCCTCATCACAAACATGACGTCCATCTGCGTCCTCATCTGGACTCTCCTCTGCTGCTGCTTCACAGGTAAAGTCCAGAGAATCAAACTCCTCTCCTCTGTCAACATGTGTCCCTCTGAAATCAAGGCCACAAAACCATGACGCTGCTCTCTGTCTTTGTCTCTGTGTCCTCAGAGTCCAGAGGACAGGTCACAGTGACTCAGCCTGCAGCAGTCAGCTCTGCTCCAGGAGGCTCTGTCTCCATCTCATGTAGGATCAGTCAGGATGTTTATAGCAGTAACTATTTGCACTGGTACCAACAGAAAGATGGAGGTGTTCCTAAACTCCTTATTAGACATGCTAGCACTCGAGAATCAGGGATTCCAGATCGTTTTTCAGGCAGTGGATCTGGATCTTCCTTCACTCTGACCATCAGTGGAGTCCAGGCTGAAGATGCAGCAGTTTACTACTGTCAGAGTCTTCACTACCCCAACAGTCAGTGGGTGTTCACACAGTGAAAAAGCGTGGTACAAAAACCTCCCTCAGTCAGACTGAACCGAAACTGAAGTGACTGCTGCAGCTGGAAGTTTCTGCACACACTGACACACTTCACTGAGAACAACCAGGCTTACATGAGCACTCTTAACAAATTAGCCTACATGATACAGTGCTGTTTGATAAATGATACAATCCTATACACAGCAAAACAAGAACTGGACAATCACAGAACTGAATACAAAGACAGACCATCATTCCACCACTCAAATAATTTTAGAGCCAATATGAGCATGTTTTTAGTCTGTGGGAAGAAACAAGTTGATACTGAAAAATCTCATGTGTGCTTGGTGTGAATAGACAAACTCCACAAAGAAAGGCCCGCTTACAACTGGGAGTCAGTCCAGCAACCATCTTGCTGTGAGGCCACAGCACCACTGTGCAGCCAAAGCCTTGCAGAAGGAAAGCTAAAACAATTTTAAAAAATGCGCTATGAAATAAATGAGTGCAGAATTTAAGATGTAAAAAAAAAAAACAAACCTGAAAAACAAATAAAATAAAATTTTCAAAATTTCAATTTATGAACCTCCAAATGCAGAAAATGATCATTAATTAAAGATATGACGTTAGCACAAACAAGATTTTTTTATTTTATTTTCTTGTTTTAATCATTTGGAAAATAACAGAACACTGTTTTTAATTAATTCAGGGAAGATCATTTGATTTTATTTATTGTTATAAACTACTGCTCCTCCGTTTTCGTTGGTTTACTTTGTAATATGAAAATTAAAATATTTCATTAATACTTTGTGAAATTTGAGGTTCTTTCAATCCATGTTGAAGCTATGTAAATAATTTGCATATTCAGTTTGAATCATCATCATCATCATCATCATCATCATCATCATCATGCTCCAGTGCTCTGGGAGAGTTTATAGTCCTGAGACTTGAAGACTTGATGACTGACAGCTGTCCTTCATCACAGCAGAAGACACAGAAATCCTGGTCCTCATCACAAACATGACGTCCATCTGCGTCCTCATCTGGACTCTCCTCTGCTGCTGCTTCACAGGTAAAGTCCAGAGAATCAAACTCCTCTCCTCTGTCAACATGTGTCCCTCTGAAATCAAGGCCACAAAACCATGACGCTGCTGTCTGTTTTTGTCTCTGTGTCCTCAGAGTCCAGAGGACAGGTCACAGTGACTCAGCCTGCAGCAGTCAGCTCTGCTCCGGGAGGCTCCGTCTCCATCTCATGTAGGACCAGTCAGAATGTTTATAACAGTAACTATTTGCACTGGTACCAACAGAAAGATGGAGGTGTTCCTAAACTCCTCATTTATGGCGCTAGCAATCGACAATCAGGGATTCCAGGTCGTTTTTCAGGCAGTGGGTCACACTCTTCCTTCACTCTGACCATCAGTGGAGTCCAGGCTGAAGTTGCAGCAGTTTACTACTGTCAGAGTGAACACTGGATCAACAGTCAGTATGTGTTCACACAGTGAAACAGCGTGGTACAAAAACCTCCCTCAGTCAGACTGAACAGAAACTGAAGTGACTGCTGCAGCTGGAAGTTTCTGCACACACTGACACACTTCACTGAGGACACACACAGTAACCCCCTCACAAACATGTCCTGTAATACTGCCTTTAAATAGTCTTCATGAGATGTCCACAAGTGTCCAACTGACTCCTAAAGTTGATGAGTCCAAACCTCAGAGGCACAGACACCTTCAGTTGAAGTGATCACATATGTCTTGATCATTTTCTCCAGTGATTTCTTCTTCTTCATGGAGCAGCTCAAAGTCTTCACGTTCCCCTCACTTAGTCCCCAGAGATCCAAACGACATAAAATGAGACCATGAGGACCAAAGATACAAAGATGGAAACATAAAGGAAGAGAAAAAGCAGTGAAAGGGGTACAAACAGAAAACAGGAGAACAAAATGAGAATGAGACAAAAAGTAAAGAAAACAGGAGAACAAAATGAGAATGAGACAAAAAGTAAAAGAAAAAAAACTCAGTGAAAGAAGAAAACAATAAAAGAAAGAAAAATCTAAAACAAATAAAAAACATCAAATAGAACAACAAAATGAAAGATTAAACAGCAGGAAAAAAGTAAAGAGATATTAAGTGCTTGGATGTGCAGCACATTTGTTAAATGTCTCTTCGTGGTCATGTCCCGTCCTCATCAGGTAAACTGAACTCTGTCCTGTAGGTGACAGCAGAGACGGCCTCTACGTCTGCTGCTCTTTGTCTGAGAAGATGAAGCTGATCTCACATGTTTCACTTCCCTCTTTAAAACCAGCAACACCAGACAAACTTCATCAGGAGTAGAGAGTCCATTTATTTTCTTTACTGATTGATCAGTGTTTGATCAGCGAACAACAAATATATGATTTCTCTGATAATTCTCTCCTCATGTTCAGTAATGCAGAATAACCTGAGAGAAACTTTGACTGATTATGATTATTATTTTGAAGACTGATCCCTTTACACATATTAATAAATGATCAATGTTCTGCTATGTGTGATGATCTGATATAAAAGAAGACATAGATAATTTGCAAGAAAGATTTGAGATTTCATAACAGTACAGTGTGAGGGAAATTCAATTATCTGTTAAAGAGAAAAATGGTAACGTGTTTGTGGTCATCATCTTCCAATTTGTTTCATTTCACTGCATGATCTTGAGTGAGAATGATCATATACGTTATTAAAATGATGGATTCAGATCAAAAGTTGAAAATACAAACAAATAATTTTATTATTTTTAAGAATCACACATACTGGAGCCGGGGAAAACTATTGATTTTCATTTACAATTATCATTCAATCATGATTACTGCTTCAACAATGAAAACTGAATTGAGATTAAAAGACTGCTGTGCCGGGGGACGCTGGTTTGGGGAGTGGGTAGAAACCATGAAGGAGCAAAGTAGACTTTTACCTTGAGCAGAAGGCCCTGACGTCAGCCTGATAAAGAAACAAAGTCTGATTCAAATCTATCAAATAACGATTGAAGTTAAATGACCTGCTGAGATCAGTCATTTCCATATAGAGACACTTTGCATCATCATCGTCATCATCATCATCATCATCATCATGCTCCAGTGCTCTGGGAGAGTTTATAGTCCTGAGACTTGAAGACTGGATGACTGACAGCTGTCCTTCATCACAGCAGAAGACACAGAAATCCTGGTCCTCATCACAAACATGACGTCCATCTGCGTCCTCATCTGGACTCTCCTCTGCTGCTGCTTCACAGGTAAAGTCCAGAGAATCAAACTCCTCTCCTCTGTCAACATGTGTCCCTGTGAAATCAATGCCATAAAACCATGACGCTGCTCTCTGTCTTTGTCTCTGTGTCCTCAGAGTCCAGAGGACAGGTCACAGTGACTCAGCCTGCAGCAGTCAGCTCTGCTCCGGGAGGCTCAGTCTCCATCTCATGTAGGACCAGTCAGGATCCAAAATATTTAGCCTGGTACCAACAGAAAGATGGAGGTGTTCCTAAACTCCTTATTTACTATGCTAGAACTCAAGCATCAGGGATTCCAGATCGTTTCTCGGGCAATGGATTAGGATCTTCCTTCACTCTGACCATCAGTGGAGTCCAGGCTGAAGATGCAGCAGTTTACTACTGTCAGAGTGTTCACTACATCAACAGTCAGTGGGTGTTCACACAGTGAAAAAGCGTGGTACAAAAACCTCCCTCAGTCAGACTGAACCGAAACTGAAGTGACTGCTGCAGCTGGAAGTTTCTGAACACACTGACACACTTCACTGAGGACACAGGCTTACATGAGCACTCAACAAATTCAACTACATCACATAAGGCTTTTTAAAAATGATAAAATTCACCACTGAAAAAAACAAGAATCAGTCTGCAGATTTCAGAAAGTGTGCAAATGAGTTGAAACCTAAAGAGAGTAAAAATCTTAATGACAGTATCTGACGGTACAGTCATTTAATGTGAACATAAACATATTGAACCTTAAAGAGAGCGGAGTTGTTTTCATGTATTAGATCAAAAAAACTGCTCTCAAGATCCCATGTAAATGGATTAAAGTGAATTGAAGTTAAGGAAATAATTGAGTCATGTGTTTAAGATCTTAAGACCTCTGAGAAAATCCATCACACTGTATTTCTAGCCACACAACTTTTAAAAATCACACTGTATGCTGATGGTGGTCAAATATACATTATAGACCTTAAATACTTAAAGAACAGAATTTTCCAGGTTATTCTACCATTGCTTCAGCTATAATTTAAACCTTATAATAGTAACCAATCGGAAGATTATCTGATGACATTTAATTTATGCTCTGAAATTCAGATGGTGTGACAAAAACATGGCTTGTATTAAAGATTCAGGCTGGTGACAGTAGTGCAATGGTGTCAGGGATATTTTTCTTGGCACACTTGAGGCCCCTTAGTACCAGTTTGAGCTCTACAGCCTGCATTAGCATTGTTGTTAACCCTGTCCATCCTTCTATGACCACATCTCCTGATTCAGCAGGACAATGGTCCATGTCTCAAAGCTCAAATCATCTCAAACTTGCTTCTCAAACATGACAGAGTTCTCTGTTCTCCAGTGGCCTCAGGGCTCATTTACACGACAGTGTTTTCATCCGAAACAGAAAGGTTTTTCCTTTGCGCTTTCAAAAGCGATCCGCATTCACATGGAGATGGTGTGGTGCGTAACAATGAGTGTTCACATGGATCTGCAAGAAAAACTGAACACCCAGAAGTTTGCCTGCCAGGCCAGTAGTTGTATTGTCCTTGGAGAATATAACAAACGTGTCTCCGCTGGTCAGAGCACAGTTAGCAACACACAAGTTGCTCGGTAAGTCGGCCATAGCTGTTTTTGTTGTTCTTAGAGCACGTGCTGCCTTTATTCAACAGAGCACTGCGCATACGCTGTGCGCCACTTTTTCCATGACAACGGGGATCCCTGTTTACACAAAGATGAAACAAATGTGTTTTCAAACTTTTCACTCTGGACCCTGGTTTCAAAAATTTTTCAGATACAGGCACTCCGAGCACCGTTCTCGTGTAAATGGAAGTCAGAAACATGTCATGTAAACGGGTCTCAGTCAACAATCAGAGCACTTTTGGGATAAGGTGGAGAGAGGAATTCAGCTGCAATTACCCGATGCCATCAAGCCAATATGGACCAAATCTCTGAAGAATGGAGCAGAGTGTACCCAATAAAAAGGCCATCAACTGTGTAAGCCTTAAGCTGTATCCCATGTTCATGTTAAATTATACATTTCAAATTAAGGTGTTTCAATAATGACATGTTCAGTTATCAACAGCTTGTATGTGTTCAGAAAAGAAGCAAAAGTATTGATAAATACATGCATGGTGCCTAAAGACTACAGGACATCTCAGAGAGTGAGAATACAGCTGGATCAGGGGTGCTTAGTGTGTAAAAACAGGCAGGTTTCATGAACACTGCTGATGGTGGACATAATTTGGTAGTTAGAATCCTTGTGAAGGCAAAATATGACCCCTTAAATACAACAAATTCTGCATGGATGAGCCAAAGAATGTTTTTATTGTTGTTCTTTTACAACCAAATGAAGAAGAAAAATACTAAAATGACAAAGCAGTAAATCTGTTTCTGTGAGAAACTGACAGAGACACCTGCAGTACGATGATGATGTCACTGATGGTCAACCTATGTTAGTTTTTTACATGAACACATAACAAATGTCATCAAAAATAAATTACATCTGATTAATTCACAAAATATACAAATATTAAAACATACAAAAAAAATCACAAATAATCATGTTTAACTGGGGTTTGAACTATGAAAAAATATAAAGATGCAATAATAAAGATGTAAACAATATCCACATTTTCTCAAATGTATGTTTACTTCTTAAAGTCCATATTTGAGTGTCTCCCATCTGGGGGAGGTGGCATATCCCCTCATGACATTATCAGGGAATATCTGTCAAACTGAGGGAACAGAGGGAGGAGACTTTTTGTTGTAGACAGGAGGACTGTGGACAGAACACAGACACAGAGTTTGGATTAAAAAAAAGAAGAAAACATAAATGGTGTTTTTTGCATAATGTGTGACCTTTCATGTGAGTCTGCAGAGCTGCTGGTTCAACAGGGTGATATTTGATTATTACTCATAAGGCCTGTTGTTAGATCTATTTAATGGCAACACACACTTCCATTGTTTCTCTATTCAGGAGGTTTTGTGAGAGGCATATCTCAGACTGGTCTCTAAACACTGTGACATCTCATATCTCAACAGGAGTTATAGTTTGACCATCACTGACGTCATCTGATCTCCTTTCAGTCACATTAGTCTGCAGTTTAATGCTGGATGTGGGTGTCTGAAGTGTGTGTGAGATGCCATGGCCAGCGTTGCCAGATTTTCAACTGAAATAAGCAACCAGTTAAATAAAAACAAGCTCAAAACAAGGGACCTCAAGATGTTTTTTCTGATGCAATATATTACTTTTTTAAAAATTTAATTTTCATCAACAATACATTTCATTATCAAAGTGACATATTTTCTTATTTAGCTCTTAATTTACTTCTTCAACATCCTCTTGATGGAGGTGGAATGTCCTTTACTTTATACAGGCATGAAGGCAGGGGCTACTGTTATTTATATCTCTGTTAACACTAAACAGTCTGTTTAACCTTGATTTTTGTAACCAAACAGACATAGTCAGGCTTTATCTAAGTTTTATGTTGATCCTCTACAGCTTTAGTATGGTGAAAACAGTAACAGCTACATTAGGAATAAATTTAATTCTGGATATTGGGATTTCTTTTTGGCGGAAACATCATTTTTGCCCCTCTTTTTACAGTTAAATTTACTTTTGTGTTGGAGTGAGACAAAATAGTTTGTGTAACTTCTAAACTGAGTTCATATTGGTAGCTTAACTTTGAGACGGGCAGGACATGTAACTGAATGGTTTTTCTTTAATGTGACACATTCTACCGCTGCAGCCATACATAAATGCTGGAATGAGCTAAATATGGCTCTCTATTTTTCATTTTCCTGTCTGTTTCAGCCAAGACGATCAGGTGGCAAGTAGAAAAAAAAAGAAGTGTGGCTAATGCTCTCACTCGATAACAAGCTCCTCTGCCATCATGCAAGGCAAAAGTCCACTGTGAAACAGCCATAAGAGTGCAGAAGAGTACCCTTCCTTATCCTCAACTTTTTCACCCAGTCTCCTCCATCAGCCCCTGTCTCTCCCCCTTTTGCCTTTTGTTTGCTTTTGACCTACAGCCTGACCACCAGCACACTTGTGATTACTCAATGATGTCACAAATATTTCAACTTATTGTTTTCCCCCTCCGCCATGTGAAGTATCAGATTAAGTTTTTGTTGAAAATGTTTGCCACAGAGGGCAGCTTAGAGTTTTTTCCCTCTTCTGTGAATCCGCATGTGTTTGGTCAAACTTCCTTTTCGGGAAAATCTTCCACCACATTCCAGACAGCTGAAGGGTTTCTCTCCTGTGTGAGTTCTCAAATGATCCGTCAGATGACTTTTTTGGTAAAATCTTTTACCGCACTCGGTGCAGCAATGTGATTTCCAATCAACCTGTGTTATCTTAAGTTTATCGTTCTCTACATGGTTTAAAACTGGCTCGTCCTCTGTGGCCTCTTTCCAGTCTTCACTGTCGTCAGTCTCAGCCTCAGAGGCGTCTTCAGCCACACCCTCAGTCCTTGGTAGTGAATGTTTCTTTGGGTATTTGTTCCGGCTTTGTCGTGGTGCTCTACATTCCTCTCTTTCAGCTCCTCTTGCCATCTCTTTTCCGGTTTGCTTTTCAAGAGGCTCTGCTGAAGCTTGATCATCGACACACTTGTGTGTTTTGAACCGATGAAGTTGAGAGAATCTTTGATTACAAACGCTGCAGCTGAAGGGTTTCCCCCTTGTGTGAATTTTCTTGTGTTTGATCATATTTCCCTTCTCGTTAAACCTTTTGCCACACTCAGGGCAGCCGAAGGGTTTCTCTCCTGTGTGAATTCTCATATGTCGGACCAAACTTGTTTTACAGTTAAATCTTTTATCACACCGGGAGCAGATGAAGAGTTTCTCTCCGGTGTGAACTTTCAAATGTTTGCTCAGGGAGCCCCGATGGATAAACCTTTTACCACACTCAGTGCAGGTGAATAGTCTGTTTCCTGTATGAACACTCATGTGATGGTTCAAATGATCCCTTGCAGTATACTTTTTACCACATTCGGAGCAGCTGAATGGTTTCTCTCCGGTGTGTAATCTCATGTGTATAATCAGTCTGCTTTTCTTTTTGAATGTTTTACCGCACCGAGAGCAGGTAAATGATTTCATCTCCATCTTTGGTTCTTCATCTTTGACTATCTCCACAGAGCTTAAACTTGACTGATAGACTCTCATATCCATCACATTCTTATGGTCTTCAGCCTCAGGCTCAGATAGGTCCTCTATCAGGACCTCAATCTCATACTCTGAATCTCTATCAGGATCTGAGCTCCTGCTCTTTTCTGACCCACCAAAGTCCTCTTCATTGGCTGCTTTGTGCATCTGTCCTGGATGAAGCTGTGAGTACTGTGGTTTCTCTTCATCATCTTCAGGAAAAAAAGTGAACTTGATGATGTCTTCCTCTTGCCCTTGAAGATGCCCTCCCTCCTGACTGTCCCACAGTTCATTTCGTTCCTCCTCGATGTTTGAAGGCGCAGCGTTGTTCTGGTCCAGACCGGAGCTCCACTCCTGCAGCTCTGGAGGCTCTTCTCCACTCACGGACACCAGCTGGACATCGGCAGGAAGCACTGAAATTGAGAGAGACGCATTCAGAGAAGATGTAAGTTCATACTCAAACCACACCTTAAATTAAGGGTGGACATTTTTAAAATACTGTATGTAACCAGGGGCCCACAGCCAAACAAAACAAGAGAACCACGTGGAGGCTTGTAAGGATGACTTTAAGTCATAAATAAAGATCATTGATATATCATTTTGATATATCAATGATCTTTAGATTTCCTATATATTCAGCCTACATAAACAACCTGCATCTGTTTCCAAGTGTGTCTGAAGACAAGACACACAGACAGAACATCTGGCACTCAACCATAAACAGGAAACCACTGAATAAACTGTATAGGCCCTGACCATAATTGCAGCGACCAGTGTATGTATATACATATCTCTGTTGTCTTAGATTACTGCTGCTATGTTTGTCCTTACACACATGCCTATATAACTGAGGTAACTACTTGTGCTTCTTTGTCAGTCTTTCACTGAACCGGCCGTAATAAACTGCTCTGAAAAATCCCCAGTCTTGTCTTAGGCATCTTTCATTAATTGAAACAGGATGGAGAGGGACCCACCATCACACCCTCTCACTTGGGTCTATGTGGATTATTGCAGCCACTAGGGGGCGCTATTTACAACTAATTGACAACAATACTTACTCTATTTGAGAGAGAGAGATTATTTTTATTGAGGAGTCTTAACTCTACAGAAATTTTGAAAATATGATTTCAAAAATGTCAAAAGGTCAAAAATACTCTGTGGATGAATTCACTCCCCTTTGGTCCTGATTTTTTAAGAGCCACCAACTTTAGCTGCTGTAAAAACACATCAGATTTTTTTTTTTTTGCTCCAATCTCTTCATCAAGCTCAGTCCTAACTATTTTATTACTTTTTTAATTTTGGATTTTAACCCTTTAAATGCCAATTCCATTAGTGATGCCACTGATTTAGTGGAAAAAACACACAAAATTTAACCTCTATTTCACCAGGTTTGTCCCATTGAGATCATCAGCTCTCTTTTTCAAGGCAGACCTGACAAAAATGGCAGCAATACGGTTTCATCAAACAGTCACTCAGACTCCTGCACTACAAATGAAGTGAGGAAACAAATGTAAGTCATCAGTTAAAACAGTGACATTCAGAAGGTCTGGACTCCAAAGTTTTCACTGCAGATTTAAAAACATTCAAAGACACCAAGTTTTGCTGCTTTAATTCAGTCTGCAGATTATTCCACACAAAAGGTGCAGAGAACCGAAAGGCCTTCTTTCCCAATTCAGTTCGGACTCTAGAACAAGAAACTGCACAAAGCTCAATGATCTCAGGTTGTGTAATCCATCTTTCAAGATTAATAAGGTAAAGATCATAAAAAAAATAATCAGAGGCTGGAGATATTATCACACTCTTCTCTTCTAATGTCAGTAGAAAAATATTGGCGCTGATACATTATTTTTTTCAGGGCTGAGCCTGATGAAGAGATTTGAGCAAAAAAAGTTGAAAAATATATTTATCAGATTCGTTTTCACAGCAGCTAAAATTCTGGTAGAGTGAAAAGATGTGTTTTTAATTCAGTACTCGAGGGTTAAATTTAAACTCTATTCAATAGAAACACAACTCCAGGGGGTGTTTTTACTCTAAAAGCACGACAGCATTAAAAATGAAGGAACAAATCATTAGACGTGACTTTCAGTTCATGCTGTGAGAAATTCACATATTATTCTGAAGCTGAATGTTGCTTGAACCAGAAAGACAACTTCTAGGAGCTTTTGTTGTCATTTAGTGAAGCATAGCCACAAAACTTGTAGCACTGGTTTGCTGTTTGGTGAACACTCCTCATTGAGAACAGCTTTTGTTGGATTAAGTCCGAAATATTAAAAGAAAAGTAAACAGTAAAGGCGATTAGAAATTACAGATTACTCGACTGGAGTTTAAAATGTCTGGTTCAGCTGCTCTGTTACAGGTGTCAGGGATGGATTTACACGTTAAGGGGGGAGTTTTAACGACAGAACTGACAGCAGCCAGAGAATAATCATGATCCACGACACGTAAGGGGTGATGAATACCTCTGCACTCAGCCAATGTCTTCAGAGGAAACAGCACTAACTCCACTAAAACTGGACTACAAATGAGTAAATTTGACTCGAGACAACGACATGCAGTTAGTCAGTAAAATCAATGATCTTTGTTATTAATGTTCAGGATCACGTTAGCTGAGTCAGTGATCTCTTTAAATTCTCTTCTTCAGACAAACTTTGATCAATGAGCCTTTCCTGATTTTACTTGAGTTTTATTATATTTCACTTATTTTATTGTTATCTGTTTTATTTTATTTCATTTTATTAATAATAATTTTATTTTCTTTTAAAGTTCTATTAAACCATCTTTATGTTTTGAAGTGTTAGGGTAATTTCTTGATTTTTTTCTTTGCTTATAATTTCATAACCTGCCTGTTGTGTTGTGTTTCATGTTTGTTTATTTGAGTTTTTTTCTTTTTACTCCCATTTAATACATGGGATTATAGCCAGATGGCTAATTTCCATTCCTAGTCAAATTGGTTGGTGTCAACACATAAAACAAAAACAAACATCAATAATAGGAATGAAACTCACACAGTAAATTAAAAGACAAGCAACATACGTAAACTGTAGACGACATAAATAACATACAGTCCAAAATATAACAGGTCGGGAGTCTGGGGACCATGGGAATTATTCATGATGAGTTATAAAGTGCTGGAGAGCTAGTTAAAGTAAAGTGCTTGTTAAATTGCACATTGCCCATTATTAAACAAAATATTAATGTTTGAAATCATTGCTGTCCTTGTTTAGCACTTTGTAACATTAGTTTGAAACGTGCTGCGTAAATAAAGATTATTATTATTATTATTATTATTTATGTTGCAGCAGAAGAAAATCACACCTGCGATGATCAGGGCCTTTCTGTGTCGAGTTTGCACATTCTTCCCGTGCATGCGTGGGGTCTCTGCTGGATAGACTCCACCCCCCTCGCAACCCCAAAATGGAGGAGCAGTAAAGATGAGGGATGGACTAGATTAGATTAGATTGGATTAGAATAGATTAGATTAGACAGGACTTTAGTAATACTCTCTCAGGGAAATTAGGATTCCAACAGCAGTTTAAATAAGTAAATAGAAAGATATATATATAAAAAAAGATGGAAATAAACTAAAATATAAATAAATAAAAGAAATTAAAAAAATAAAAAACAAAAAACAAAAATAACATGGCCCTTGGTGGAATATAAGAGAGGGTCTGCAACTTAATAAAATTGTTGAAAAAAAAGTCTGAACTGGTGCTGGACAATATATCAATTAAACTGATTAATTTGAGTTATTTTCTGAAGGAAAATTACAAAATTAAAAATCAAGATTTTTTTTCTTGACTAACTCAAGTTGTAGTTTATGATTGTAGGGTCTGGTTTTGCACACGCACTTTTATAGGCTTGTATTTTTTTTAATAAAATTAACTATTGATCAGAGAGTTTCACGTTAATATACTGTGAAAATACCTCAGCCACCAGTGTTTCTGTATCCAAACCTACCAACAATAAAACCACATAATCGACATTTTATGACACACACTTTAACTTTAGGAGGGGAATTCTGTTTGGTTTAGGAATACCTTTTGACAACATTAAGTCAAAAGTTGATTCGTGTCATTTTTGTGTCACTGGGAGGTGTTGATGATTGATTGATATTTTTTAGAGGAAAAATCGATTAAAATCGTAAATTGAGTGTTGTGGAAAAAAATGGGGATTTTATTTTATCTCTCAGCCCTGGTATGAAGGGAAGAGCTGTCAGGTTGTTTTGCTCCTTGCTGGGGGGGTTAAAGTCACATCATCTGTCTGCTGCTGTACAGAAACAATCACAGGGACATAAATAAAACACCAAACGAAGCTTTGACAGGATTAAAGCAATCTGGAAGAGCCATTATGAGAATAAAAACAACACAAACAGCATTAAGTCCAGAACACTGATCTATACTGTTAGCATGTAGCTGTGGCTAACACTGTGCTGTGTGTGGATATGGACGTTAGCTACGAGCTAACCTGCTACAGTCACATCAACAGGTTTCAGAGTTAGAGAGTGAACAGACCTGCTGCCTGAGTCTTTATCTGAGGAGTTAAAATCACATCCAGCGGCTCTGCCGGAGCACGAAGCTCCTCCTCGGCTCCAGCTGAGGGATCAGTCCAGCGCCCTGTGAGGACATGATGGAGCTCCTTAAAGCCGGACATTTCACACCTCAGAGGCCAAAACAGGCCCAGACGAGACTGCTGAGAGAACTTTCTGGATTTACTCTGCTCCTACAGGACGCCAAATCAACCCAATACACTAACTGTGCTGAGGTAAGAGAGAGACTAACTTCGAGACCCGGAAGCAAAACACATACGTGTACACTCATCTGCCCTTCAAAATAAAAGCAGAGCGCCAAAGGTTTGACTTTTCTCAAGCTTCATATTAACAAAAACTTGACTTTTAATCTTTCACTGACCACATTTTTCCACATCAGGTTACAGAGTCACATAAGACAGAGAGCTGAGTTAACATACAAAAGTAACATGTTGAATCCCTATGTTATCGAAAAAAACAGAAAGCACTCGAAGAATGAAACCTCTGCCAAGATAAAGTGACCAGATATCTGAAATGAAATTCAGGGACATTAAAAGTTAGCAAGATAAAATGAAGAAGGAGGAAGAGACCACTGAGGTTTTTTTTTTTTTTTTTTTTTTTTTTTTTTAACAATGAAGAAATCATTCCCCATTGAGATACATACATACATATGCAAACATACATACATATATACAATCATGTATATTTATTATTATACATATATATTTTAAATTTTATTATTTTAATTTTCAGAAATGGTTTAATCAAAATAGTTGATATTTATGAATACAAGTGTAATGCTGGTTATTTCAGGTGTCATTAGCAAAAAAAAAAAAATAAACAATGCCTGCAGTACACAATCAAAAGTCTTTAACAAGCATTTCATGTAACTGTGAAAACAGTTTGTGCTTTGAAATTGCAGGATGATCATATTAATACCTTAAATAAAAAATACATTTAATCAGTTCTTTGTCTTAAATAGACACTTTCAAAACACTAGGATTTGATTTAATAAATCCATCCTAACTGTGAGCAGATGATATCAATCAATTTCAGGTGGAGCCACTTTGCATCATCATCATCATCATCATCATCATCATCATTTTCATGCTCCAGTGCTCTGGGAGAGTTTATAGTCCCGAGACTTGAAGACTGGATGACTGACAGCTGTCCTTCATCACAGCAGAAGACACAGAAATCCTGGTCCTCATCACAAACATGACGTCCATCTGCGTCCTCATCTGGACTCTCCTCTGCTGCTGCTTCACAGGTAAAGTCCAGAGAATCAAACTCCTCTCCTCTGTCAACATGTGTCCCTCTGAAATCAAGGCCACAAAAGCATGACGCTGCTCTCTGTCTTTGTCTCTGTGTCCTCAGAGTCCAGAGGACAGGTCACAGTGACTCAGCCTGCAGCAGTCAGCTCTGCTCCGGGAGGCTCCGTCTCCATCTCATGTAGGACCAGTCAGGATGTTCATACCTGGAGCAGCAACCATGCATTAGCCTGGTACCAACAGAAAGATGGAGGTGTTCAACTCCTTTTTAACCGTGCTAGCATTCGAGAATCAGGGATTCCAGGTCGTTTTTCAGGCAGTGGGTCACACTCTTCCTTCACTCTGACCATCAGTGGAGTCCAGGCTGAAGATGCAGCAGTTTACTACTGTCAGAGTGAACACTGGATCAATGGTCAGCTTGTGTTCACACAGTGAAAAAGCGTGGTACAAAAACCTCCCTCAGTCAGACTGAACAGAAACTGAAGTGACTGCTGCAGCTGGAAGTTTCTGCACACACTGACACACTTCACTGAGGACACACATGTTCACTTGTGCACTGTGTTCTTTTATTTTTCCTGTTTTCTCTTTTAAAACAAATATAAATTCACTTGCATGTTAAAAGCTGACATTAAATGGATGGTTAAATCATCAACACATACAAAGACTTAAGCAGTAAAGGGTCAACTAGGAGAACTCCAAGAGCACAAACCTCCACTGAGGAATTTCTGACATTATTTCATAGAAACTGCCCTATTATGCAATGGTTACAAATATTTTAAAAGCTGTATCCATGTCTGATACTTCCCCTGGAGACTGAGCAAATGGTGGATCCACTCATTTCCCTCATTGTGTATCTGTGATGTTTGCAGTGCAGGCAGAGTGTGACAGGGGTGTAATTATAGCCTGGAAAAGCAGCGTGAATGAGGCTGTGGTCCGTTTTCACACCAGCTCCAAAATGTTTTCATATCAGTGGGATCATATTTGAATAGACAGAGTCATTGATAGATATCTGGGTAAAATCAGCCTCCATGGTCTGGAGTTTGTATGAGGAACAAAAGAAGTTACTGAAATTACATGTTTTAATAAAACCATCCATCAGTCACCAATAATTGGTCAATAAATGGTCCCTCGGGATATTGAAGAAATTTCATCACTAAGTTTTCATGTTTTCCTGATGCATTTAATAAAGGAACACACCTGGCAGTAGATGCACTGACAAAAGGGCTGAAATATATTGTTTTAACACAACTGCAGTGTGTGCATGTGCAATATTTGTTGCATGCTAAATGGACTCAAGCTTATAAATCACTTTTCTAGTCTCTTGACCACTCAAAGCAGCTTCACACCGCAGGTCACATCTACACACTCACAACCAGAGTTGCCAGGTCTGCTTATTGTAAGCTACCTTTGGCTTCTTGTTTTGAAAAGTAGCTTGTAAGTATTGGCAGATGCAGGTTGAGTTTTTTTTTTTTTTTTTGGGCTTGTTCCAAAGTGCAGTTGCTCATTTGTGCTTGTTGTGCCCCAAAACCCAGGAGGGATCTGATGCACACTCTACTACCAATATAAACTCAATTCAGAAATCACACGAAATTATTATGTCCCACTCCAAACATAAATGTAAATCTTACTGTAAAAAGAGGCAAAATTGACTTTTCCACCAGAAAGAAATCCTTATATCCGGAATTAAACTGATTTCTAATGTAGCTGTTACTGTTCTCACCATAATAAAGCTGTAGAGGATCAAGATAAAACTTAGATAAAAGCCTGACTGTGTCTGTTTGGTTACAAAAATCAACTTTAGACAGACTGTTTAGTGATAACAGAGATATAAATAACAGTAGCCCGTCCCTTCACTTCTGTATAAAGAAAAGGATGTTCCACCTCCAGACAAAAGGATGTTGAATAAGTAAATTAAGAACCAAGCAAGAAAAAATGTCACTGTGAAATTAAAATATAATGTAGATAAAATTAAAACATGCTTTATGTAGATTTCTCTTTTAAAAAAGGAATCTATCGCAAGAGAAAAAATACATATTTTTTTCCACTTTATTTGATGTGGACATCACAATTACATTGGACAAACCAAATGCATTGTTCGAGTGTTTTAGCACATGTGCTAATTTGTAACACTTGTCCACAGGAGGCTTTTGGGATGATAAAATAATAAAATTAATGAAAGAAGAAAGAGAAAAAAATTGCAGTGTACAATAACATTACAACAATGAAAGAGAAGCAGTTTTTCCAGATTAAATATACACATAATAGCTGGAGGCTGCCAGTTTGGGGCTTGTTTTTATCAACCCTGTTGCTCATTTCAGTCAAAAAGTCTGGCAACACTGTCAACTAACAAATCAAACCCTTTTTATACCCATTTACATGTCACTGACACAGCAGTGGGAGCAACATGGAGTTCAGTGTCTTGCCAAAAAACACATAAGCATTATAACCGGAGCTGGGCTCAAACCTGCATCCCTCCAATAACTGACAGAGCACACAATCAGACTGCACCGCTGATGCCCCTATGGAAACTCTCCAGATGGATGTGGTCTCAAACCCTATGATGCTGCTGCTGCTTGATGTAACCAAAACTGCCATTTTGTCTTGTTTTCTTGATTTTGTACAATTTAATTCCATCTAAAATCACTACAAGTGGGCTTATTTAGAAACTAAACCACACTGCACATTAAAGAGTTAATCTACAGACAGTGTAACAGTTCAAACAGTGACTAAGTAACTTTTCTATTTTGTGTCTTTCTTTCATTATTAGAAAAACACTTGTACCTTTAGTGAATATTTAAACAAATGTCCACTTTCAGACTTCAAACTGCAGCAAACACCCTCAGCAGCACATGGTGAGCTTCAAACAGTTAAAAACAGTCTTCCTGAGGAGATTTCTTTTTTAAAAGAAATAATGCCCATAAATTGTGTTAACAGCTGTAGGCCTCGACTTTATCCGCAGAGTCTACAGAGGAACATGCAAATGTATTTACTATTTGAGGACTGTAGTGCACAATAAGATATGACATTTTTGTAAACCAGGTATTACTGAATTAAATCGGCTCTCTCAGCACTATTTAAGTTATACTTCTTTATTTTAACTACTGTTACCATCATAATTTGCACTTCATCACATTTTGGCACTTCACCTCCTCCTCTCACTGTGCTGAGAGTATGTTTACAACAAGCTGTTAACTACCCCTATATGTCTAATTTTTTTGATTTGTTTCTCTATGATGATACAACTTTTAATAAATTAATTGGACATCGTTACAGCAGAAGAATCCGGCTAGCCCTGAAAAAAAAAGTCTTTATCTTAATTAAGAGATGGTTCAAAACATTTTAAAAAGTAAAAGAAAGAAATGTAACAAATAAGGAGGTATATTTAATAAAAGAAGTTAGGTCAGTCTGGCTGAATATGAATAGAACAGTAAAAAAACACTAACTGTGGTTAATATTGGATTTTTAATAGTTATAATAAAAATAACTCGAAGTGCTTATAGGTTTTTTGCACTGCCCCTCCTCCTTTCACTATGCTGAGAGTGTGTTTACAACAAGCTGTTAACAACCTCTTTATGTCTTAATCTTGAATTGTCTTGTCATCCAGATGGAGTGAGAACGCAGTTTCAATTACTCTGTATGACAAAGAATTGACAAATAAAAACCTTGAATCCTTGAACAACAGAAATATGGGTGGGTGTATGGAACATAGTGATTTAGATTGTTGCACAAAAAGGCAACATCCATCTGGATAGTTTCCTTGAAAAATATCAATGCATACCACAGGAAGAAAAGCTGTTAAAGTGTTATTTCCCAGGGCTTTTTAGCCCAGTGGACATGCATCCATATCAACCAGACTGGTGCAAGTTTTTTCATCACAATCACTTTTTTAGTTGCCTGTTATCCACCTGTCCTTCAACCTGTGACATTTTCCACTGATGTGAAAAAGGTAAAAGAAAAGAAATGAGGAGCAGTTTTGTTGTTTTTATTTTTCTAATGGATGCCATTGTCAATCCTGCAGCACAATGATGATGTCTGATGGTCGCCCTCTTTAATTTTGTATTTACAGATACAACAATGAACAAAAATAAATAGCAGATGTGTCATTCACAAACATATACTGGAATTAATCTACACAAGTCATTACATATTCACATTTTTTCTTTCTTGCATGTATTAGCATGTGTGCGTTCAGGTTTCTGTTCTGGCTGAATCTGTTCCCACACACAGAGCAGCTGAAGGGTTTCTCTCCTGTGTGAACCCTCATATGATCTATCAGATGACCTCTTTGGTAAAATATTTTACCACAGTCAGAGCACCCAAAGGAGTTCTCTCCTGAATGAATCCTCATATGTTTCTTCAGGTTTTGATTCAGGTTGAATCCTTTGCCACACTGAGAGCAGCGGAAGGGTTTCTCTCCTGTGTGAATTGTCATGTGTCGAACCATACTTTCTTTCTGGTTGAATCTTTTGCTACATTTGAGGCAGCCAAAGGGTTTCTCTTTAAGGTGAACTAACATATGAGTGGTCAGACTTCTGTTATAGTTGTATCTTTTACCACAAACAGAGCAGCTGAAGGGTTTCTCTCCTGTGTGAATTCTCATATGATCTGTCAGGTGACTTCTTTGGTAGAATATTTTACCACAGTCAGAGCAGCTGAAGGGTTTTTCTCCTGAATGAATTCTCATATGTCTCAGCAGATTTCTCTTTAGACTGAATCCTTTATCACACTGAGAGCAGCTGAAGGGTTTCTCTCTTGTATGAATTTTCATATGTTCTGTTAGATGATCCTTTAAGTAAAATATTCTACTGCAGTCAGAGCAGTGATATGACTTTGATGATGACTGGTCCGCTGAAGTCTTTCTCCAGTCATCACTATCATCAGTCTCAGGTCCCGAGGAAACGTCAGTCATAGCCTCAATCTTTGGTTGTACATGCATCTTTGGATCTGCTTGTCCATAATTATCTCCATCAGCCCCTGTTTCCGTCTCTCTTTTAATCTTTTTTTGTTTTTTATCAGCATGAACATCGACACACTTGTGTCTTTTCAGTTGAACCAGTCGAGTGAATCTTTGGTCACAAACACTGCAGCTGAAGGGTTTCTCTCCTGTATGGATTCTCATGTGTTTGATCATATTTCCTTTATCATTAAATCTTCTACTGCACTGAGAGCAGCTGAAGGGTTTCTCTCCAGTGTGGATTCTCTTGTGTCTGGCCAAACATGTTTTACGACTGAATCTTTTCCCGCACCATGGGCAGAGACATGATTTCTTATCACCTTTTAGTCTCTTGTCTTTGACTCTTTTCACAGAGTTTAAACCTGGCTGATAAACTCTCATGTCTGTCACATTCTTACAGCCTGCAGCCTCATCTTCAGAGCAAACTTCAGCCTTGACCTCAGTCTTAAAGTGAAAAACAGGATTTGAGTTCCAGGCTTGTTCTCGTCCTCTGCAGTCCTCTCCATCAGCTCCTGTTTCCATGTGCTCAGTTTGTCTTCGGTGAAGCTGTGAGGCCTGAGGTTCCTCTTTATCATGTCCACTCTGCACCGGGACAGGAATAAACGGGTACTTCACGATGTAAACCTCCTCCAATCCCTGCTGGGTCATCAAAATGTCTTTCTGTTTTTCTTTTACATGTTGAAGCTCAGTCAGATCCAGAGCTCTATGCCTCTCCTGCTGCTGAGGCTGATGGACATCCGAGGGAAGCACTAAAATACAGAAGGACACCACAGGAAGCGGTGAGTTTATGGTGAATTAACAGATGAAAGACTCACATTTAATATTCCCCTTAGCCCTATAGTGTCTGGCCCAAGAAATCAGAGACAGATCATTTAAATTTTTTGTATTTAAAGTTTTTATTTGGCCCTTTTAAAAAATAACATAAAAAAAAATAATTTCCATGTTTGTGTTTTTGTTTGTATCATATTTGACACATCAGGCAATAACAAGAACTTCTTTCAGCTTGGCCGTCTGTAACATCTTCATCTTTATCTTTTCAAACAGCTGCCTTTTCCAGTAACACTTCTTACAGTCTGCTAATCACGAGTTATTTACGAGGATATAAGATGGAAACTTTGAGGAATTATTGGGTGATAAGGTTAGATAGGTTAGGGAAAGAAACTTTTTTTAAAGACAGAAAGAAAGAACTGCTAAAATTACTAACAAACACTCCACTACTACCCTCAAACTCAGCTAAGCACCTTGTAGTTCTGACTAAATGGTAATAATTTTGAATTCAATATGTATATACATTTCTCAGACATGTATGAATCAAATATGATACCTATGGGATTACAGGGTTATTGTCTCATACACAAACAAACCATCACCAGCTAACAACTGATAGATCATACATTCAATTCAGAAAAAAACGGGTTGAACAGCAAAGAAATATACATTAATTCTCTTTATTTATAGAAACACTGATATGCATATATAATAGATTACTCAAAAAGCTGATACAATATTATTACATATTCTGTTCATTCATGTTGGCGGACGAGGCATCTTGTCTGCCTGTCACTCACTGGCACAAAGCATTTACCGTAAAGGCTTAAATACATGAGCACTTCAAATTTAGGAGCGGCTGATTTGACCACAGAAACAGAGGAGCTGCTGGCTTGACCTCAGTCTAATCGTCTGTCTCTCCCACACACCCTGCAGCCCTGGAGCACTTCTGTTGTTGTAGTTGTTTAAAATACCACAATGTTCAATTATGGAGCACCCATTTTCATTCACTGACAGTCTCTGTCCTTTGTCCAGATACATATTGAGGCTAAAATATTTTGATGTCAACGACTTTTTGTCCATGATGATCAGTGTAATGATCAAATTTCAATTTTGCTCGACAAAATATGGTAACTTTGTTTTGTTGTATTTTATTTCTCTGTTGGCCTGCACTCTTGTTTTGGTACACGTATTTTTATCGTTTGATATTTTGATTACTGTAATTTATTTTTTCTGTTAAATTTATCTGTTTACTCTTAAGGTGGAATTTGTAAATAAACCTGCATTGGGTTTCTAGCTCACCTGCACATGTTACTTTCTTTTCCACTTATTATTTGACTTTTCTTTTAAAAATATGTAGGTAAATATAACTAAAACTAAAACTTAACAAAAGCTTCCAATTTTTATGAATATATGAAAAATAAAAGCGAGCTCTAACCTTTGGTCTAACCATCATATGAGCACATCACTTACAGATCTTGTTCTTATTCTGAAGAGTTAAGATTGTTTTGGTGACATTACTGCAAATAGGCGACAACTTTGAACAGTTCTAGTCACCATGTATTTTCCTGACGTTTGTCTGTTAGCAAGATAACTTGAAAAGTTAAGAGCAGATTTTGATGAAATTGTGAGGAATGTTTGTCATGGCACAGAAGAGGTGAAGAGGTGATAAGATTTTTGGTTGTGATCAAATACTGGATGTGTATTCACAATTTTTTGAAAGGATTTTTTAAACTGTGCGAGACGGGACAGTTTTTCACACTTATGCTGGTAACTCAATAACTTCTCTACAGATTTAAATAATGTTTCTTCAGGGATTGTTGGTCATGGCACAAGCATGACAGCGCAGTTTTCCACTTTTTTGTCAAAGTGCATCAGACAGTGTTGGGAATGCCTTGACAGAGGTTTGCGCTCTTGGAGCACATCTAGTTTAAAATATCCAATCATCCATCTAATACATACTCTGCTTATCCTGTTTGGGACTGCGGGGGGCTGGAGCCTATCCCTGCTGACGTTGGTGAAGAGGCGAGGTACGCCCTGAGCTGATCACCAGCCAATCGCAGGGCCACATAGAGAGACAAACAACCATTCACACTCATACCTCAGGGCGATTCAAAGTCACCAATCAACCTAATCAGCATATTTTTGGTCTGTGGGAGGAAGCCAGAGTGCCTGGGAGAACCCATAAATGCACATGGAGAACATGCAAACTCCACACAGAAAGGAGCTGACTGATGTGGAGATCGAACCAGCAACCTTCTCGCTGTAAAGCACTACCTGCTGCATCACTGTGTTGCTGTGTTTCGAATACATTTATGATTAAATAAACTGTTTTTCAGATACAAAAGACAAAATTAACAAAACCGTGCAAAAAATAAATAAATAAAAAACTGATGTGAACGTTACATGTGTTATTGGACAGCGTTATTTTTGACAGGTCTTTTTAATTTTATTTTAGTTATTGTCTTTTGCCTAAAATATCTTTTAGCTTTAGTCATAATTTAGTCATCTAAATTGTGATGAAGTGTAAAGGGTAAGGCATTTTGATGTTTCCTTGAATTTCTGAAGTCATGTTTTACTCTTCAATAAAATGAAACATCTAAAAACACTTTACTGAATGCTAGTAAAGACTGAATGTATACATCAACAGAAACAAATTGAACTTTTGTGTGAAATGCAGTCACCTTTATTTAGGCTACCTGGCAGAGCATCTCAGTTACAATACCAGAACTGACAACAAACAGTGAACCTGCTCTACATGAATATATCAATTCATAAAGAGAGGAGCTCTGATTGGATCGCTCCACAACTTATCCCACCACCATGAAGCTAAGGCAGTTGTGATTGGATGTCCCTCTGAACTCATCCAACCCTTTCACACGACCAAAGTAGCTGTGATTGGATATATTCCTAACTTGTCTCTACTTTCTACATGAAACAAATTTGACGACGACAGGTCTATGATTGGTCCATTGATCTGTCACTAGCTTTAGTTCTTACTTTAGTCCACTTGTCTCCACTTACCTCCCTCCCTTTGCCCACACACCCAACACAGCATCGTGTGGATTTGCTGTTCATCATGAGACTGGGGTCCACATTCAAGATTTCCTGCTGCTTAACAGAAGGTTTTTTCTTGCCGCCATGATGGAGGGATTCATGATTGGCTATATGGATTCATGTTGGGTGTTGGATGTATATATTTGTATATATATGTATATGTGTATTTTTATATGTATATATGTATCTATGCATATATGTGTATCCATAATATGAAGAGCTTTGTGCTCTATTGTAAAGTGTCTTGAGATAACACTTGTTATGAATTGGCGCTATACAAATAAAGATTGATTGATTGATTGATTGATGACCAAATTAGGTCTGATTGGATTAAGTCTCTGTCAAACATTTTAGTCTAGTTTTTATTTGTTGATGAAAATGTCAGCTAATTTACTTTTGTCCATGTGCACTTGTTTTTATTAGTTACTGTTTAGCTTTCATCAGGGGAAAAACGGTTGTTGATGAAGACTATGATGAAAATAACTAGTCAACAAATTAACACCGGCATGGGAGCAGGTGTTGGGACAGGGGTTCTATGGAATAATTTGGTATTTAATATTATATTTTAGAAACAGTTTCCCTACAGAAATCTTTACAGTTTTGCCTTACAACATCTAAAATGTGAACAATAACTCTCTCTCTACAGGCTTCTTACACATAATGAAATGTCATGGGCGGGAAAGAAAATGTCCTCAAATATCGAAATGTTCACTTTAATGAAATAATGAAAAAAGTTAATTTAGAGTAAAAAATAGCTATAGTTAAAAATATGTGGTGCCTCTGGTTTGTAGAGGCAGTATTCATCAGACATATCATTAAACAGTAAAGTTTGAAACCAACCAACTTGGCATAACTGAGCAAAGTGATCAACTAAGGAAAAGTATGTCATTAATAATTTTTTTTTTACAGTTGAATATTATTTACACAAAATGAATTGACAAAATAAAGTCTCCTCCTTTCAACATTTTGTAATACTATTAGAAATATCCATCCATCCATCACCTATGCCGCTCGTCAGAGGACGAGAAGGAGCGGTAGCCAGCCTGTAGCCATATTTTTATTTTTTATTTCTTAAAATGTTTGTTTATATACGTTATTAACGGTTAGCTTGACTGTTTTGATGTTGTCAATTTAATTCTTTTGTTTTCAAATTTTCTTCTTAACAAAATCAGGTTGTGCCTTTGTGTGTACTGTTATTTGTCTCTTATTGTTAAAGTTAATTGTTGATTGAATGTTTTGTTGTTGAGAATCGACACATAAAGATCAGGAGCTAGCTGCGGCTAACACTGTGTGCTGTGTGCAGATGTAAACATTAGCTCAAGGCTAACCTGCTACACTCACAGTAAACATGAGAGGACAGTAAACACACCTGCTCCCCGTGTCTTTGTCTCAGGTGTTAAAGTCTCCTCCAGCTGTCGGTGAGGGTCCTCTTCGTGTCCACATGCTGATGTTTGTCTCAGTTTCTCTCTCAGCCGTCTCCTGATCAACTCTTTAACGTCCTGAGACATTTTACATCCGCCAGAGGGACACAGAGGGACACAGAAGGACAGAGGGACAGCAGGCTGAGCTGTGGACACGTTCACATCAGTATTTTTCTCTCACAGGACGATGGACCAGCTCAACATGCTAACAGCATCAGAGAAGATGGGCCATGACGACCCGGAAGCAAACACCCATTTCCTGTGCACTCATCTGTCCTTCAAAATAAAACCAGGAAGTCCTTCTTCTTCTTTGGTTTTAAAAGCGGTGGCATGCAAAGAGTGGCGTTACAGCGTCCGACTGGTTAAATTAATCTAAATAAAACTAATGCGACTAAAAATCCAAACAAATGAACAATGAAAATGATCATAACCCAGCTTTATTTCTTCCCTCACGTCAATAATCAAGCCTTGTTATTTTAAACATGAGTGAAATTAGATGACTATTGATAAAACGTTTATTATTATATTCTACAGGTTGTGAAGTTAAATAGTTAATAACAGAGAGAAGGTGGGATTAAACAAGTTTAAACTCACCATCACTCCCTTACAGCCATTTTGAGAGGTAAATTTCTTTTGTGTTTGTACTTTTATTCATGCCTCTTCTTATATTTGAAACAAACTTATCAATCAATCAGTCAATCAATTCCCCTATCACCTTAACATGGTTGGCCTCCTCAAGTAATGCTTTGACAGGGCCTGAAGGTAGGCTGACCAGATGTCCCATGTCCCTATGAATATATACAAAAAAAAAAAAAAAAAAAAAAAAAAAAAAAAGCTGCCTGATTTGGGACAAATAAAAAAAATCGTCCCCATTGTTATTACATGAAATAAGATACTAAAACATTTGATCACGCTTGCACTGTCTGTATATAAATACATAAATATCTTAATGCTAAGACAGCAGAGAGGTGCAGGAGTGAGTCCAAAAAGCATTTAGCACATGGTTCCCAAACCCCCCCGAGGAAATGGGATTTAGAATATTTGCACCCATAAGAAGGTTTGTGGTGAACACACATGGGATTTTTAATGTTTAATGGGAAATAATAAAATGCATTTGATGCTGCTTATTTTTTTTTACTTTTAAAGCCGTACAGGACCAGGATGTAGGGCCAGGCAGCTTTATATAAGGTTGTAAATTCCAGTATTTTTTGTTTAAATTCACATGGAAAGTTTCAAACTTTGAAAATTTTCAGAATTTTGCAGCCCTTGTAGAGAAAGCCTGCTATTTTTTTTTCTTTTGGTCAAACTGTGCCCTTAGTGCAGTCATATTGTATTCATTTTGCATCTTAATGCCAATAGTATAAATCCTATGGCCTTGCTAATTGTCTCACTTTTATTTATTGTTTCCTTTATTAAGGAAGTTGATATAGCTTAAAGATTCTGCATGTCGCAATTTGCTTATTTGAATTGTTTTATGCTGTTACCTTTTTAATGTCTGTACCTGATTTTAATTCTGATTATTCTGGTACTGTCATACTGTTTCAATCTCAGGGTTTGACTCTAAAATACTCTGGTTTAAAGCATACTCCCTCCTGATCCCTGAGCATTATTTGGACATTGATTATTGTTTGCTTTAAACATGGTGTGCTGTTTATAACAATGTTTGTAAGTTTTATGAGTTTAGAGTCAGAAAGAGAATCAGAATATTTTATTGTCATTGTAACAAGTACATAAAAATTAAAGAACCATCCAATCAGTGCATCATTCCTATAAATATGAAAAGAGCAAATGTTCGTTTTGTTTTTTATTCAGTCTCTCAATACAACAAATATTAACACTGCAAAACATTTTTTTTGTGACAGAAGTGACCGAAAAGGCACAGGCAGAAGCATAATACTTATATTTATGCCTGTCCGTGTAAAATAAAAATAAATCACAGAACAGTTTAAATAAATCAATAAACAAACAGGGATCCTACCCACACAAGCTTATTTTGCCAACATCTGTCTCGTTCTATTTCATTTCCGGTTTTGTCTCCTTCCTGTGTTATTAGCTGACCACCAGGTGTTTCACCTGTGTCTTACCTGCACTCCCCGCTTCTTTAAATGCCCTGCATGCTCATTCACAATTTGCCAGATCAACTCAAGTCCTCATAGTTATCCGGCAGTCTTTTCTGGCCAGTTCCCAGCATTTTTTGACCTGTTTCTGCTTCCCATTTTTTTTTAAATTTCTCGCCTGCTGACTCTGCTGCCTGTTTGTCTGCTTCCTGGTGATGGCCTTCTTTCTGAATAAAGACAAACTTTTTTGAATAACAATCATCTCCTCTTTCTTGCCTGTGCTGTGACAGCTTTGACTGTTCTGTATCGTCTGACAACAGCAGGTTAATGGGTTTGTGTGATCGTGGTATAAGGACCTATGAATCTTCCTTATGGCTCTTTTTGGAGAAGTAGATTTGAGTTTAACAAATCTTTGTACATGTTCCTTCAAGCCTCTGCATAGTAATTTATGTATGGTATGATAAGTCCAAAGTAGTGTATCAAAAAAGTTGTGAAAAATGAACTAAGCCAAACAAATTCAATTGAAAGTCACAAAGAGTGCATCACTAGTCCACAGAAAACTGAAGATGTCTCTGAGTGACACAGCACAGTCAGGCTGGTGGTCACACAGCTCAAGGCACTGAGATGAATGATGTTACTGTGAGGTAAAGTGAACTCTGTCCTGTAGGTGACAGCAGAGACGGCCTCTACATCTGCTGCTCTTTGTCTGATCGCAGATGTTTCCCTTCCCCACCTTAGATCAGCAACATGACAACAGATAAACTGCACCAGGAAGATGAGAGAAGATCATTTCCTTTTCTGACTGACCACTGATTGGTCTGGCATCTAAATGTATTTATGTTTATATAACAGATAAGATTTCAGATGTCTTATAAGAACAATGTGATGAAAATCTAATAATAAGGAGGAATGTTGGTGCAGCAGGTAGTGCACATGCCTCACAGAGAGAAGGTTATTGGTTGGATTTCCACATCTATCAGGGCTTTTCTGTATGAAACACCTCAATTGAGTAGTGTGGTCAAAATTGAGATACTTATTTGAAATACATGGAGTGAGGATTAAAAATCAATGTGAAAAAAGAAGTCAATTGATTAAAATCTATCAAACTCTGAGATACATAAAATGACCTCCTGAGATCAGTCATTTTCATATAGAGACACTTTGCATCATCATCATCATCATCATCATCGTCATCATGCTCCAGTGCTCTGGGAGAGTTTAAAGTCCTGAGACTTGAAGACTGGATGACTGACAGCTGTCCTTCATCACAGCAGAAGACACAGAAATCCTGGTCCTCATCACAAACATGACGTCCATCTGCGTCCTCATCTGGACTCTCCTCTGCTGCTGCTTCACAGGTAAAGTCCAGAGAATCAAACTCCTCTCCCCTGTCAACATGTGTCCCTCTGAAATCAAGGCCACAAAACCATGACGCTGCTCTCTGTCTTTGTCTCTGTGTCCTCAGAGTCCAGAGGACAGGTCACAGTGACTCAGCCTGCAGCAGTCAGCTCTGCTCTGGGAGGCTCCGTCTCCATCTCATGTAGGCCGAGTCCAGCTGTTTCTAGCACAGTCTATTTGCACTGGTACCAAAAGAAAGATGGAGGTGTTCCTAAACTCCTTATTTACCAAACAAGCACTCGAGCATCAGGGATTCCAGGTCGTTTTTCAGGCAGTGGATCTGGATCTGACTTCACTCTGACCATCAGTGGAGTCCAGGCTGAAGATGCTGCAGTTTACTACTGTAACAGTGCACACTACATCAACAGTCAGTGGGTGTTCACACAGTGAAAAAGCGTGGTACAAAAACCTCCCTCAGTCAGACGAAACAGAAACTGAAATGACTGCTGCAGCTGGAAGTTTCTGCACACACTGACACACTTCACTGAGGACACACACTTGTGTATTTACTGTAATGCAGCCATTTTATTCAAGTCACGTGTGTTTATCTGAAGTTAGATCATGAGTCCAAACTCACACAGGTTGGCATGTCACCTTTATTACCAGAGATCAGGAATGTCTTAATCATTTACTTCAGTGATGCCTCTTTAACGGATCAAAAGTGCTCACATCCCTTTTGCTCTGTCAACACAAAGGAAACAGATTTAAGCATTTGTTAAACTTTTGTTCATAATTATGTCCTCACCTCATGAGCTGTGGTAGTGATCCAGAGAATGATCTCAGGGAGACAAGCTGCTGAAATCAATTTCTTTCAAAAAGTGGCCAGGCTCAGCCCTGGAGAAAAGGTAAAAGGCATGGAATTTAAAAGAAGCTCGGGTTTGATAAGCCTGCTGTGCGAGGAATCTGAAATAACACTAATGCAACTTAAAACAAACATACAACAAAAACAATCACAATCCTTCTTTGTGTCTTCCCTCATTCAAATGATTAAGTCTTTTTCTTTCAAACATGGACCAAGTAATACCTAATAAATTGTTGATAGAGATTGTGAGGCTAAATAATGAGAGAGAAGGTGGGGTTAAATAAGTTTAAACTTCTCACTCCTTTTTTGACATGTAACATTTATTTAAGTGCTGATTTTCTTTTTTTTTTTTGTACTTCAATTCGTGCCTTTTTTTATATGTGATGTAAACGTATCAATTAATCAATCATTCAATGAATCTCCCTTTCATCTAAAAATCTGAAAGATAACTGTAATAAGGTTTAGGTTACCTTGAGAGAGATAATGCATTTCAGAGAGTTATAAGTAATAACTATTAGCTAACTAGCTAGCTGCTAGGTGATTCTTATTTAGTTGCTGACCTGTTTAGTTAGCAATCTAAGTTGATTCCTAGGCTGCTGATGAAAGTAGTTAGCAAGGCTATTTTAGTCAAACAGTTTGCTAATCCATTAAATGTGGCTAATTCTAGTTTATTTGCCAACCAAGTTAGCTACCAACTTTGCACAGTTGATTGCTAGGCTGTTTAGAAAATGACTGTAGTTAGCTAACCTATTTTAGCCAATCAGTTAGCTGATCCATCTCAGACAAATAGTTAGCCATACTATTTCAGCCAAACAGCTAATCCATCATAGCCAAGTATTTATCTATGCTATCTTAGACATGCAAAGATAGCAGTTTGTGCTGTAGTGTAGTGTTGTTTTCAGTTGACCAAGAACAAAATTCAGCAGTTTTTAGTTATAAAACAAAACAGTACAGTAGTCGTGTGAAGTGACCTGTTATCTGTGTATGTGTGCCAAAATAACAAATAAACATTTTGCAAATATTCACTAAATTGTTTGGTCACACTCACTGCTAAATAAATACCATTATACTATTACAAAATAAACAATTTAATAAGTCACACATGGAGGAATCAGTCAATTCTGAGCCATGTGTGCAAACTTGCAATTGAAATATATTTAAAAAAAACTGGGTCTGGTTATATAATAAAGAAGGGAAAAATAAAAATAAGGATATGGGGTAGGCTAATCAAAAACAGGATACTGAAAAAATAGTTGGAATAATTAATCATAAAATTAATTGATTTAAAAAGATGGAACAAAGACGAACTTAGCCAGCATTAAATGGTGGGGGAAATTTTGACCCACAATGTGCATTGGGAGGTGCATTTGTGTTGCGCCTCAAAGGGATAAACAAGCAGAGACTACGCCCACACACATTAAGCACACATTCTGTTATCACTGCAGTGATCTCTTAAAAGCCTTTATTACATCAGATGATGATCTAAGTAGTACTAAGCACGCAAACTGCTGTTAAATGAAAACTGTTCTTACATCTGTTGGTCCTTGTTTTGACTGTTCTGTATCGTCTACCTGACAGCAGCAGGCTAATGGGTTTGTGTAATCCTGGTATGAGGCCTTATGAATCTTTCTTAAGGCTCGTTTTTGGAGAAGTAGATGTGATTTTAATAAACCTTTCTACATGTTCCTTACAAGCCTCTGCATAGTAATTTATGTATGGTATGAGAAGGCTACAGCGTATCAAGAAAGTTGTGAAAAATGAACTAAGCCAAAATAACTAAATCTAAAGTCACAAAGTTTGTGTCACTAAAAGACAGAAAACTGAAGATGTCTCTGAGTGACACAGCACAGTCAGGCTGGTGGTCACACAGCTCACAGCACAGAGATGAATGATGTTACTGTGAGGTAAAGGGAACTCTGTCCTGTAGGTGACAGCAGAGACGGCCTCTACATCTGCTGCTCTTTGTCTGATCGCAGATGTTTCCCTTCCCCACCTTAGATCAGCAACATGACAACAGATAAACTGCACCAGGAAGATGAGAGAAGATCATTTCCTTTTCTGACTGACCACTGATTGGTCTGGCATCTAAATGTATTTATGTTTATATAACAGATAAGATTTCAGATGTCTTATAAGAACAATGTGATGAAAATCTAATAATAAGGAGGAATGTTGGTGCATCAGGTAGTGCACATGCCTCACAGCGAGAAGGTGACTGGTTGGATTTCCACGTCTATCAGGGCGTTTCTGTGTGAAACACTAAAATTGTGTAGTGTTGTCAAAATTCAGATACTTATTTGAAATACAAGGAGTGAGGATTAAAATCAATGTGAAAAAATAAATCATTTGATTAAAATCTATCAAACTCTGAGAAACATAAAATGACCTGCTGGGTTCAGTCATTTCCATATAGAGACACTTTGCATCATCATCATCATCATCATCATCATCATCACCATCATCATCATCATCATGCTCCAGTGCTCTGGGAGAGTTTATAGTCCTGAGACTTGAAGACTGGATGACTGACAGCTGTCCTTCATCACAGCAGAAGACACAGAAATCCTGGTCCTCATCACAAACATGACGTCCATCTGCGTCCTCATCTGGACTCTCCTCTGCTGCTGCTTCACAGGTAAAGTCCAGAGAATCAAACTCCTCTCCTCTGTCAACATGTGTCCCTCTGAAATCAAGGCCACAAAACCATGACGCTGCTCTCTGTCTTTTCTCTGTGTCCTCAGAGTCCAGAGGACAGGTCACAGTGACTCAGCCTGCAGCAGTCAGCTCTGCTCTGGGAGGCTCCGTCTCCATCTCATGTAGGACCAGTCCAGCTGTTTCTAGCACAGTCTATTTGCACTGGTACCAAAAGAAAGATGGAGGTGTTCCTAAACTCCTTATTTACCAAACAAGCACCCGAGCATCAGGGATTCCAGGTCGTTTTTCAGGCAGTGGATCAAACTCTGACTTCACTCTGACCATCAGTGGAGTCCAGGCTGAAGATGCAGCAGTTTACTACTGTCAGAGTTACCATAGCATCAACAGTCAGTGGGTGTTCACACAGTGAAAAAGCGTGGTACAAAAACCTCCCTCAGTCAGACTAAACAGAAACTGAAATGACTGCTGCAGCTGGAAGTTTCTGCACACACTGACACACTTCACTGAGGACACACACTTGTGTATTTACTGTAATGCAGCCATTTTATTCAAGTCACGTGTGTTTATCTGAAGTTAGATCATGAGTCCAAACTCACACAGGTTGGCATGTCACCTTTATTACCAGAGATCAGGAATGTCTTAATCATTTACTTCAGTGATGCCTCTGTAACGGATCAAAAGTGCTCACATCCCTTTTGCTCTGTCAACACAAAGGAAACAGATTTAAGCATTTGTTAAACTTTTGTTCATAATTATGTCCTCACCTCATGAGCTGTGGTAGTGATCCAGAGAATGATCTCAGGGAGACAAGCTGCTGAAATCAATTTCTTTCAAAAAGTGGCCAGGCTCAGCCCTGGAGAAAAGGTAAAAGGCATGGAATTTAAAAGAAGCTTGGGTTTGATAAGCCTGCTGTGCGAGGAATCTGAAATAACACTAATGCAACTTAAAACAAACATACAACAAAAACAATCACAATCCTTCTTTGTGTCTTCCCTCATTCAAATGATTAAGTCTTTTTCTTTCAAACATGGACAAAATAATACCTAATAATTTGTTGATAGAGATTGTGAGGCTAAATAATGAGAGAGAAGGTGGGGTTAAATAAGTTTAAACTTCTCACTCCTTTTTTGACATGTAACATTTATTTAAGTGCTGATTTTCTTTTTTTTTTTGTACTTCAATTCGTGCCTTTTTTTATATGTGATGTAAACGTATCAATTAATCAATCATTCAATGAATCTCCCTTTCATCTAAAAATCTGAAAGATAACTGTAATAAGGTTTAGGTTACCTTGAGAGAGATAATGCATTTCAGAGAGTTATAAGTAATAACTATTAGCTAACTAGCTAGCTGCTAGGTGATTCTTATTTAGTTGCTGACCTGTTTAGTTAGCAATCTAAGTTGATTCCTAGGCTGCTGATGAAAGTAGTTAGCAAGGCTATTTTAGTCAAACAGTTTGCTAATCCATTAAATGTGGCTAATTCTAATTTATTTGCCAACCAAGTTAGCTACCAACTTTGCACAGTTGATTGCTAGGCTGTTTAGAAAATGACTGTAGTTAGCTAACCTATTTTACCCATTAAGTTAGCTGATCCATCTAAGACAAATAGTTAGCCATACTATTTCAGCCAAACAGCTAATCCATCATAGCCAAGTATTTATCTATGCTATCTTAGACATGCAAAGATAGCAGTTTGTGCTGTAGTGTAGTGTTGTTTTCAGTTGACCAGGAACAAAATTCAGCAGTTTTTAGTTATAAAAGAAAACAGTAGCTATAGTAGTCGTGTGAGGTCACCTGTTATCTGTGTATGTGTGCTTTCGGACAATCTCACTATTGAGTGTTGAAGCAAAAGTGTTCTTCAGCATCGTCTCACGAAGACTGACAGAGTTTCTCCTCAAGAACAACTACATCGACTCTTCAGTGCAGAAGGGAGCGATCCCTGGAGCTCCTGGTTGCTTGGAACACACTGGTGCAGTTACACAGCTCATCAGAGAGGCCCATGAAAACAGAGGGGACCTGGTCGTCTTGTTGTTGGACCTGGCCTATGCATACAGGTCCATACCGCACAAACTGGTTGAGCTTGCGCTACATCTCCATCATGTTCCCAGTAAGATCAAGGACCTGATCCTGGATTACAACAATAATTTCAGAATGAGGGTCACTTCTGGGTCAGAAACATCAGACTGGCATCGCATTGGGAAAGGAATAATAACAGGCTGTACCATCTCTGTTATTCTTTTTGCGCTTGCCATAAACATGGTGGTCAAGTCAGCTGAGGTGGAATGCAGAGGGCCCCTAACCAAGTCAGGTGTGCGTCAGCCCCTATAAGAGACTACATGAACGACCTTACCATCACAACAACATCAGTCCCAGGGAGCAGGTGGATCCCACAAGGACTTGAGAGACTCATCACCTGGGCAAGGATGAGTTTCAAGCCCTCAAAGTCAAGGTCCATGGTGCTGAAGAAGGGAAAAGTAACTGACAAGTTCCGTTTTTCCATCTCAGGAACTGTCATCCCAACCATCACGGAGCAACCTGTCAAGAGTTTGGGGAAGCTCTTTGACTCCAGCCTGAAAGACTCTACTGCTATCCAAAAGTCCAACAGAGATGCTGAAGATTGGCTCATCAAGGTAGACAAGTCTGGCCTGCCTGGTAGATTTAAAGCCTGGATCTACCAGCATTCCACCTACCCCAATTGCTGTGGTACCTGGTGGTCTATACATGGCTCTGAGTGACACAGCACAGTCAGGCTGGTGGTCACATGGCTCACAGCTCAAAGAGATGAATGATGTTACTGTGAGGTAAAGTGAACTCTGTCCTGTAGGTGACAGCAGAGACGGCCTCTACGTCTGCTGCTCTTTGTCTGATCTCAGATGTTTCCCTTCCCCACCTTAGATCAGCAACATTACAACAGATAAACTGCACCAGGAAGATGAGAGAAGATCATTTCCTTTTCTGACTGACCACTGATTGGTCTGGCATCCAAATGTATCTATGTTTATATAACAGATAAGATTTCAGATGTCTTATAAGAACAATGTGATGAAAATCTAATAATAAGGAGGAATGGTGGTGCAGCAGGTAGTGCACATGCCTCACAGCGACAAGTTATTGGTTGGATTTCCACGTCTATCAGGGCGTTTCTGTGTGAAACACCTCAAATGAGTAGTGTTGTCAAAATTGAGATACTTATTTGAAATACAAGGAGTGAGGATTAAAAATCAATGTGAAAAAAGAAGTCATTTGATTAAAATCTATCAAACTCTGAGAAACATAAAATGACCTCCAGAGATCAGTCATTTTCATATAGAGACACTTTGCATCATCATCATCATCATCACCATCATCATGCTCCAGTGCTCTGGGAGAGTTTATAGTCCTGAGACTTGAAGACTGGATGACTGACAGCTGTCCTTCATCACAGCAGACACACAGAAATCCTGGTCCTCATCACAAACATGACGTCCATCTGCGTCCTCATCCGGACTCTCCTCTGCTGCTGCTTCACAGGTAAAGTCCAGAGAATCAAACTCCTCTCCTCTGTCAACATGTGTCCCTCTGAAATCAAGGCCACAAAAGCATGACGCTGCTCTCTGTCTTTGTCTCTGTGTCCTCAGAGGCCAGAGGACAGGTCACAGTGACTCAGCCTGCAGCAGTCAGCTCTGCTCCAAGAGGCTCCGTCTCCATCTCATGTAGGACCAGTCAGAATGTTTATGGCAATGACCGTTTAGCCTGGTACCAAAAGAAAGATGGAGGTGTTCCTAAACTCCTTATTTACTTTGCTAGCACTCGACAATCAGGGATTCCAGGTCGTTTTTCAGGCAGTGGATCTGGATCTGCCTTCACTCTGACCATCAGTGGAGTCCAGGCTGAAGATGCAGCAGTTTACTACTGTCTGAGTTTTCATGTCATCGACAGCCAGTATGTGTTCACACAGTGAAAAAGCGTGGTATGAAAACCTCCCTCAGTTAGACTGAACAGAAACTGAAGTGACTTCTGCAGCTGGAAGTTTCTGCACACACTGACACACTTCACTGAGAACACACACACTAACCCCCTCACAAACATGTCCTGTAATACTGCCCTTAAACAGCCTTCATGAGATGTCCATAAGTGTCCAACTGACTCACTCTGTCCTCACACTGCAGAAACACACATGAAAAAATAATAATAAATTCTTTTGTATTGAGCTTTTCAAAAGTAAAGATTTACAAAGTGCGCTGACAAACAAACAGGGACTAACAGAAGACAAAGCACAACAGCTGAAGCACAAAAGGAACTAAAAACACAAGAAGCACAACTGAATCAAAGAAGCCTGACAAACACACAAAAGGCCGAACAAACTGGAGCACAAGCAGAACCTCAGAGGAGAGAGCAGGAGCACTTCAGGTGTCTGTCAGACCAATGTGCTCATAGAAGGGAGACATTTTAAAGAGTGTGAGGACAACTAAAGACCCCAGGAGTGGACATGAAAAAACACCGGGGCCCCGAAACCCATAGAACCAGAAACACCAGAGACCACATCAACGGGCATCAGCCTGAGCTCCCCCAGGGGGCAGCCACACACCAAGAGCTGCAGGGACTCAGAAAGTCACTGCACCCCAAAGAAGGAACAACACGGGACAGCACAGTCCTCAATGGCAATCAAAGACCCCACATGTTCCCAAAACCACGCCAAGACAACAGACCTACGCCCACTCCCTGGGTCCCCAGCTCCCTCTACCCTTCCTACAATAAGAATCTGTTTCTGTGTCATAAGAACCCGGACAATACAAGAACCCAGCAACATAAAATGAAACCATGAGGACCAGAAATAAAAGATAAAAACATAAATTAAGAAAAAAGAAATGAGAGAGGGGTGAAACAGTAAACAGGAGTACGCTGTGGGATGTTGATTTGGGGAGTGGGGTGCATTGTGCACATACCTTTTAACCTTCCTCCTGTGTTAAGGTCAGGACCAACCAGTTTTAGGTTTTAAATGCATAAAAGAACCACTTAATGTTTGTTTATTGCATCAAGGCTTGTTAGCTTTGTCAGGAACCTCTATTTAAACAATAAAAGAAAAGAAAAAAAATAAATTTTAAGTGCTCTGATGAAATAGTGTCATATGTGTTGTTAGGGTCGGTTTTGACCCAGTTATAAAAATAAGATTATAAAGCAATATTCAGAGCCAAAACTGAAATCATGGTGCATCTGTGAAGATAAACAGATAAATGTTCATAAATTTTCAAAAATATTCATGTTCGAAAAGTTCTTTTGCTAAAAAAATACTTTTTTGCTTTTCTCTTTAAGTAAATATATATGCGTTGAAATTGACCCGTCACACCAATGATGTTACTATAGTTAATAATATTCGAATGGAGAAATGTATATACATACATATACCTCTACAATTTGTGTTCTAACAGCCCCAAGTAATAGTGAGGTAACCACACAACCTCTAATTTATTTATGATTCTCTTGAGGTTCATCTTACATTTTTGTTGAAATCAAGGGGTATTCAGACAAAGAAAGGCCCAAAGACCCACACCAAAAAATACAAAAAACAATACTCTCATGGCTAATGAAGCCTGACAAAGTCACCAAGAGATAAGGGGAAAAAAATGCACGATAGATAAATGTTTTAGTGTAATTTACAGCTGATTTAAGGCACAGGTCAAAACCCCTCCTTGCAGGGAGTGTGTATAGAGAAAGCTAACACAGTACAAGGGTTAAATAGGCCTCTCCTCTTGATTCGGCCCGTGGTCTGGATTTTCCCTGAGGCCCATTTGCTGCCCCGACTGTCTCTCCATCTTTCTCCATCCACTGCCTCTCCTCTATCAATAAAGTACTAACATGAACATAAATATCTTTAAAAAAAAATCAAATTACTGTGCCACATGACCTGTTGCACTTGCTTTCTGTTTTTCTATCTATGATGTTTTTGTCATTGTATTTCTAACATGATTTTTATAATTAACTGCTTGATCTTTACTGTTAAGAATGAAAGTGTTCAGAGAGTTTGAGCTCAATGATTGAGTGTGGTGCATGTTGTGACATCAGTGAATTATCTCAATATCTGTCAAAATAACCACAATTAAGACTTTTGCCATGATGGAGCAGCCCCAGCATGTTCTTAGCAAACCAGCAGATTCCCTCAACCGAAAGACATCTTCTAGACAATTTTTTAAGCTTTATTACAAATCAGAAAATAATTCAGAGTTATCAACCTGTAGATGATGATCCTGTGACATCAAATCAGTGCTAATAAAGACACCAGAATCTGATTCAAACCATCAAACACTATTTTAAGTTAAATTACCTGCTGAGATCAGTTATTTCCATATAAACACACTTTGCATCATCAGCATCAGCATCATCATCATCATCATCATGCTTCAGTAAAAACAATGCAGGAGCCTTATAAGTAGACTTTGCCTTGAGCAGGCGGCCCAGACGTCAGCCTGATAAAGACACAAGAATCTGATTCAAATCTATCAAATAACGATTGAAGTTAAATGACCAGGTGAGATCAGTCATTTCCATTTAGAGACACTTTGCATCATCATCATCATCATCGTCATCATCATCATCATCATCATCATCATGCTCCAGTGCTCTGTGAGAGTTTATAGTCCTGAGACTTGAAGACTGGATGACTGACAGCCGTCCTTCATCACAGCAGAAGACACAGAAATCCTGGTCCTCATCACAAACATGACGTCCATCTGCGTCCTCATCTGGACTCTCCTCTGCTGCTGCTTCACAGGTAAAGTCCAGAGAATCAAACTCCTCTCCTCTGTCAACATGTGTCCCTCTGAAATCAAGGCCACAAAACCATGACGCTGCTCTCTGTCTTTTCTCTGTGTCCTCAGAGTCCAGAGGACAGGTCACAGTGACTCAGCCTGCAGCAGTCAGCTCTGCTCCAGGAGGCTCCGTCTCCATCTCATGTGGGACCAGTCAGAATGTTTATTACAATAACCGTTTGCACTGGTACCAACAGAAAGATGGAGGTGTTCCTAAACCCCTTATTTATCGTGCTAGCACTCGAATGTCTGGGATTCCAGGTCGTTTTTCAGGCAGTGGATCAAACTCTGCCTTCACTTTGACCATCAGTGGAGTCCAGGCTGAAGATGCAGCAGTTTACTACTGTCAGAGTGGACATTGGATCAACAATCAGGCTGTGTTCACACAGTGAAATAGTGTCATACAAAAACCTCCCTCAGTCAGACTGAACAGAAACTGATGTGACTGCTGCAGCTGGAAGTTTCTGCACACACTGACACACTTCACTGAGGACACAGTTGTTCATTTAAGTGTATTTGCTCTGTTTAGTTTACTGTCCTGGGCCTGTCTGTCTGTCTGTCTGCAGCAATAATTATACCTGCGAGATCCTCTTTAATCAAAGTAACATAAGCACATATATTTCTAAAGTAGATGATGCTCAATCTATAAAGATTCTTAATTTTAAAAACGAAGACTGAAAATAAGTTAGTGATAAAATATCATTCTAAATATTTGACTAACTTCAACACACAGTCTGGTTCCTCCACCAAAAATCCACCACAGTGACACAAACTCATTCAGCGTTGTACAAAAACCTCTCACTGTAGAGACACATGGCTCTCTGACTTATACACAAAGTAAAATAAATGAGTCTGCTAAAAAATATCAAAAACAAAATATAAACAGATAATAAAACATTAATATAAACTTTAAAAGGTTGTAAATTTTAGGCATATTTACATATTTCTACTTTATTAAATATGCTTTATTAACTCAGACTACGGATGGTTTTTCTAATTTCTGTTTTAAAATTCATGAACACATGAGCATGTTGGAATTTGTATTTGAAGTTGTCTACTCATTAAAACAACGATGATTGATCTTTTTTTTAAGAAAGTGTCATCAGAGCACTTTTTGTAAAAGTGAGTCAGATTATTTATCCAAATATTAAAATGAAATTATCAAATGAACTTCCTCTCATTCCTGTCAGAATAAAATCAACCCTCGGCCAAAGCACGATGAAAAAATAACACTGAGGGTTAAACACTTTTTTCAATCCTACAGCAACAGGACAGACTTTTTTTAAGTAAAAGATGAATTCTTAGGGTCCCGTTTAGACTTGATTATAATTATAATAACAAATGAAATTGTCAACTGACAGATTATTAATGTTTAAATGAGGATTATTGAATTAAAACCGATTTGTCTCAGTGAATATTAAAAAGAATCAGATCCTCAATAGGTCTCCATATGATGTTTTTGAGTCTAATTTTACCACACAATATCTAATGATAAAAATGCATTTGAATGTTTAAAATGAAATGATTTTCTGTTTCAAATATCTGTTAAAAACACTAAAATGTGAAAGAGCATGGAGATTGACTTATACAGAATCATATCCTGATGTTTATTCACAGCCCTGAACGGGATAAGCTGAATATTTGATCAAGAGATGGATGTATAATTATCTCTTATGACATTTAAAGTTGATTGAACATGACATCAGCAAAATCCATCCAAAGTCATTTTGCATCATCATCATCATCATCATGCTCCAGTGCTCTGGGAGAGTTTATAGTCCTGAGACTTGAAGACTGGATGACTGACAGCTGTCCTTCATCACAGCAGAAGACACAGAAATCCTGGTCCTCATCACAAACATGACGTCCATCTGCGTCCTCATCTGGACTCTCCTCTGCTGCTGCTTCACAGGTAAAGTCCAGAGAATCAAACTCCTCTCCTCTGTCAACATGTGTCCCTCTGAAATCAAGGCCACAAAACCATGATGCTGCTCTCTGTCTTTGTCTCTGTGTCCTCAGAGTCCAGAGGACAGGTCACAGTGACTCAGCCTGCAGCAGTCAGCTCTGCTCCGGGAGGCTCCGTCTCCATCTCATGTAGGACCAGTCAGAACCTTCATGGCAAGAACTATTTGCACTGGTACCAACAGAAAGATGGAGGTGTTCCTAAAGTCCTTTTCTACCAAACTAGCCGTCGAGCATCAGGGATTCCAGATCGTTTTTCAGGCAGAGGATCAAACTCTGCCTTCACTCTGACCATCAGTGGAGTCCAGGCTGAAGATTCAGCAGTTTACTACTGCCAGTGTCGCCACTGGATCAACAATCAGGAGGTCTTCACACAGTGAAATAGCGTCATACAAAAACCTCCCTCCAGTCAGACTGAACAGAAACTGAAGTGACTGCTGCAGCTGGAAGTTTCTGCACACACTGACACACTTCACTGAGTTCACCGTATTTGCTGTAATGCAGCCATTTTACTCACGTCACTTGTGTTTTACTTTGGTTACTGCTAAAGATGAGTCCAAATGTCACACAGGTTGGCATGTCATCTTCATCTTAAGAGATCATAAATGTCTCCATCATTTAATTTTGTGAAGCCTATTTCATTTATCAGGTCAAAGGTCCTCACACCCTCTTTCACTCTGCCAACACAAAGGAAATGGATTGAGGCATTTGTTAAATTTCTTTTCGTGATTATGTCCTAACCTCATGAGCTGAGGCAGCGATCCGAGGAATGAGCTCAGGATGCTGAACAGTGTTGCCAGACTTTTCGACTGAAATAAGCAACCAGATCGATAAAAACAAGGCCAAAACAAGCGACCTCCAGCTATTTTTTTTTTTTTTGTAATGCTTTATATTACTTTTTTAAAAAGAGAAATCTACATAAAATGTGTTTTAGTTTTCATCTACTTTACATTTCCATTTCACAGTGACATTTTTTCTTATTTGGTTCTAAATTTACTTATTCATCATCCTTTTGTTTGGAGGTGGAACATCCTTTACTTTATACAGAATTGAAGGGAGTGGCTACTATTATTTATAACTTTGCTATTGCTGTCTAACCTTGATTTTTGTAGCCAAACAGACATAGTCAGGCTTTTATCTAAGTTTTATGTTGATCCTCTTTATTATGGTGAAAACAGTTATAGCTACAATAAATTAAATGGGTTTGGGGGTACAACAAGCCCAGTAAGCGACTGCACTTCTGGAACAAGCCAAAAAAAACTGCAACCTGCAACTGCCAATATTTACAAGCAACTTTAATAAAAGAAGGCCAAAGTTGCTTATAATAAGCAGACCTGGCAACTATGGCTCTGGCGTAGTGGTGCATGAACCGTGTGTGAGTGTGTTTGGAGACGGACGCGATGACTAGGAACTGTACTTGTACTGTACTTCTGCTGTACTTGTGGGTTTTTTTATTATGGGGAGCTGGAAGACAATAGGGGAGAATTCACACAGACAGAAAAGCAAGCCCAAACAAGCAACTACACAGTAAAAAACAAGCCCAAAATACTGCAACCCGCGACTCACGAGATTTACAAGCTCCTTTGGAGAAAAACAAGGCCAAAGTCGCTTATAATAAGCGGACTTGGCAACACTGCTGCTGAAATGAGTTTCCTTCGAAAGGTGGCCTGGCTCAGCCCTAGAGAAAACGTAGGAGGCATGGAATTTTGAAAGAGGCTTGGGGTGGATAAGCCGGTGGATGAGGAATCAGGAGAGGATGCCTCCTGATGTCAAGGACTTGTGAAACTGGAAGGAAACTCAAGGGCAGACAAGAACTTGCTGGGTTGTTACACAGCCTTTCTGGCCAAAGAGTGGCTAGAAATATGGGACAAAATGACCACATTACTGAACCTGCTGCCACCACAACCTGGTCCTGGATAAGAGACAGTCAGGGATAGATTGATTAATGGATGGATACGTGGATGTATGGATAAATAGATGGCTGGATTAATGATTGGAAGTCATCACTCGAGAGACACAAGATTGTATGAAAACGAAAACTTGAGCCTCATACAAATAGCATGTCGTATACACGATAAAACTCCTTTAGGCATTTTAATTCATCAGATGTGCGCTGATAGGATAACTGGACGCACCAGATGGACCAATCAAAATATTTCACAAATTCATCCGGAAAACAGCCCATAGAAATTGTTTGGGCAGGCACTACTGCGTTACAGAACTTGAGACTTTTAGTTAAACAAACTCAGGTCAAAAGACATCAGGAGTAGAGCTAAAATATCCTTACTGAAGAGAACTTTGTAGTGCTGATATTTGTTTTTCGTTTAATAAAGAAATGCAGTCAAAATCTGATAAAACTACCACCTAAGCTGTTAGCATCTATGCTAATCTCCATGAAGCGCAGTCACTTCCTGCTGTCACCTTGCTCATCTCTCACCTCTTCCTGCTCTGAGGACTCTGACTGGACCATCCTGGTTTGGGTCGAGCACAATTGCTGTAGGTTGGATCTTAAAAAGATTGATCTGTCTGATTACAGACATTGAATCGGGCAGATCCACCTGCTGCCCAAGGTTACTGATCGGATGCAGAGAGCCAGCGCTCACATCTGTTACTGAACGTCTGGTGTTGGGTTAAAGAAAATAAATACAAAGATATTTAAACGTGATTTTCCGGATCATTGTACAGGACAGATATTGTAACTGGCAGGCCAGATTTGGCCCACAAGCTGCTGATTGCTGACCCCTGGATTAGGAACTGGGCTGGGAAACCAAGGTTCTCAAGGCAAAGGCCCTGTCCAGACGAACTGTGGCCCCCTAAGGATCCACTGTCTGAGAAACGCTTTACCGTACACCTGCACAGCAAGAACTCAGATGTCGGCAAGTGCTTGTCTAATTAAAAGTCAGAACTATCCAAACACTTATTCTAATACACATGCATTTGACATTTTCATGTCTTACTACAAGGAATATAAAGCAGAAATAAGGCACAAAACTGCTTATGCAGTTGTGTGCCTGTTTATGCTCAAAATGTTCAAAAAGGGAAATAATTAATCATCCATTTAAAAGACTTGGCCTATTTTCTGTTTTGTGGTACTGATGCTTTTCAATAAAGCTGAAGTGATTCAATGTAAAAAAAAGTGTGCGCAATGTATCTATTACCCGATTACTCGATTAATCACCAAAATAATCCATAAAGTACTCGATTACAAAAAGAATCGATAGCTGCAGCCCTATAGACAAGACATGTCAGGATAATGAGGCTTACAGTAAGTCCTGAAATTGGACACATGATCTGAGCTTTTGCAGTGGGATCAGACCTGAAGTTTAGGGGCTCTGTTCCATTAATTGTACACACAGCTTTTAAGTTCCAGCATTCAGTGATTCCCTAAAAGAAATGTTTCCCTGTTTTCAGATACAGTTTGAAATACACCAAGAACCGCTTAACTCAACAAAGATTAGAAGCATATAAGTTTCTTCCTGAAAAGCATTTTTATTTCTACTTTAAGTCACTTTAGGAGAAGCCTCCAGTTTAACATCATCAAATTGAGTGTGCTTTTATACCTTAAAATGTCAAAATGTGTTTATTTTGGCAAACAATTTGTAGCAGTTTAACATGTTTGGTTTATTATGAATGAAAACCTCATTTGTAAACACGTTTTTTCCTGAAAAGAAGGAAAGACAGGAGCGAGCAGACAGATCTTTTTAAGAACAAGTCATTTGAATAAGGCAAGGCATGTTTATTGAGAGCACCGTTCATACATACAGCATTTCAGGGTGCTTTACAGAGTCCAGAACAAAAACATCGTGACATTATAGTAGAAGACATGAAGAAGGAGCAATTAAAAAAATACTATTGCATTACTACTTTTCCTCTCATTTCCTCAAGCAAGCACGAATAACACAAGTCTCTGTTCTGTTTCTTTAATTAGCAAGGGCATTTGTCAAATCTGTGACGGGGAGGCCAAAGAACAAAATCAATCAATCTAAAGGCAACAGATATTCAATAGAATATATATATATATATTTTTTTATAGATAACTAGAGATTTATCACATCATTATCATGTGTACTTTTTTAATGCTTGCTTTGTCCAGTGCATATTGGCAAAAGGAAACACACATTACTGATTTCTCAACTCAAGAATCAAATTAAGAGACGATGTGCATTATATCTACTATTATTATTGTAAATAAGTACTTTACTGCAACATAAGTGAGGTCTGAAACAATGACTCAGAGGTAGGAGACAGCTTCAAAGTGCTTATTCCGTCAGATGCACTAAATAACACTATCATACATTTACAAATATACAGAGGTGCATGTACAAAACGACTCTTTGACTTCCAAAACCCTCAGGCTACAGAACAGAATTCCCTCTTCTGGAGAGTTCTCTGTTGACAGGGTCCAAAATTGGAGTTTTGACAAACTAGCTAAGGTTGGGGGTAGTTAAAAATGTTGCCAACCAAAATATATATATATATATATATTTGTGTCACAGACGATTGTTAGCGTTTATTGTGGACCTGATCAGTGCTTTTTCATTTGTGGTATCTGCTCAACTCTGCATGGTTTGGATTCTACCTGCTCTGCTTTCCATCACAGTTTAGACTATCAGTACCTCTTCCAGCTTGGCAGGACCATCATAGCGTGGCTAACTACCCTAACCACTAAATCCAAAATCAAGAAGGAAACAAAGGCGATAGAGCTGCCGGCCCCTTTGGTCTCAGCTCGCTCTCCTTAAAGGTGCGCTTCCAGCCACTTAACTGACTGTTGTCAAGAACCTGAAACAACTCAACTTCAAAATTACCGAACTATCCCTTTAAGAGGGGTGCCAAAAAGTGGGATGGTCTAGGTTGGTTTTTTGGCCACCTTTTCTCCTGACAGTTGAAACACCAGTAATTGTGTGCCAAACTGAAAAGGGATACGCCAGCATTTTTTTTTGTTTTTGTGTCTTGCCTCACTCCCGAGTCCATAACAAGCAGATAGACTTCATTCTTCCGACTGTGTGTGCAGTAACAAGGAAGGGACAGGCAGCTTGCCCACTGCGACTTAGCTTAGCTCAAACACTGGGAGTCAATGGGTAGCATTAGCCTGCCTCTGCATACAGTCATCAGATAAACTCTTCAGCAGCTCTAAACCGTCCTGTGTGCTTGTTGTGACTCTTTTTTGTTCCGCATTATGTTACATTATCTTCTACTATTACCTTATTATCTTCTTCTACTTATAAACAGAGGCTTTGTTTTGTTGACCTCCTTTGTCTGCGGTTGTTTCCGCATGCACCCTGCAGTTTAGTTTTGTATGCATTTCTTTCAACATTGCATACCTAATTTTAAAAATAGATAACGCAACATAATACGGTACAAAAAAAGAGTCACAACAAGCACACAGGAGTGTTTAGAGTTACTGAAGAGATTATCTGATGACAGTAGGCAGAGGCAGGCTAACACTACCCACTGACTCCCATTGATTTGAGCTAAGCTAATTTGCGGTGGGCAAGCTCTGCCCGTCTCTTCCTTGTTATTGTTATATCCACGCACAGTCTAAAGAATGGTGTCTATCTGCTTGTCATGGACTCTGGAATGAGACAAGACATGGAAACAACAAAAACATTGGTGTATCCCTTTAACTAGACTGCTTTGTGGAAAGGTAGTTGAAGTGTGCCTGAATTTGCGAGCGTGCTCTTAAATGGAAACTGCAGGAAATTCTTCCGAGCATGCGTGAAAAAGTATGTCTAAATGGGTTACCCTGATTTGGGGGGGGATTTCAGTGTTGCATGCTTTAAAAGGGCTATGAAGAGTCAGTTTGAGCTGAATGTATTACTACACACATCTTGTAACACAAAGCAAAGTCGCACATTTTCAGAGTTTCAGCATTAATACTGTTTTTGGTTCGTTTGTCAGTATATCTGTCTTAAGTCTGTGGCTCAGAGGAGTCTCCACTCTTAACTAAGTCTGTAGGTGTCAGTGGGTCTCTGGATGAAATCCTGGCTGTTTCTGATCCTCTACAGCCCTCTCCATCGCCTCCTGTTTCTTCCTCTCCCTTCCTTTAAGTTCGGTCTTAAACAGAATCCAGATCCTGACCACCAACACATTCATGATTTCTTGTTAAACCATTCTATCTTGCTGGTGTCTCCGCTCTGTGATGTGCCGTGTGAGGTGTAAGACACACTTTTATTTTTTTTTCATCACATCCAGAGCAGCTGATGGGTTTTCCTCAATGTGAATTCTAATGTGTTTGTTCATACTTCCTCTTTGGGTAAAACTTTTCCCACAGTCAGGGCAGCTGAAGGGTCTCTCTCCTGTGTGGATTCTTATGTGCTCAGTAAGGTGACCTCTTTGGCGAAATCTTTTACCGCACTCAGGGCAGTGATGTGACTTCCTATCAGCCTTTTTTGTCTGTTTTGTGTCCTTCACATGGTTTAAAACTGGCTCTCCTCCTGTGCTCTCTCCCCAGTCATCACTGTTGTCAGTCTCAGGATCAGAGGAATCTCCAATCATAACCTCGATCTCTGACTGCGAGCGTCTCTTTGGATCTGAGTTCCGGGTTTGTTCTGATGCTCTATGACCTCCTCCTCCACGAGCTCCTCTTCTCAGCTTTCTTTTCAGCTTTGGTCGATTTTCTTGAGGTTTTGAAGCATGACTACCAGCAAGCCTGTGGCTTTTTCTTTTCAGCTGAGTTGGCTGAGTTGATTTTTGGTCAGGAGGACTAAAACTTGAGGGGTTTTCTTCTGTATGACGGACTACATGTTTCTTCATATTTCCTTTATCATTAAATCTTCTGCCACACACAGAGCAGCTGAAGGGTTTCTTTCCTGTGTGGATGAACAAGTGTCTGGTCAGGCTTGCCTTACGGTCAAATTTTTTCCCACACAAAGAGCAAACATGTGATGTCAAGTCTGGGTTTGGCAGCTTATCTTTAACTCCTCTCAGAGAGTTCAAACCTGGCTTATGTTCCCTCCTGCTCCTCACTTTCTTACAGTCTGCAGCCTCATCTTCAGAAAAGTCATCCGTCTTGACTTCTGTCTCAAAATGAAAAACTTCCTCAGGATCAGAGTTCCAGGCTTGTTCTGGTCTCCCTAAGTCCTCTCCTGTTTCCATGTGCTCAGTTTGTCTCTGATAAATCTGTAAAGACTGAGGTTTCTCTGCATCATGTCCACTCTCCACAGGGACGGGGATGAACGGGTACTCCACAATGTAAACCTCCTCCAGTCCCTCCTGGGTCATCCAAAGTTCCTTCTGTTCCTCTGTGATGTGTGGAGGCTGAGTGGACCCCTGGTCCTGACCGGAGCTCCTCTCCTGTGGCTCAGGCTGCTGGACATCTGCACACGATTATGCAGAGAAACAAGGAAAACAAAGTTTATGTCATATCAAACCTTGAAAAGTTTAATGCCATTGTTTTCAAAATGTAAAGTCCCATTTTGGCTGATAACGGCAATGATTCAGTACAACTCTTGAAGGTCAAATTGCATTTTTAAAGCTTGAACAAATATGGCACTACACAAATAAAGATTGATTGATTGACTCTAGATTCAGCAGAGACAAATGTGATGAGGACAGATTTACAATCTGGACATCCATGGGTTTGTCCCAGTCATAAATTCTTACTTTTAGTCCCTTTGTCTCTGCCTGGATGGACACATCTCTGGATGTATTAGGGCTGGGAAACATATCATTAAATCAATGAATCCGTATTATTTTCTGCAGAAGATTTAAAAATCAAAAATCAATATTTTTTTCTTGACTGTAAGTGATTGACTATTTTTCCACTTGTAATCTGTTGCAATGTTTGATCCAATGTTTATAAAGACTAAAAAATGTACAGTTTCATGATAGTAGGCCCTGTCAGGTTTAGCACTTTTATAGGCTTGTATTTCTGTTTTTAAATGAGCTAACATATTGATCAGAGAGCTCCATGTTAATATACTGTGAAAATAGCCAAAACTGCCTATGTTTGAACTACATAATCAACATTTTAGGACACACATATTTAACTTGAAGAGCAAAATTCTGTATGATTTGGGAATATATTTGAGCAGCATAAAGGCAAAACTTGATACATGTCATATTTGTGTCACTTGGAGTTTTTGTTTTTTTGTTGTTTTTTATCAAGGGAAAATACTGGTAAATCAAGTGTTGTGGAAAAAAATCTGGGATTTTATATATATATATATATATATACAATTATATAATTATATATGTATATTTTCATATTTGTATATTTATAAAATGAAGAATATGGCTTCAGCCTGCTCTGTTGTAAAGTACCTTGAGATAACACTTGTTATGAACTGGTGTGATACAAATAAATACTGATTGATTGGTTGATTGATTGATTGAACAGAGGGTGAATATTGGCTGTCAGAGACACAATTCACAGAGAATCCAACATGTGGTCCTAAATGTTAGAATTCTGCACTGTGATTCACTGATTGCCATATCAGAGGTGGAAGTCATGCATAAATCAGCGTGGCCTGCGTATCAACGGACTTCTGCTGTTTTTCTTTCCTTATTGTTGGACAATGTAGACACTTTTATTTGTTTGAACTCTAAATTGTGACTTTGGACTTATTTTTTATTTGATTCTTTAAAAGGAGCATGTGTACGAGTTGCTAATTTGATGTTTTATCTTGTTTAACAAAGGGTGGGGGTTAGGATATAAATCATACATACACAGATAAAGAAAGAGCACATAGGCACTGCTTACTACTGTGTCTACATACTAACATGGATAGGGCCATATGGGTAAATGTTAATGTCAGTAGTTATTATCTATGTACTGTTGTAGTATCAGTTTACTCAACAAAATAAATGAATGACAATTAACACTTTTTTAAGGTCAACATATTCACCATTAACTAGCTGTTTACTAGCATGCTAATGTGTAGTTCACCAGCTGCTTATTAGCCAATATTGAGGGTTTTTAGTAATAAAGACTTTGCCTTAATTACTACATAATAACTACTTTTTATCAAGTAAGAAGTTGTTGAAAATGAATTATGATCTTAATTAGCTTTGATTTGTGAGGCCCTCATAAGGTCGTAGTATCAGAAGAATATTTATTCTCCCTTCATTACTCTTGGTTAGGAGGGTCGATCCTTCTGAAACTAATCACAAACTCCAGGTTTTTAAATATCTGGGTTACATGATTGTGGAGGCATCACATTCTTATAATTACTGATACCCAGACCAATATTTCAGGGAAGCATCATGGCATTTGAAGCTGATATGGCCTGTAAATATCAGCAGCAATGTGCACATCTGCAGATACTGATATTTCACTGTTTTTAGTTATTATCTGCTGATATCGATAATATATATCTATCTAACAGTCTGTCAGTCTAGCTGTCTATCCATCTACCTGTCTTTCTATCATCTTATTGTCTCCTTATCATCATACATAAAGTGAAAAACCCTCTTTACTAATGTTACTCATAAATACAGGTTCCCACTGTTTTCAACCCCCCTCCTCTACCCCTTATTTTTTAATCTTCATTTACTCTGCTTTTTAATACATATATTTTTTTGATTTACTGTTTAAGTAGCCTGTTATGAGTTTTTGCATTTTTTTTAATCCCTTATCTTGCTTTATTTTATCTTCTCATATTTATTGGCTAAGTGTGCATTAGTTACCAAGTACATTTTTACTTCACTTCCAATGTTTGATTTTTGTTCACTAACAAGGTAGAAAGAAGATAAATCATTTTCCAGTACAATTCAAGCTTTTCCAGGACATTTTAATTTTTTTTTCCTTTATTTTCCATATGTTTTCCATGACTGGAAAATTGGTCAATCTTTTTTCAGGTTTTCTAGGACATGTGGGAACCCTAAAATGTTAACACAGTTTTTGAGGTAATGTAATATATCCTTTTAATTGTTCAGTTGTTTCCAGTTTAACATTTTTTTTCTTTTGTAGCTTTATTTTACATGAACCTCTGTGTTTGCATTGTGTTGCTGCCCTGTCTTTGACTCTTCTGATCTCTGTTTAACCTGATTTTTAGTTCATTATTCCCAGGGTTCAGCCTTTGTTTTGTCTGTTTAAGCACTTTGTAAACATCTGTTTCACAGGTGCTAAATAAACAGAGTTGTTATTACAGTGGCATGTCGGATGACTCTGGTGAGGGAGCTAATGTGGCTAACACTGCCAGCTAACAGCTCAGCCTCCTGCTTCACCTGCAGAGACATCTCTCCAGGAGGAGACTCACACCAGCCTGCCTTCCTCAGCTTTAGTCCTGAGATGAATCTCACCCTGCAGCTTTCTCTGTCGCCGGAGCTCCTTCTCGTATCCAAACGTGGTCCGTCCTGAAGGCTCACTCAACTTCCGCCTGAATAAATCTTTAAACTCCTGAAAGCCGGACATTTCACACACATGAAGCGACCCAAAACAGACCCTGAGCTCTCCTCTAGGATAACTCTACTGCTGTAATGATGCTACACTGTTCTAACATGCTAAATGTGCCCAGAGTGCTCCTCACAACCCGGAAACAAAAACAGTACTTCCTGTGCACTCATCTGGCCTTCAAAATAAAAGATGAGTTTCAATATGCACCCTTACCCTGCGTTCACACCACAAGCAAAATCGCTTGTCGGCGCTCTGGTCGCGCACATCGCGCCGCCTGTCAGTTGAAGCTGCGGTGCAGATGTGCTCTGGATGACCATATACTATCATTCTTGTTTTCACGCTTATCTATCTATAAAGATTGCACTAAAATTACACAAGTAAACAAACATAAGCACAGGCATGTGACCTTTTACAGTAGCCTACCTGATTGTTATGACTTTATCCCCCTTTTTATGGAACTTTCGTACAAAGCAGGAGGTTATTTGGGAGTTTAGAAAGTGTACATATGATGCACACGGGACTTCGGTTCCCTCTTTCACCATGGATCGCAATTGGGACGCTGGAGACAGCAATGATAAGATTTTCCTCTGTTTTTCTCGTCCTCCCTCTCAAAATCTCCAGAATCCAGATCAGCCCCCAATTGGCTGTCGCCTCGCCGCCGCTGCTCATTTGCATAAAATTGAGGTTCTCCAAACTTCAACTCGTGGCTCGCAACGCTTGTATCGCGCCACTCTACCGATCCGGCCTGAGCCAAACCGTGCCGATTCATACCGGACCATTTGGTGGAAACGGGGCCTGTAGCTGTGCTCGAAACCGTTCCCCATCACGGATATAGTGCACAGTTAGCCTATAGTGTGTTCGCCACTTTGTAGTGTTGTTCTAATTCTCAGCAGTTAATTTCATTCATTATATAGTGCACTAAAATACCCACAATGCACAGCAAATGTGAGTGTACATACGATACTCATCAGAGTCACAGAGCCTCGTTATTAAGTAAAATAAAACCAAGGTTGAGACCTAAATTGTGATGAAAAGAGAGAAAAGTCCAGCTGAATGTGAAGCTCTTGGTCTGTGGAGTGTGGCAGCATCGTCAGGCTGAGGGTCACTCGACTGCACAGAGATTTTTGTGATATAAACCAAACTGTGTCCTGTAGGTGACAGCAGAGAAGGCCTCTACATCTGCTGGTCTGAGTCAGAAAAAAGATGAAGCTGGTCTCAGATGTTTCACTTCCCTCTCTTACATCAGTTCTACCGGCAGCAGACAGGCATCACTGCTCAACCTCTGCAGCAGACAAGCTTCAGTTCTAAAGATGACGATGCAAGCAGATATTTTACCTCTGATTATCACCACATGGTCAGCTAACTTTGTAATTCTCTAATGAATTTTATTTTTCATTTTCATACAGCAAACTCCACATGACCCTGTTTTTTTTAATGAAGTTCATACTGATCACAATAAAATCATCCAGAAAGACGAATAAATGTAATATATATATATATATATATATACACATATATATTTATGGACAACTTCCTCTGCTAGATTTATCAATCAATCAATCTTTTTTTGTACAGCACCATTTCATACCAAGTGTTTTTCAAGACACTTCACAAAAAAATGTAGCAGCAGCAGCTGATAAAAAACAGTTTACTGTTGGTGTGTTTATTGATTTACATAAAGCATTTTTTTCTATTGATCACTTTATACTTCTAAAGAGATGTGAACATTATGGTATCAGGTTGCGCATCACTGGCTGAGCAGTTATTTAAATAACTGTCTTCAATATGTAAGAGTACATGATACTGAATCAAATCTGAGAAAAGCAACTTGTGGCATCCCACAAGGTTCAGTATTAGGACCTGATATATTCAAATTTTATCTAAGTCGCACAGTATCTGACATATTAAAATTTGTGATGTTTGCAGACGATGCTAATTCATTTTGTTCTGAATAAAACATAAAGCATTTACTGGAATCAGTAGAAGAAAGGCCAATTAAGTTGAAAACAAGGTTTGACTTTTGGAAGTTATCAGTAAATGAAATAAAGCAAAATTTATGGTGTTTGGTGGCACAAGGACCAACTGTGACATGAGCTGAATCTAAATGTTGCAGAAATTGAAAGATTTTATGAAGCAAAGTTTTCAGGAGTGATGATGGATTATACTCTTAGGTGGAAATCACATATAGAAGACATTAGATTGTCCAAATCCGTTGCAAATCTTTATTTAAAAAAAGATTTATTGATTAGAACTGCTTTAAGATATTGTACAGTTCACTCATCGTGCATGATATGTCATTTTGTGCCAAAACCTGAAAAAACGCATCAAACAAATTTAGATCCAATCTTTAAACTACAGAAAAGAGAAATAAGAAAAATCAATAAAGTTGGGTATCTGGATACCGCTCATCTGTTATTCATTGAATCTTCCATGGTAAAATTCAGAAACACTGAAAGTTTTTTTTTTTTTTTTTTTGTGTAATAAATAAAACTCCTTTTTGTGCACAAACATTTTTGGGGAAAAAAAAAAAAAAGAGAAGGAAACTCTGATTTACAAGCCGAGCTTGTGTTTGAAACAAAACAAAGTGAGAACAAATGTTAAATACAGACTTGTTTCAGTTTGGAGTGGGCTCAAAGCTGAATTAAAGTTTAGGGCCCCACAGTCTACAGATGGTTTTAAAAGAAATCTGAAAACCTATCTTTGTTTTTATGGGTTTTCTTTTTTTAAAGAATCTATTTATCTTGGTTTTCTAAGTTAAAATTGTTTTAATTGCATTAATTTTAACTGTTTTTATCTTACCTTGTGGCGAAAATGTAAAATGCAATACAAATACAATGTATTATTATTATTATTATGATTAAATTATGTAAAACGTTCTGAGGTTCAGAAAAACTCTAAAACATGGATGAATTATTGCTTACATTGTACAGTGACAGTTCAGCATTATGATTTAAAGAAGGGCGTCTAAGTTGTTTTTTATTATGTGTGTGCTTCATCTTGGATGGTACAGGAGAGGCAAAAATAAACCACCAGCTTCAGCCCGATAACTTTTAAAAGATATTGACAAGTTTGTGTTAAATGACTGTATTTTATGTTTTTTTTTATAACATTCATGAAACCTAAAAATATATTTATTCATTCATTCAAAATGAGAGTCCATTGTTGACCTAACAGTGCATTAAGTTTTAACTGGAAGAACGGTGCGTCTCTGAGCCCCAACCTTTGTATCAGATAACAGCGAAATGGGTGAACGGGCTTCGTTTTAGCTGGAGGTTGTTTTGTAGAAACTGGTGCTGTGAAGCCTTCATACATAAAACTGTCATTGCTGTCAGGCAGGACACTGGGGCCACATTTCCTCTTGAGGTCTTTTCAACTTTAAAACTACAGTTTTTGAGATCAAAAAGTTACAGATGTTGCTGTAAGTTGGTACTCAGTTAAAAATGTGCTAAAATCTGTGGCTTTAAAACAGAAGATGTTTAATTTGCTGTTGATACACAATCAGACCAGAATAGAGCAAAAGGTTAATTTATACAGAATTGTTTTTAAACTTAATACTTTATAAGTTAATAACACAATTTTAAAAATCATATCCGTATAGAGTCATTATGCATCATAATCACCATCATCATCATCGTCATCATCATCATCATCATCATCATGCTCCAGTGCTCTGGGAGAGTTTATAGTCCTGAGACTTGAAGACTGGATGACTGACAGCTGTCCTTCATCACAGCAGAAGACACAGAAATCCTGGTCCTCATCACAAACATGACGTCCATCTGCGTCCTCATCTGGACTCTCCTCTGCTGCTGCTTCACAGGTAAAGTCCAGAGAATCAAACTCCTCTCCTCTGTCAACATGTGTCCCTCTGAAATCAAGGCCACAAAAGCATGACGCTGCTCTCTGTCTTTGTCTCTGTGTCCTCAGAGTCCAGAGGACAGTTCACAGTGACTCAGCCTGCAGCAGTCAGCTCTGCTCCGGGAGACTCCGTCTCCATCTCATGTAGGACCAGTCAGGATGTTTATAACAATAACCATTTAGCCTGGTACCAATGGAAAGATGGAGGTGTTCCTAAACTCCTAATTTACACTGCTACCACTCGACAATCAGGGATTCCAGTTCGTTTTTCAGGCAGTGGATCAAACTCTGACTTCACTTTGACCATCAGTGGAGTCCAGGCTGAAGATGAAGCAGTTTACTACTGTCAGAGTTTTCATTACCCCAACAGTCAGCGTGTGTACACACAGTGAAAAAGCGTGGTACAAAATCCTCCCTCAGTCAGACTGAACAGAAACTGAAGTGACTGCTGCAGCTGGAAGTTTCTGCACACACTGACACACTTCACTGAGGACACACATGTTCATTAAAGTGTGTGTGCTCTGTTCAGTTTACTGTCCCGGGCCTGTCTATCTGTTTGTCGGTCTGTTTTATACCAGAGATCCTCTTTAATCAAAGTAAAATAAACACATATTAAAATTTCTATAATAGAAGATACTCATCTAAAGATCATCTGACCTATACAACCTTTAAGAAGGAAGATAAGTCAGTAATTAAATATAATGCTAAATATTGAACTAACTTCAACACACAGTCTGGTTCCTCCACCAAAAGTCCACCACAGTGACACAAACTTATTGGGCGTCGCACAGGAACCTCTCACTGTAGAGACACACGGCTCTCTGACTTTAACACAAAGGCCAATCTTTAATCACAAGACATCCTTATCTATACAAATTAGTATCTTTTTTGGGGGTTAAACTTCATTAGTCAGTTCCATATGTTTCTCTTTTAATTTATTTAAACAGGAAAATAAACTCATTGAGATTAAAAATCTCTTTGTAAAGAGTGTCCTGGCCAAGAGAGCAGGAGCATTGATAACAAATAACTCATAACTACAAACAGCCATGTAATACAAATACAATGAGTAATGCCTGAAATGCAATGAAAGACAATAAATAACAAATACAACAGGGATCATTTGTCAAGAAAGACTATGTTTCAAAAATGCATTAGTCAAAAATCTCTTCCTCCAGTTATTTTATCTACATGTGTCTGATAAAAATTAAAAGTAACTGTACTTTCTAAAAAATACACGATTGTCAACTACATATTTCAGAGTAAATATGAACTCATTGATTCATTTTTTTAGTGTCAATACCTCATGGTTGTACACATCCATATCTATGGTTGTATTGATTATTCATCCACAGTAACTATCTTTACAGCCATATAGACATGAGGTCCCTCTTGAAGATGAGATGCCACATCTCAAGAGTCTCACCTTTAATACATTTATATTCAGCAAAGACAAATATGGTGCTAAACAGATAACGATTGTAAACAAATGTGATGAGGACTTTCTTACAGTCATAACAAAGAATTTCTCATACTGTTTATTTAATATTGAGTACTGCGTACTGCAGAGTTTTTTGAGGCATGTGTCCCAGCTGTGATGTCGACATGCCTCGTATACTGAGGATGTTGTTCTCGCTGCAGCCAGTCTGGGTCTAAATTCACCCAATGAATCTGTCCCTCATGTCGCCCCAAACTCTCTCTCCTCACTGAGTCTATTCATAAAAACAAAGGCAGGAAAAAGACCCAAAATACCCCCCACCCCCACAGCAAAAGTCAGTTTGAAGAATTTTTACAAACCCTGTTTGCAGATGATACCCTACTTTATACTCTTAATCCTGAATATTATTACAGCTCATCAAAGAAAAATGCATTTGGCAAAAGCTTCACTTTGCATTATTGAATTCTTTAAATTAGATTTTTACAGGAATTTCATCTTTTTTAGTCTGGTTAGAAGACTGTCTAAAAAAAGCAGACAAGTTCTTAAATAAAGTGCATCAAGGAGCACCTAATCTGTGGTAAACATGAATGAATGAAGCAGAACAAACTGAACTATGAGCTGGTGTGAACTATTCTTACCTAAAACACCCAGCAGGTTAATGACTGAGGCTGAGCCCTGCAGCACCTCATTTTGCACTTCAACATATCTAAAGACAAGTCCTCCTGCACACTGTGGCAGGCTGATACTGTGCAGTCTGACCTTCAAAATCATGTTTAACAGAAACAGTCTTTGAATAAACTGTGAAAAAGGTGCTGCTTATTGTCCTGAGACTTTATACAAACATTTACAACTTTTAATGCTGCTTTACTGGGTGTTTTTTTTTTCTGAGTCAGATTGATGTGCAGATAAAATGTTGTTGGTTCATAAAACAAATCTTTGAGTTGTTCAGTCATATGAGACTCCAGAGAAAATTCAGACTTTAAAATACAAATACAACCTTTGAGACTAAGTGTGAATATTTCACTGTTTGAATGTTGTACACATATTTTAAACTTAAATTCATAAATTATCTTAATATACAAACTGAATTATGTTCAAGATCTGATAGATTTCATGTCTTTAAGCAGAAACCTTTTCTTCATCACCTGATCCTGAGAAATGTAGCCTTAATTCAATCTATTTAATTCATTTTCTGTTTTGTTTTTGTTTTTTAAGTTTGATGGGATTGGAAATGTTATTAAACAATAATCAAAGCTCTGAATTAAAGATAAAGTTAAATGAGGGAAAGAAGGTGAAAACACATGTTTTAATTTACAGGGAAAATCTTTATTTTTCATAAAAGTATTGAAGACATCAGCAAAAGCAGTAAAACGAACGTGCTGAAACGAGAAAAGTGACTTTAAAAGAATCAGAAACAGTGAGTACAGACTGAGAGCAGAATCAGAGTATAAGCTTCATCAGGGTCTCAGTGGGTCTGAACTAGAAACACTGGTCTTTCCTCAGAATCCCTGGGACCGGATTCTGGGAGGCCTTGGTGGCCTCACAGGTCACAGATTTCACCTTGTCCCACTGGGCTGCAGGGAGCTTCAGGGTGCTGCTCCAGGTGTAGTGACCGTCCTTCTCCAGCACCGCAGGGCTCTTGCTCTCCTCCCAGCTCACGCTGGCACTGCCGTCCACCTTCCAGGCCAGACTCCAGTCTGAGGGGAAGCCCATGTTGGCCAGGCACATGACTGTGGCTGAGCCCGTCTGCAGCTCCTCACTCGAGGGGGGCAGCACGGTCACGGTGGGACGCTGCACGCCGCCTGTAGGAGACACCAAACAGGTCAGAGGTCACACAGCTGTCAATCAAACAGCTCATGTTTGGACAGCTTTAAGGTCTGAGAGCTGATTTTCTTTTTTTAGGAGTTTCAGACAGATGTTTCTTCTGCTCCAGCAGTCACACTGTTTCACTTCCCTTCAACAAACCTCTCAAGCACATCAGCGCTGAGACAGGGTCAGAAAAATCCATCAAACTACACTGAAGATTCAGAATCAACAATTAAGAAATGAACCCATCTAAATAACCTAAAAACTCTGCTTTAAACCATTTATCTGAAACATGAACGTTGTCTAAAAACGTAAAGCTGGACCCCCTCACTGAGGAGAACCAAAGAGACACTTTTTTTGTTTGAGATGAGTTCAACATTTTCACACTCATGCATCAGGTTTAAATAAACTAACAAAAGTCATCAAATGTTTTGTGAATTAAATCATAAATAAAACAATCGGAACAGTTTTTAAAATAAAGCACGATGAGATCAGAGATGTCTGACATCTTTAAGAACAGCTGAAAATTCTCACTTACCTAAATTTAATATAAATAACCAGAGAAGGAACAAGTGAAAAATATTATCACAGCCATATTTCAGTATTTATTGCTGTGGTGAGTAACATTGGACTTTAGTTTTCTGTGATGGACATCATATTTATATCTGTATACTATTGTTTTTGACATTTGTAAGTCATGGTTTCCACAATAACACTGAGCTTGACCAAATAAATTCTAAAAACTAAATTCATTATAACAACCAACAATACACAGCACTCTGACTTTAACGATGAACAAAAACTAAGAGACCTCTAGATTTAACTTTTCTATTTTAACAATGAAAAATTCAGTTTACAATTTCAACCAAAAGAAAAACTTAAAACAAATTTCAACCTGAACCAAAAAAAATTGCAGTATTTTTTTTATTCATCCTTAATTGTGACACCTCAAAAATATTAACATTAGTTAAAAACAATATATAAAATTATTTTTTTTTACTTCCTGCCAACATCCAGTCTGGTTCCTCCACCAAAAGTCCACATGGGCAAAAGAGACACAGGGCTATCTGACTTTAACACTGAACTAAAAATAACTGAATTGAACTTTAACAATTAAACCACGTCAACCAATTTCCCACAAAAACAGCACTGACTTTAGATTTAGCATTTTTTTGTCACAATTTTTGTTTGTTTGATATCTGAATGTTTTAAGGTCACATTTGTCTGGATTTTCTGTCAAAAAGACAAAAAATCAGAAACGGAAGAAAAGAATTTTACCCTTAAACTAAAATCATGAAGAAATTAACACAGAAAAGATCACTGATTTAAAGAAAAGATCATTATAATTGACTTACTGCCAACATCCAGTCTGGTTCCTCCACCGAACGTGAGCCACAGTGACACAAACTCATTGAGCCGTCGTACAAAAACCTCTGACTGTAGAGACACACGGCTCTCTGACTTCAACACTGAACTAAAAATAACTAAATTCAACTTTTACAATCAAACTAAAGCAGACAATAACTCACAAATGACATGACTGACTTTGGAAGTTAAATCGATTTTGGGGAAATCTTTGTTTATATTCAAGACCAGAATGATTTATGGTCAAATTTGTCTGGATATTTCCCAAAGAAAAACTTACTTTATAAAATTAAAGGTTCCAAACATTACCTTAAAAACATAAATATGAAGATCAGACCACCAAAATGTCTCACTAATGTAAGTAAAGATCAGTATAATTGACTTACTGTCAAAATTCAGTCTGACCAAAAGTCCACCACAGTGATAAAAGCTCATTGAGACACATGGCTCTCTGACTTTAACACAAAGTCAACAAATGAGTCTTTGCCCACAAATTGTCAATAAAAAAATAAAAAATAAAAAAGGATTCAAGGAAGTAAGGATCCAATTCAGTTAATTTGTCATTGTGCAACAGGTTGCTCTACCAAATTAATTTGTAGCTCCAAATCAAAAACAAAACCATTAGACATGGAGGAATGCAGATGGTGCATTGATCAGTCTCACAGCCTGAAGGAAGAAGCTGCTCTGCAGTCTGGTGGTCCAGTGGATACTTCTGTATCTTAAGTCTGATGGCAGCAGGATGAACAGGCTGTGGCTGGGGTGGGTGCTGTCCTCCAGTATCCTTTGGGTTCTCCGCAGGCACCTCACCTAACAGATATCACCAATGCTTGGTGGACGTGTATCAATGCTGTTTTGGGCAGTTTTGGGCATCTGGTAACGTGGCCTCACACATGAAAACAGCACTCCTGTTGTTGTATCCTGAAACACTTTTGACCACCTGCCACATGTCTTTGCTGTTGTTAGTGTTGAGGTCTCTCTCCAGTCTCTGCTGATGCCTTCACTTTGCCTCCTTGATGCCAGCTTTCAGTTTTACTCTGGCAGTGTTGTAAGCTTCTTTGTCACCCGTCTTAAAGGCCTTTTGGCTCTAGATAGAGCTCTCACCTCTCCATTCAGCCAGGCTTTCTCATTAGGGAATGACTTTACTGTCCTTGTTTTTAGCACATTAGCTGATGGATGATATGGTTTTCCTGGGTGGCAGCATCTCTGAACATCTGCTAGTCTGTGCATTCAAAACAGTCCTGTAGAGCTGCTGTAGCTTCATCTTTCGGTAACACATTATTACAATTTTCAGAAACTGTCGTGAAAATGTACTTTTGCATGCACGTTTAATATAGCCTTGCAGAGCAGACGGACCTGCCTGATTCAGTGTCTGAAATTCTGCATGTCTGTCTTGCCATCTTCCGACGACTTCACTCGGCTAAATGCTTATCGGCCCAATCAGAGATGAGAGGTGGGAGCTGCGGACATGACGACAACAGTAAGTGACTGTATGTTTGAAAACAATGGCGGTCTCCGTGGATGTGGCAATATCTGCAGTTTTAATCAGAAATGGACTAAATTTCTTCTTTAAAAGAGGAGCAAAGAACATCACTTGAAGCTTGTCTTACGAGAAATCATGTTTTTGCTCTTCTCCCGACCAGGGATCACTGCTGGAACGCGGAAATCCTCCACGGACGTGCCAGTTAGTCTGTGGTGGTCATGGTTACTCAGTGATACTTGGCGAAATATGCTCTCCTCAGAAGTTTACCGGGAGAACGTGGTAGGGATTGTCTTTGAAGAGGTTCATGTCAGATTTAAGTGTTAAATGATACATCTGTGTGATATAATTTAATGTAAGACGATAGTCTAAGTTAGTTTAAGCTAAAGGCTAACAACAGCGCAAGCTGCTAAATCATACGTAGCAGTGTTGCTTGATATGGATTGGTCAGTGATAAGTGTGACGAGCCGAACGATCATCACAAGCTACTGTTGTTTTTAAAGGTTCTGCCTCTGAAAACATTTGTGAACAGCTCTTTCCCAGATGGATTAGTGAAATATTTCCATATATATATGGACATATGGAACTGTCCGTCTGGCGAGTAAGGTTATGTTTAATATGTTTAGTCCTTTGAAGGCAACAATGTCTTCACCACATGTATAGCAATACACGGCCTTTTCAGGTAGCAGCCTTGGGTTCACAGATCACCTATGACCTTAAGACAAAAGAGTCAGCACGAGATGTTCTTCATAAAGTTACGATGCTTCTTCTACAGAGGGCCACACAGCTGCACAGAGGCCCAGATGTCTGACCTTGGCTGAATCCTAAACTTTTGTGCATCTGTTGTTCATGTTTCTAGGTATCAGCTGTTTATGTCTAGTGCTCCTGAGATGTCTCCAACTCTTTGTATGTTGTGTTTCTCACACCCACGTTCTCACGAGAACTCACATGCACTCACGTAAGTCATACACACACCATTATTGGCAAACACACTTTTTACCTTGCAGGCACACTTCACAAACACACACATACACTCCATGTCTTTAAAATAGTGTGACTCTATGCTGAGGGTCAGACTTTCTTCTCAGCTGTCAGACTGCCCATTACTGATAATTCAGATTGTCTACATTTTTGCACAATTGTATTTATTCTTTTGTAATAGAGACTAACAAAGGCAGTATTTGCTTCAAGATCCTTTATTTTGGGGAAGATAGACTATTTTTTCTACAACAAAACTTAATTCTTTCAGACAATTTTATTATTATTTTTTTGAAAATACTTTTTCTTCATTTCTTTATTTACTTATTCAATATATTTATTAGAGATCATGAATTTCGTAACATTTGAAAAAAGAGTTTATTGATCAGTTTTAAAACGGTCATCAGAGCTCTTTATGTTAAAGTCAGTCAGACTGATTCTATATATAATAATGAAATTATTCATTAAACTGCTTAATTTCAACAAAACAACAACAAAGGCGAAAAATGCCCAAAAACAGATAAAAAGTCGTTAAGGAGATAAAAAGGTTAATTGTTGTAATTTTTTTGTTTTAAACACAACTTTAATCTTATTCACTCATTGATGTCAGTCATTTTCATGCAGAGACACTTTGCATCATCATCATCATCATCATCATCATCATCATGCTCCAGTACTCTGGGAGAGTTTATAGTCCTGAGACTTGAAGACTGGATGACTGACAGCTGTCCTTCATCACAGCAGAAGACACAGAAATCCTGGTCCTCATCACAAACATGACGTCCATCTGCGTCCTCATCTGGACTCTCCTCTGCTGCTGCTTCACAGGTAAAGTCCAGAGAATCAAACTCCTCTCCTCTGTCAACATGTGTCCCTCTGAAATCAAGGCCACAAAAGCATGACGCTGCTCTCTGTCTTTGTCTCTGTGTCCTCAGAGTCCAGAGGACAGTTCACAGTGACTCAGCCTGCAGCAGTCAGCTCTGCTCCGGGAGGCTCCGTCTCCATCTCATGTAGGATCAGTCAGGAGTGTTTATAACAATAACTATATGCACTGGTACCAACAGAAAGATGGAGGTGTTCCTACACTCCTGATTCGATATGCTAGCACTCGAGAATCAGGGATTCCAGATCGTTTTTCAGGCAGTGGATCTGGATCTTCCTTCACTCTGACCATCAGTGGAGTCCAGGCTGAAGATGCAGCAGTTTACTACTGTCAGAGTTTTCATTACCCCAACAGTCAGTATGTGTTCACACAGTGAAAAAGCGTGGTACAAAAACCTCCCTCAGTCAGACTGAACAGAAACTGAAGTGACTGCTGCAGCTGGAAGTTTCTGCACACACCGACACACTTCACTGAGGACACACTCTCCTCATTGAACACTTCTATTGTCAATATCTGTCCCTCTAAAATTTTAATCTCTACAGCAGAATCACAACAGAGGACACAGTAGCTATACTAAGTCCATGGTAAGCTTGGTGGTTTAGGCTCTGAAATTGAGACTCTTCTCAGGACAACATAATTAGTAACATTTTATCCTGTAACATGTGACAAAATCAGAGAACTATTGACTCTTGAAAACTGATTCCTATTTCATACATAACAATTTTTATTTTTTGTTGGTAATAATTACTAAAAACACATTGCGTGTTTTTTAGCAGAGAGTAAAATTATACAGAAGGTCCTGAAATGACTGAGTTTTGATAAAACCATGTGTCCACTGATGTATGGATATGAAGTATTTCCATCAAGACTCCTGGTGCTTCACACCTTTAAAACATGTCCAATTTCCCTCAAAGACCTCCACAAGTCACTCTTGTAACATTTAATGTTACAATATTTTAATTTTTACAGTGTTATCAACCAGGAAACGCCTTCTTAAATTCACCCCATTGAAAATGTGTCACAGATCAAGAACTTTGAATGAGAAAACCAACATTTGTCATATAAATTCTAAGAGATGGACCCAAAATCATACAAGATGGTGTTGAAATTGATTATTGATACTTCTGGAGCTGATTGAGTCATTAATACCTAACATTTCCATAATTACATTTATTACACTTGATTTGGGAAGAAAGACCATGCCTCATACGCATCCCATTTCCGTTTAGCAGGTATTTAACTGCACCTTTTCCATTTTCCTCCCTCTTCCATTCTACTGTCACGTCCCTCCCACCCTCAAAAGCCCCTTTTTTCAGTCTCTGGTTATCTCTCAACTCTCAGATCTTTCTCTACAGGAGTGAGGCTCATACCTACAGACACTGAAGAGACGTACTCTCATCCCCTCATCCAATCGACCATACATTCCTTCGATTCTTCATCTAAATATCTTCATGACATTTGCAGAACAGTTACTGTATCTGCCTTTGAGGTCTTTTTTAGTGAAAGAGTCACTTCTCAGCATCAGCAGCATGCTCCAGGGTTCTATACTCACTGCTTGGATGGAGTCTCTTTAAAAGTAAAAGTGAAGATTTAATGAAAATAACTATTATTTTGATTTAAAAAATGTATACGTTCAAACTATCTGAATCGAACTTAATTGGGATCATCAGAGAAGTTTGTCTCCACTGACATCTCGATCTGACATGTTAGTTTCATTTCACAGCATTTTAATCGATGATGGATTGAAGAGAAAAAAAACAAATGAATATTAACAATGACCAAAGAGCACAAATGAAAGCAGGAGTAATGTCATTCTGACTTCATATGATGTTCCATATAAGTGAACTGACCACTTTGTCCCTAAAATCCTCATCTAGTTGAGTTTTACCCTTTAATATGAAGTCAAATCAAGGTGACGTAAGCTGACAGAATGTCCATTTAAGATTTGAACACATTCATACAAGTGTTGCTGTGTGTTGGATTTTTATTGAAAAAAAAAACAAAAACAAAAAAAACAACAACAAGAAAGGCGAAAAATGCCCAAAAACAGATAAAAAGTCGTTAAAGAGATAAAAAGATTCATTGTTTTAATTTTTTTGTTTTAAACACAACTTTAATCTTATTCACTCATTGATGTCAGTCATTTTCATGCAGAGACACTTTGCATCATCATCATCATCATCATCATCATCATCATCATCATCATCATGCTCCAGTGCTCTGGGAGAGTTTATAGTCCTGAGAATTGAAGACTGGATGACTGACAGCTGTCCTTCATCACAGCAGAAGACACAGAAATCCTGGTCCTCATCACAAACATGACGTCCATCTGCGTCCTCATCTGGACTCTCCTCTGCTGCTGCTTCACAGGTAAAGTCCAGAGAATCAAACTCCTCTCCTCTGTCAACATGTGTCCCTCTGAAATCAAGGCCACAAAACCATGACGCTGCTCTCTGTCTTTGTCTCTGTGTCCTCAGAGTCCAGAGGACAGGTCACAGTGACTCAGCCTGCAGCAGTCAGCTCTGCTCCAGGAGGCTCCGTCTCCATCTCATGTAGGACCAGTCAGAATGTTTATAGCAATAACCATTTAGCCTGGTACCAACAGAAAGATGGAGGTGTTCCTAAACTCCTTATTTACTATGCTAGCACTCGAGAATCAGGGATTCCAGTTCATTTTACAGGCAGTGGATCAAACTCTGACTTCACTCTGACCATCAGTGGAGTCCAGGCTGAAGATGCAGCAGTTTACTACTGTCAGAGTCTTCATTACCCCAACAGTCAGTGGGTGTTCACACAGTGAAAAAGCATCGTACAAAAACCTCCCTCAGTCAGACTGAACAGAAACTGAAGTGACTGCTGCAGCTGGAAGTTTCTGCACACACTGACACACTTCACTGAGATCATGCATGCTCATTAAAGTGCGTTTTCTTTGTTTAGTTTACTGTCCTCGTGCTGTGTGTCTGTCTGTCTGTCTTTTTTATACCTGAGAGATTCTCTTTAATCAAAGTAACATAAGCACATACACATATTTCTAGAATAGAAGATGCTCACCTTAAAAGAGTCTGATATATTAAAGCTTCAAGAATTATGAAAATAAGTCCGTAAATAAAGTATCATTCTTAATATTTAACTTTTATTTAATAAAGAAATGCAGTCAAGATCAGATCAAACTGCTACTGAAGCTGTTAGCATCTATGCTAATCCCGGAATAAGCAGTCACTTCCTGCTGTCATCTTCTTCCTCTTCCTGCTCCAAAGGACTCTGATTGGGCTGTGCTGCTTTGGACCGGTCACAGTCGTAGATTGGAGCTTGGCAAAATGGATCTACCTGATTACAAATAATGAATCATGCAGGTCCAGCTGCTGTGCAAGGTTAGAACCTCTGAGTCGTGCAGAGCAGTGAGATGAGTCTCCCACTGCTGCTGCTTCTCTGTCCCTCCAGGATGTTGTGAGGGGATGGTCACTGTTGTTCAGGATGGCCTGCACTGTGCTGCATGTACATCTCTCTGCCACAGTCCCACGTGAGTCCAAACTCCTGCCAAGCTCAAAGGCAGCCTTCCTCACCAGCCTGTCCAGCCTCCTGGTGTTTATATCAGTCATCCTGCCCCCCAGCAGCCTGCAGCACAGACCAGAACACTGACAACCACTGACAGACAGAACATGTGCAGCATTTCACCTCAAACATCCAAAGACCTGAGCCGGCTCTGCCCCTTCAGGTACAGGACATCTGTGTCCATAGACCGGTCCAGCTTGTTGTCAAGGTGCACACCCAAGTCCTTATAGGTACAAGCTACACAGGTTCTCATTGTATAATTTAATTTACCATTTACTGTATTATTATCAGCTGAGGGTTGTCATCTCACTGTCACTGGTTTCTTTAAACAGAACAACTTGGCTGTACCAATTAGCAGACCTTTTCATGCCATCATAATTGTTCGTCTATTTGCTTGAAAGAAGCTCCGTGATAGAAACAGCAGAGCTGGTTTAGGGCCCAGTGTGATATTTGATGGCACCCCTTGGTTTGCGTATGTTTGTCAAATTGAATCTCAGGTTGTTATGTTTCATGATTCATCATTTCATGAATGTGAAAATCACTTTTAAAAACAAGGTGGTAAAAGTTACAGATTGAATCTTTTACTCATGAATTATCTCATTATGATACTCATCAGAGTCACAGAGCCTTGTTAATTAGTAAAATAACATAATTAAAATCAAGGTTGTGACCTAAATTGTGATGAAAAGAGAGAAAAGTCCAGCTGAATGTGAAGCTCTTGGTCTGTGGAGTGTGGCAGCATCGTCAGGCTGAGGGTCACTCGACTGCACAGAGATTTTTGTGATATAAACCAAACTGTGTCCTGTAGGTGACAGCAGAGAAGGCCTCTACATCTGCTGGTCTGAGTCAGAAAAAAGATGAAACTGGTCTCAGATGTTTCACTTCCCTCTCTTACATCAGTTCTACCGGCAGCAGACAGGCATCACTGCTCAACCTCTGCAGCAGACAAGTTTCAGTTCTAAAGATGACGATGCAAGCAGATATTTTACCTCTGATTATCACCACTTGGTCAGATAACTTCATGATTCTCCAGTGAATTTTATTTTAGAGTTTCATACAGCAAACTTCACATGACCCTGTTTTCTTGAATGAAATTCATATTGAGCAGTATGAAATAATGTTTGCTGTTTGTGTATTTATTGATTAAAGAAAAGCATTTGATTCTGTTGATCCCTTCTTACTTCTAAAGAGATGTGAAGGTTATGGTACCAGGTTGCACAACATTGGCTGAGCAGTTATTTATAGAATGGTCTTCAGTATGTAAAAATACATGTTACTTAATTAAATCTGAGAAAAGTAACTTGGGGCGTCCCACAAGGTTCAGTAGTAGGAACTAATATATTCAGACTATATCTAAGTCTGCACAGTATCTGATATATTAAAATTTCTGATGTTTTCAGACAATGCTTAAAAATGTATGATGTTTGGTGGCACAAGGACCAACTGTAATATCAAGCTTAATCTAAATGTTGCAGAATTCAAAGATTTTAAGAGGCACAGTTTTTAGAAGTGATCCTAGATTATAATCTCAGTTGGAAATCACATAATTATCCACATCAGCTGCAAATCTTTATTAAAACTAGAGAAGCACTTGGAGAGCGCAGACCTCTGCCAAGATACAATTCTGGATCACCACGCACTTCGATATGACGGCCAAGTCTACACTCATGTCTGTCCATGTGGAGAAGTCTTCTGCTGGCATTTCAAGGGAAGCTGGGTAATGTGGTGACGGTGGCTTGAAAAATGTTGACACGAGTTTGTAAGTAAACTACAATTCCCGTAATGACGTAAAGGGGGCAGAACCCTCCCCAGCAGCTGAAGAGAAATGACTGGGATTTACCACTATAAATTTCAGCGTTTTTTGTGACATCAATCTGGTTCGGACCCAGATGAAATTGACCATGATGATTATTACCTATTATATATATATATATATTACTGTGTAAATTTTGAAGCAAATCCATCAAGTGATGTCAGAGATATGACTTTGTAAAATACGGGCCAATGTAAAGTTATGGGGATTTTCATAAATTTTGAGAATTTTTTGCAAATATGTAGATCACCACCAAAATGTAATGGCTTCTTCCTTGCACCAAACCACACCTCAGGTAAAGTTGTTATGTAAATCCATCCAGTAGTTTTTGCGTTATCTTGCTAACAGACAAACAAACACACAGACAAACAAAAACAGAAACAAACTAGAAAAGTACTGTGAGAGTGCAAACCTCCACCAAGCAGCTCAGTTCCACCCATAAATTGTGATTTCAACCCAACATTATTGTCCTATATTTATTATATAAGCACATAATGAAAAATATCAATATGCAAGAAGTGTGATTACTGTTGATATTAATGTCATCCTATAGAGTGACCTACTTAGTAGTGGGTCTTGTAACTTGTTGACTGAACCAATTTGCTGCTGCTTGTACGGCGCGTTGGCGCTATGTGGAATTTGGGGTTAGGTTTTTACACTCACACACACACACACACACACACACAGACATCTGCTATGACAGACTATTTCCGTACTGACATTATCAGCAGAACAGCACCGGGCTTTCTCCATTTGCAAAACGTCCTACTCTCCGCTGTGTCTGTGAGCAGAACTCTGCCTGCACAACTTTCAGTGGTGATTGGCTGATCGGCGTGCTCTGTTTGTAACCAGAGCTTGTAACCAATCAGATGCTGTTGTGGCTGGGACAAAGTAGAGACAGCAGATGGAGCGGCGTGGAGAACTCCTCCCTGGGATTGCAAGGGAAGCTGGGAAATGTAGTGACATAGCTTTGAAAAACTAGACCTCAGTTTGTAAATAAACTACAGTTCCCATAATGCCGTAAATGAATGGCATTTGCAATTATAAACTTGAATGTTTTTTTTGTGACATTAGCCTGGATCAGATCAGCATCAAAACGTGTTGGCTTCTTCCTTGGACCAAATCAAACCTCTGGTAAAATTTTAATGTAAATCCATCCAGTAGTTTTTGTGTAACCTTGCTAACAGACAAACAAACAAACAAACAAAAACAAACAGATCCTGGTGAAAACATAAGCTTCTTGGAAGTAAGAAAAATGATTTATTGAATAAATTGAATTGAACTGGTTTAACATATTGTACTGTTCACTCATCATGCCTTATATGTCATTTTGTGCCAAAACTTGAAAAAAAAAAAATGTATAAAACAAATTTAGATCCAATCATCAAAGTACAGAAAAGAGCAATAAGAAAAATAAATAAAGTTGGATATCTGGAAACCGCTCATCTGTTTTTCGCTGAATCTTCCATGGTAAAATTCTGAAACAGTCAAAGTAATTTTTTGTGTAGTAAATAAAACTCCTCCTGTTTATCTTAAAGAATTTTTGAAAAAAAAAAAAAAAAAAAAAGGGCGAAGGAAACTCTTATTTATGAGCCGAGCTTGTGTTTGAAATAAAACAAAGTGAGAACAAATGTTAAATATGGACTTGATATGGTTTTAGAGTGGGCTCAGTGATGAATTAAAATTTAGGGCCCCACAGTCTACAGATGCTTGTGAAAGAAACCTTAAAACCTATCTTCGTTTTTATAGGTTTTCCTTTCTTAAAAAAAAATCTATTTGTCTTGATTTTTTAAAGTTCTAAATTGTTTTAATAGCATTAATCTTAATTTTTTTTATCTTACGCACGTTGAGATTGCTAAAATGTAAAGTGCATAATAATAAAAGTTATTGTAATTATTGTTATAATTAAATTATAAAGCATTTTTGAGGTTCAGAAAAACTCTAAATTATGACTTAATTATTGCTTACAATGTACAGTGACAGTTCAGGATTATTATTTAAAGTAAGGTGTCTAACTTGTTTTCTCTTACAAGTGGGATTTATCTTGGATGGTACAGGAGAGGCAACAATAAGCCACAAGCTTCAGCCCGATAAGTTTTTAAAGGTACCGACAAGTTTGTGTTAGATGGCTGTATTTTATATTTGTTTCATTCATGTGACGTAAACAAAAATATTAATTATTCAGTCACTGAAAATGAGAGTCCATTGTTGACCTAACAGTGAAGTAAGTTTGACCTGAAAGAACGGTGTATCTCTGAGCCCCAACCTTTGTATCAGATAACAGCGAGATGGGCGATCTGGCTCCTAACGATTTTGCATCATCATCGTCATCATCACCATCATCATCATCATCATCATCATCATGCTCCAGTGCTCTGGGAGAGTTTATAGTCCTGAGAATTGAAGACTGGATGACTGACAGCTGTCCTTCATCACAGCAGAAGACACAGAAATCCTGGTCCTCATCACAAACATGACGTCCATCTGCGTCCTCATCTGGACTCTCCTCTGCTGCTGCTTCACAGGTAAAGTCCAGAGAATCAAACTCCTCTCCTCTGTCAACATGTGTCCCTCTGAAATCAAGGCCACAAAACCATGACGCTGCTCTCTGTCTTTGTCTCTGTGTCCTCAGAGTCCAGAGGACAGGTCACAGTGACTCAGCCTGCAGCAGTCAGCTCTGCTCTGGGAGGCTCCGTCTCCATCTCATGTAGGACCAGTCAGGATGTTTATTATAGCACCTACCACTATTTAGCCTGGTACCAACAGAAAGATGGAGGTGTTCCTAAACTGCTTATATACACTGCTAGCACTCGAGAATCAGGGATTCCAGGTCGTTTCTCAGGCAGTGGATCTGGATCTTCCTTCACTCTGACCATCAGTGGAGTCCAGGCTGAAGATGCAGCAGTTTACTACTGTCAGAGTTATCACAGTGGTGGTGTGTTCACACAGTGAAAAAGCGTGGTACAAAAACCTCCCTCAGTCAGACTGAACAGAAACTGAAGTGACTGCTGCAGCTGGAAGTTTCTGCACACACTGACACACTTCACTGAGAACACACATGTTCACAATCATAAAGTTTCATAAATCAGACTGAAGGTCTCAAAACAGGTTTTTCAGATTATTAATGCAGGTCCAGATAAGGTTGGTCATCAGATTTGGTGAATCATAACTCATGTGAGATCAACAAAAAATCAAAATTATGATTATAATCAAATGATGAATCAGAAACTTATTCAGCACAAACAACAGATCGTTAAACAGTTTTAACCCACACACCTCTGAGTGCAAAGAAGACTTCAGTGTCACCTCATTGTGAGCAGAGGAAATTTCAGTGACCAACAGAGACACAAATTTAATCCTGTTTCCAAAGGGTCAGATTGTGATGAGATGCAGAAAACTCTTATTGTATACAATTTAACAAAAGGAATAATTACTTTGCTGCAGTGTCATACATCAACATTTATATTTAGAAGCTCAAAAGAAAATTGTAATTGTGTATTTAATTGGCTAAACACAGAAGTAAAGTAAACTGAAGACACTTTTTCAGTGCACTAAAAAGATGATGTACTTCTTTAAAGGTCTCGTATTTTACTACATCTCAGTACAATGCAAATGAAGAAGAGTTCAAGTGTTGGTGTTGTTAAAATTCCTGTAAGTCCAGAGTTAATCATTCTTTGGATGGAGACGATCCTCTTAAAATCTCCCTTAACAGAAAAAGATAAGCAATATCTGATGAAAATGACAGAGCAAACATTTTACCACACTGTTATATGTTTTAGAAAGTATTTGAAGTTATTGTGGTTCAAAGTAAATGAGTTTTGAAAAAAAAACATCTGTAATTCAGCTATATGTTCCAGTAAATGTTACATAATTGTTATGGCAATATTTACACCTTTTTGGTGTTAATTTTGAGTTCATGCTTGACTGGGGATGAGAAAATTTGATTACCAAGAGGGCCTCATATTTTTTTCAGTGCCTGAGGGCCACACTGTGAAATATTGTCAGGCACTCTCATTGAGAAAAAAAACTACATGAATAAACAAAAAATAGCAAATATACACTTTCAAAAATCATTATACTCACATTGATGTATTTTAACTCAAATGCTACAAAAAAAATTGCGCTTTAATGACACAAAACCAAAGCAATTTTAAGCTTCTTTTAATAAAAGGATGAGTGTAAACTAGTTTAAAAGCACAAATATATTACCTCTACCATTTTTTGCAATATAGTTTTTAATTAACATGACATATTATATTTTAATGCCTCATGAAATATATTTAGAGACACAATCATAGGAAAGTAAGTTCTTTAATGATTTGCAAAAACAGAACATGTACCAGTAAAATATACCTATCCTAATTTGTGCATATGTAGAACTGGTTAATGGTTATAAATTATAGTAAGCTGTTGTTAATTTTCTTGATATGTATATTTTGGGTTTTTCTTGGATGAGTGAGGTGGAGGACTGCATGTGGACAGTGGGCTGCCAGTTGCGCACTGCTGCTTTAGAAGTAAAAAAAAAAATATATATATATCCTGAGAGAGTCGATTTCAAACACTACATTGAAGTGTTCATCATATGTCACACTGTAAAGTGTAATAAAGTGTTCAATTTTAACTCCATTAAGAGTCAATTATTACACGTCATGAAGTGTTGATGTACCAACTCTCCAAAACAACTTAAAATGAACTCTCTGTGGTGAGGACCTATATAGACACTTTAAAAGTGTTAATATTAACCTCTGGGGGTGTTCATTTGACTCTGTAGATTTTGCTGTGTAAGACTGGATTGGTCCCACCCCGCCCTAGAACATATTTTTGAAGAGTTTCCTCATGAATCCACTCAGATTTGGTTTTGGCATGCTCATAAGCCCCTCTATTTCAGCCCTGCTCAGAACAGGCTGTTTTGGTTCATGTGACGTGTCTGCAAGAAAAGCCTGAGCGACTGAAGCAAAATCCACATCATCAGTGAGGCAACATCAGGCTCATGAGGATTGCACGAGAACAGCCTGTTCTGAGCAGGACTGACAAAAAGGGTGACAAGAGTCACATGACTCCAGAGAAAGGTTGTTTTTTGAGTCAGAAACGTGAAAAATGTTCTGAGGAAAACGATGACCAGAGTGAACTTGTTGAAAAGAAGTAAAATATGAGATCTTTCGTAGCCAACAAAAAAAAGATAAATTGTTACAGTTTCATCCATCAGTGGTGCTCAGAGATCTTCAGTTAAAATCTCAATCTATATAAAATGGTGGACATTTTCAAAAAAAATTGACTAAATACAAAACATGAAACGAATACTTCTAGATAATTTCAACACAGTGATGTAAATAAATTGGAAAACTTCATGATCTGATTAGTTAGAGTTTCAATCAACATCAGGTAAATCATTTTCTTAAACAGCCACTTTGCATCATCATCATCATCATCATCATCATGCTCCAGTGCTCTGGGAGAGTTTATAGTCCTGAGACTTGAAGACTGGATGACTGACAGCTGTCCTTCATCACAGCAGAAGACACAGAAATCCTGGTCCTCATCACAAACATGACGTCCATCTGCGTCCTCATCTGGACTCTCCTCTGCTGCTGCTTCACAGGTAAAGTCCAGAGAATCAAACTCCTCTCCTCTGTCAACATGTGTCCCTCTGAAATCAAGGCCACAAAAGCATGACGCTGCTCTCTGTCTTTGTCTCTGTGTCCTCAGAGTCCAGAGGACAGTTCACAGTGACTCAGCCTGCAGCAGTCAGCTCTGCTCCAGGAGGCTCCGTCTCCATCTCATGTAGGACCAGTCAGAATGTTCATGGCAATAACTGGTTGCACTGGTATCAACAGAAAGATGGAGGTGTTCCTAAACTCCTAATTTACACTGCTACCACTCGACAATCAGGGATTCCAAGTCGTTTTTCAGGCAGTGGATCTGGATCTGCCTTCACTCTGACCATCAGTGGAGTCCAGGCTGAAGATGCAGCAGTTTACTACTGTCAGAGTTTTCACTACCCCAACAGTCAGGGTGTGTTCACACAGTGAAAAGGCGTGGTACAAAAACCTCCCTCAGTCAGACTGAACAGAAACTGAAGTGACTGCTGCAGCTGGAAGTTTCTGCACACACTGACACACTTCACTGAGGACACACATGTTCATTAAAGTGTGTTATCGTTGTTCAGTTTACTGTCCCGGGCCTGTCTGCCTGTCTGTCTGTCCTTATGTTTTGTACCTGAGAGACTCTCTTTAATCAAAGTAACATAAGCACATATATATATATTTCCACAATTGAAGATGCTTATCCAGAAATAGTCTCACACATAATACCTTGAAGAAGGAAGAAAAATTAATATAAATATAATTCCAAATATTTGTCAACCTTCAACACACAGTCTGCACTATAGCAATAAAAACTTTAAATCGTTGTTATTAAATACATTTTCAGTAAATAAAACCAATGTCTTTTGTTGTATATTAAACTTTACCACAGGAGTTTTCTCAACTATCCTTCCTAAAATTTTTATTTAAAATTGGTCTAATTTCTTAACTTCAGTTGGCAAAACTTAAAACAATTTGTTTAAGGTCACGTGAGGTCAGGCCAAGTACTGAATGCAGGGTTCACTTAAAGACAAAATGTGTTGGTGTGCAGGACTGGAGCAGAGGTAAGCAAACACTAGGGGCTCTAATTTCCTGGCGCAACTCAGGGTGGCGCAGCCTGGCGCACCCCGCACAGTGGTAATTTCGTCCGGTGCACCACCGTGCGCAGCCAATTTGGCAATTTGGTAGACCGGCTGCGCCGAGATGGGTGTGACGGCGCACCAGGGGGAGGTGTCGAAAGATTCAGCTTGGCGCAGTGACAATTTCGTGCCAAAAAAACGTGCGGAAGGTGTGCTGAAAGCTCGCCAGCTCCAACCTGGTCTATTCTCGGCGCAGGAGAGGTGCACCCCGGGCAGTGGTAATTTGGCTGACAGGCGCACAGTGCGCACACGTCACCAAAACCTCACAGGCAGGTGTCCAGAGTGTCAGGCACATTTTAATGCAACAAACAATCACAACAACTACTATTTAATGTAACCGTCTGAACCAGCATATACATTTGTATCAATATTAATTGTCCCGTCACATCTGATGTCAGATCAGAGACGTTTGTCATAACTAACGGGTTCACATCTCTCAGCCAACCACAAACAGCCACATCAACGGATACGGAGTATCCGGCTTCTCTCATCTCATGAAATTAAATAGAAAAGAAAAAAGAGAGAGACGCTCGCTGAATAAATGTAAGTCACTCTGTGTCTTAAGGATTTACCTGTGATTGCCCATATTTCTCTCTTTTAATCTTTATTCGTAAAGTGATCTAAAAGATGGAGTACATTATTGCAAGGAGGATGAGGAGGAGATATATTTTCACCCAAGGCACTGCTATTTGGTGATGACAGAGCTGGAATGCAGGTGGATCACAAGCATGATGAATGGATTAGCCTGCTGCTGTGTTTAAATGCAGTTATCAGTTAATTTTGTACTCCTTTAATGACACAGTAACAGATTACATCTGTCCCGTGAGGTGGTCCACACGGTGACGCGCATCGTGTCCTCCAATGTGAGGCCCGGTGGCCCCTGCGCTCTCCCAGCTGCTGCAAAAGTGACAGCGGCTCTGACCTTCTTCTCCACTGAGGTGAAATTGTTACTGTGCCTCGCCCGCGGGGCATGTAAAGGCGAGGAGAGGCGTTCATTTGATTGGTGAAGATTACACTTGGCTGTGTTAAACCCACTCACGCCTTCACTCCTCCTTCTCTGCCATTTGCGCCGGTGGGAGAGACGGAGGCGTGGGTGCGCCTCCCTGCGCCAGACTGCGCCGTGCACGAAACTTGCAAAATGCCCTGGACACACCCCGTTGGCTCGGCGCAGGCGCGACGCAGGGAAGGTGCGCCCCGCCTGCGCCTGGTCTACGAAATTAGAGCCCAACATATTTAAGACAGGTTGTAACTGCCTGGGTTTGAATCCTGCCTAAGACTGTCTTTATTTTAAGTTGATTTTGGATCCAACAGGTTTCTGCCAGCTCTGAGCTGATGGCACTGCTGGACACATTCTGACTTCAAGGCAGTCAAAACGATGTGTCTTTCTTCTTCTGCTCTGAGCTTCACTGGCTGACCACCACATATCATCTGTGCATATTTAGAAGAGCTTGAACTGCACATCTTGAAACCACAAGATGTCTGCTTTGTTGTTTTTGCTTTTTAGGACCTTGCTGATGAAGTCTGATGAAGGGAAAACAAAACTTCAAGACACTGTGTTCAGGAGCAGAGAAGAGTAAATGGCTGGTGGGTCTGTAGAAAAGCTTGAGTGATGAAATCTAGCAAAGCAAAATATTTAGTCAGTTACAAAATCTGCATAAAAGTGATTTTTTGATAATACCAAGATGACCCAGCAGTTTTATATCCTGTTCATTGAGATGATTTTTGCTATTTCTCTAGTGTTGATGGAGGGTAGATATTCACATCAAGCGTTTGCTTTTAAAAAAAACTGTTAGAACGAGGGTTAAATAACTCCATCCAACTCCTGTTCACACATGTAGGCCTACAATCTGTTCATTAAATATTGAGCCAACACTATTTTAAAAAAAATGTATTTTTTAACCGTTGATGTATCTTTACTTTTCTTAAGTGTCTGAAATAAATTCAATCAAATCGAATCAGATGTGTCTGTCACATGTCTCTTTGGATAATTAAACTTTCTGAAAATGTCATATATAGACACTTTACTCACCTGTATGACAATGGTATTTACTTGTTTCTGTCTTTATTCTTCCCTAAAATGTTATGGACATCTCCTGCATGCTCTGTTCCCTGCTCAGCTGGAGTACTTGAATCTCCACTCAATAAAGGATGGTCTTATTTGACCTAACCTCATAACTTTATATCATTTAATTCATATAAACAAGTTATTTTCAATGTTAGAAATTCATATTCTTACAGTCATAACAAAGAATTTTTCATTACTGTTAAGTTAACATTGAGTAACAGCTGTTTAACAGTAAAATATGCATCAAAATATACTGAAGATGTTGTTCTAACTGCAGCCAATCAGGGTCTAAATTCACCCTAATGAGTCTTTCCTGCATGTTGTCCCAAACTCTCTCTCCTCACTGAGTCTATTCATAAATACAAAGGCAGGAAAAAACCCCAAAATACCCCCACCCCCACAACAATAGTCCAAAGTCAGTTTGAAGAATTTTTACAAACCCTGTTTGCAGATGATACCCTACTTTATACTCTTAATCCTGAATATTATTACAGCTCATCAAAGAAAATGCATTTGGCAAACGCTTCACTTTGCATTATTGAATTCTTTAAATTATATTTTTACAGGAATTTCATCTTTTTTAGTCTGGTTAGAAGACTGTCTAAAAAAAGCAGACAAGTTCTTAAATAAAGTGCATCAAGGAGCACCTAATCTGTGGTAAACATGAATGAATGAAGCAGAACAAACTGAACTACGAGCTGGTGTGAACTATTCTTGTAAAGTGATCTTCCGCTTCCTGTTTCTGCCACAGCAGGTACACAGCTGAGCTGCTGCTTTTAACCGCTTTTATCTAGTTTTTAAAGGTTCTTAATGTTTTTAATACATTAGGCCTTGAGCATAAGGCTACTTTTAACTTGTGCTTTTACTAGAAAAAGGGTTTTTAGTCATCGGACTTTTGGATTTTACTTTTTTTGAGTGAGCTACCACTCGAACATGGCAGCCATGGAGGCTAACGCTGTGGACACCTTACCTGCAGAGGAAGGACACCAGCTTAAAAAAGCCCAGAAAAAGATCGCTGATCTTCTTGAGGACATTGAACGGCTATCGGACTAGCTGCAGAGGAAAGACTCACTGCTGGCCACCTTTAAATCTCGGCTCCCGGCGTTGTCCAGCTGGTTGGAGACCACACAGACCGGTGAGCTGCAACAGCAGGGCGCCACCGCTGCACTGGGGAACACCGTCGTCTGGGAGCCTCCCTCCTCCACCTGTCAGCGGCCCTCCTGCTCTACCCCGAGCGGTGGGACTTCCTGGTCCGAAGTGGTGGTCCGCAGAAGGAAAAGGCCTCCTGGCGAGGCTCCGTGTGGGGCTTCCCCCTCCATTAGCATCCCCCTTATCAACAGGTTTGCGGCTCTATCTATGGGCGCGGAGCCGGGGGTCCGGGGTCCTGCTGACCACGATGCCTCCCATCCGGCGGACGCTGTGCCCCCGCTCACAGACACCACACCCTTCCCCCCACTCACGGCTGCCACTGCTCCAGCGGATGGACGTCCAGCACCGGGCCGCACGCCTCCATCCTCCCGCCCCTCGGTTCAGCGAAAGCGGCTCCTCAGGGACGCGGTGCGATGGCACACGAGGTGTCCACCCCCGGGCGCCTGGCGGGGATGACGGGATCACCGAGCCGGCTGCCCCCCTCAAACAACAGGCCACGACACTCGTCATCGGGGATTCCCTCGTCAGGAATGTCCGTCTGAGAGGGGCGTTCACCCTGTGTTTTCCCGGCGCCACAGTCTCAGACATAACTGAGAGGATCCCAGGCGTCCTGAGCTCTCACCCACAGGTAAACAGGGTCGTCATTCACGTGGGCACCAACGACACCCCTAGACAACAGTCAGAGCTGTTAAAGCGTGACTTCACGCAGCTGTTGAACAAACTGTCACAGCACCAGCTGAGTGTCATTATCTCCGGCCCCACCCCCACCTGTGGCAGGGGCATTGGGCGCTTCAGCAGGCTGCTCAGCCTGAACACCTGGCTATCCACAGCCTGCAGCTCCCACAGTGTCGGCTTTGTGGACAATTTTGATGCCTTCTGGGAGAGGAGACATCTTTTTAGCTCAGACGGCCTCCACCTGAACAGAGCTGGAACCCCTGTGCTGTCAGCCAACATGGCATATGGTGTACAACACAATCAACCAACACTCTCCTCCCATCACCCCAAACGTGCACTGACTGACCTGTCCCCCACTCAATGATGTCCCCCAGGTCCCACTTCCTATGTTTTTAATTCCACCTCTGACACACACAATACTGGACTTGGGCCCTCTGGACTGGACTACAGGCCTGTGTCCAACTTACCATTTTTAAGCAAAATTTTAGAAAAACTTGTTTTTATTCAGTTGAATGATTTTTTAAACAACCGCTTGATCCTTGAGAAATTTCAATCTGGATTTAGGACGAACCACAGTACAGAGACTGCACTACTGAAAATTGTGAATGATTTTAGGTGTAACTTGGACTTACACAAGCTTACAGTCCTTGTGCTACTGGATCTAAGCGCTGCTTTTGATACAGTAGATCACACAATTCTTTTAAATAGACTAAGACACCTAGTAGGCCTCTCTGGTACTGCCTTTCAATGGTTCAGTTCTTATCTAACAGATCGAAAATTTCTTGTAAGTTTAGACACATGCTCATCAAGGATCCATAAAATTAAATGTGGTGTTCCCCAAGGCTCAATTTTAGGCCCCATACTTTTTTACTTGTACATGCTTCCATTGGGAGACGTCATCAGGAGGCATGGTATCACGTTCCACAGTTATGCTGATGATACACAGCTTTACATATCCATGTCTCCTGATGACACAGGGCCGATTGATGCCCTTTTTAATTGTATTTTAGACATTAAGTCCTGGATGGCAGAAAACTTTCTACAGCTCAACCAGGGCAAGACTGAGGTTTTAATTATTGATCCTAAGGCTCAGGGAGAGAAACTTTTATCAAAACTACAAACCCTGTCTTTAAATCCATCCAATCAGGTGAAGAATCTGGGCGTCATTTTTGACTCTGAGCTTAATTTTATTCCTCATATTAAAAACATAACGAAAACAGGATTTTATCATTTGAAGAACATAGCCAGAGTCCGCCCCTTTCTCTCCCGGGCTAACACAGAGACGCTAATGCATGCTTTTATCTCCAGTCTTGTTGACTATTGTAACGCCCTGCTTTCTGGTCTTCCAAAAAGAAACATCTCAAGGTTACAACTGTTACAGAACTCAGCAGCACGTGTGCTGATGAAGACCAGAAGGCGGGCACATATTACACTGGTTTTAAAATCACTGCATTGGCTCCCTGTGTGTTTTAGGATTGATTTTAAGGTCCTTTTAATGGTTTTTAAATGTCTTAGGGGTCTTGGACCTTCTTATCTTTCAGAATTGCTTTACCATATGAACCCTCGCGGACCCTGAGGTCCTCTGGCACTGGCCTCTTAATGATTCCCAAAGCAGGAACATGGATATATGGTGAGGCATCTTTTCAGCACTATGGCCCCCGTCTGTGGAGCAGCCTGCCAGAGGACCTGAGGGCCGCAGACAATGTTCATATTTTTAAAAGCAGGCTCAAGACCCACCTATTTAATTTGGCTTTTAACTAATGTCCTATTTTATCTATATTCTTATTTAATTTTATTTATTTATATATCCTAACCCTCTTTTTACTTACTTACTTTTTATGATATTTTAGCCATTTGTTAGTTTTCTCATGTTGTATATTTTATTTCATTTCATATTTTATTTAACTTTCCTTATTTATTTCGTTTTATGACTTTTAGATTTGTAGTTTTATGTTTTTATTCCGTATCTCCAGTGTTTCCTCAGTGGGGGCCGCCTGCACGGGGGGCTGCAGATGGTTGTGGCTGGGATGTCTCTGTCTCATGGTGGGCATCGTCTTGGCCAGGTGTGGGGTCTGCAGCACTGCTTTGCTGTGGTGGGCCCCTCACTGGCCCTGTAGCGGTGCACGCCTGGATGGATGCATCCTGGCCCTGGGCTGTGGGTGGCGCCCGGTGCAGTCGGCCTCCTGGTGTTTCCTGACCTGGCAACTCTGTACTCAGCCACAAGCTTATAACACACCTTTAAGATCATTTTATCTGTGTGCCTGTGTGTGCTTGTGTGTGTGGTGTGTGGTGTATGCGGATGCGTGTGTATGTGCTGGGGTTGGAGATCGGGTGGGGCGGTGGGGGGGGGGGACTATTTTTAACATGTATAGCACTTTGCGCTGCATTTACAATGTATGAAAAGTGCTTTACAAATAAAGTTTGATTTGATTTGATTATTCTTACCTAAAACACCCAGCAGGTTAATGACTGAGGCTGAGCCCTGCAGCACCTCATTTTTCACTTCAACATATCTAAAGACAAGTCCTCCTGCACACTGTGGCAGGCTGATACTGTGCAGTCTGACCTTCAAAATCATGTTTAACAGAAACAGTCTTTGAATAAACTGTGAAAAAGGTGCTGCTAATTGTCCTGAGACTTTATACAAACATTTACAACTTTTAATGCTGCTTTACTGAGGTTTTTTTTTCTGAGTCAGATTGATGTGCAGATAAAATGTTGTTGGTTAATAAAAAAAATCTTTGAGTTGTTCAGTCATATGAGACTCCAGAGAAAATTCAGACTTTAAATTACAAATACAACCTTTGAGACTAAGTGTGAATATTTCACTGATTGAATGTTGTACACATATTTTAAACTTAAATTCATAAATTATCTTAATATACAAACTGAATTATGTTCAAGATCTGATAGATTTCATGTCTTTAAGCAGAAACCCTTTTCTTCATCACCTGATCCTGAGAAATGTAGCCTTAATTCAATCTATTTAATTCATTTTCTGTTTTGTTTTTGTTTTATAAGTTTGATGGGATTGGAAATGTTATTCAACAATAATCAAAGCTCTGAATTAAAGATAAAGTTAAATGAGGGAAAGAAGGTGAAAACACATGTTTTAATTTACAGGAAAAATCTTTATTTTTCATAAAAGTATTGAAGACATCAGCAAAAGCAGTAAAACGAACATGCTGAAACATGAAAAGTGATTTTAAAAGAATCAGAAACAGTGAGTACAGACTGAGAGCAGAATCAGAGTATAAGCTTCATCAGGGTCTCAGTGGGTCTGAACTAGAAACACTGGTCTTTCCTCAGAATCCCTGGGACCGGATTCTGGGAGGCCTTGGTGGCCTCACAGGTCACAGATTTCACCTTGTCCCACTGGGCTGCAGGGAGCTTCAGGGTGCTGCTCCAGGTGTAGTGACCGTCCTTCTCCAGCACCGCAGGGCTCTTGCTCTCCTCCCAGCTCACGCTGGCACTGCCGTCCACCTTCCAGGCCAGACTCCAGTCTGAGGGGAAGCCCATGTTGGCCAGGCACATGACTGTGGCTGAGCCCGTCTGCAGCTCCTCACTCGAGGGGGGCAGCACGGTCACGGTGGGACGCTGCACGCCGCCTGTAGGAGACACCAAACAGGTCAGAGGTCACACAGCTGTCAATCAAACAGCTCATGATTTTCTTTTTTTAGGAGTTTCAGACAGATGTTTCTTCTGCTCCAGCAGTCACACTGTTTCACTTCCCTTCAACAAACCTCTCAAGCACATCAGCGCTGAGACAGGGTCAGAAAAATCCATCAAACTACACTGAAGATTCAGAATCAACAATTAAGAAATGAACCAATCTAAATAACCTAAAAACTCTGCTTTAAACCATTTATCTGAAACATGAACGTTGTCTAAAAACGTAAAGCTGGACCCCCTCACTGAGGAGAACCAAAGAGACACTTTTGTTTGAGATGAGTTCAACATTTTCACACTCATGCATCAGGTTTAAATAAACTAACAAAAGTCATCAAATGTTTTGTGAATTAAATCATAAATAAAACCATCAGAACAGTTTTTAAAATTGAGCACGATGAGATCAGAGATGTCTGACATCTTTAAGAACAGCTGAAAATTCTCACTTACCTAAATTTAATATAAATAACCAGAGAAGGAACAAGTGAAAAATATTATCACAGCCATATTTCAGTATTATTGCTGTGGTGAGTAACATTTGACTTTAGTTTTCTGTGATGGACATCATATTTATATCAGTATATTATTGTTTTTGACATTTGTAAGTCATGGTTTCCACAATAACACTGAGCTTGACCAAATAAATTCTAAAAACTAAATTCATTATAAAACCAACAATACACAGCACTCTGACTTTAACGATGAACAAAAACTAAGAGACCTCTAGATTTAACTTTTGTATTTTACCAATGAAAAATTCAGTTTACAATTTCAACCTAAACCTAAAAAGATTCAAGTCTTTTTGCTTGTGTTATCCTTAATTGTGACACCTTAAAAAAATAAATATTAGTTAGAAATAATACATAAAATTAAATATTTAACTTACTGCCAATATCCAGTGTTTTTCCTCCACCAAAAGTCCACATGGACAAAAGAGAGTGGCTCTCTGACTTAAACATTGAACTAAAAATAAATAAATATAACTTAAATATTCAAACTAAAGAAGAAAAATAATCACAAATAATAGAACTGACTTTAGATGGAAGTTATTTTGCTACGTTATTTTGTCTCTGTTTAACTCCCTAATATTTAGGGTTCACATTTTTCTTGATTTTTTTTTTGAAATGTAAACAAATCTATTGAAATTAAAGGACAGGATTTCTTTTATGACATAAATATGAAGCCATTTACACAAAATAAATCTCACTGATAAAAAGAAAATTTTGTCAAAATCAAACTAAAGCAGACAGTTTCTCACAAATAACAGCAATGGCTTTTAAATATAGATTAATTTAATCACACTTATTGTGTTGTGTTTGATGCCCCAATGTTTTAAGGTCACATTTGCCTGGATTTTCTCCCAAATAAGAAAAAAAATCAGAAAGTAAAGGACAGAACTTTACCCTTAAACTAAAATATGAGGAAATTAACACAGAAATGCTCACTGATATGTAGAAAAGATCATTATATTTGACTTACTGCCAACATCCAGTCTGGTTCCTCCACCGAACGTGAGCCACAGTGATACAAACTCATTGAGCCGTCGTACAAAAACCTCTGACTGTAGAGACACACGGCTCTCTGACTTCAACACTGAACTAAAAATAACTAAGTTCAACCTTCACAATTAAACTGCAGCAGACTATTTCTCACAAATAACAGTACTGAGTTTACAATATTTATGAATTTGTCTCACACTTATTTTCTTGTGTTCGATGCCTAAATGTTTGAGGATCACATTTTTCTGCATTTTCCCTCAAATAAGAAAAAAACTTCATAAACTTAACGACAGAATTTTACCCTTAAACTAAAATATGAGAAAATTAACACAGAAAAGATCACTGATGTAAAGAAAAGATCATTATATTTGACTTACTGCCAACATCCAGTCTGGTTCCTCCACCGAACGTGTACCACAGTGATACAAACTCATTGAGCCGTCGTACAAAAACCTCTGACTGTAGAGACACACGGCTCTCTGACTTCAACACTGAACTAAAAATAACTAAATTCAACTTTTACAATCAAACTAAAGCAGACAATAACTTACAAATAACATGACTGACTTTAGAGATAAAATCCATTTTGAGGAAATTTTTGTTTATATTCAAGACCTGAATGATTTATGGTCAAATTTGTTTGGCTGTTTCCCAAAGAAAAACTTACTTTATAAAAGAAAAAGCCCCAAATGTCACCCTAAAAACATAAAAATGAAGATCGGACCACCAAAATGTGAGACACACGGCTCTCTGACTTTAACACAAAGTCAACAGTTGAGTCTTTGAGCTCAAAATGTAAAGAAAACAAGAAATAAAAAAAGATTCAAGGATTTAATTTACAAGGAACTGAGGATCCAATTAAGTTTATTTGTCATTGTGTAACAGGTTGGACAAAAAATAAACTGTGGCTCCAAATCAAAATGAAAACCATTAGACATGGAGGAGAAGAGATATTGCATTGATGAATCTCACAGCCTGACGGAAGAAGCTGCTCTGCAGTCTGGTGGTCCAGTGGATACTTCTGTATCTTTAGTCTGATGGCAGCAGGATGAACAGGCTCCGGGGTATCGATGATGTTTGGACAGTTTTGATCACTCGTTGCAGAGTCCTCCTGTCCTGGGACGAGCACATCCCATGCCAGTTTGTGATGTTTCAGTCAGATACTTTCAATCGCTCCGTTTTAGAAGTGAACAAGAACTTGGCTGAATAACTTTGCTCTCTTAGGTAATCTTAAGAAATACAGCAGTTATTGAGCTTTTTTAACCAGGGCAGAGACGTGTGAAGTCCATCACAGGTTCTCTGTTATGTTGATTCCCAGAAACTTCAAACTGCTCACTTGCTCCACCTCAGCTCCACTGATGGAGACAAGGTTGTGTTTAATATGTTTAGCTCTTTGAAGGTAACAATGTCTTTTCCACATGTATAGCCACATACGGCCTTTTCAGGAAGCAGCCTTGGGTTCACATATCACCTATGGCTTTAAGACAAAAGTGTCAGCACTCGATGTTCATCATGAAGTTACAATGCTTCCACTACAGACGGCCACACAGCTACGCAGAGGCCCAGATGTCTGACCGTGGCTGAATCCTAAACTTTTGGGCATCTGTTGTTTCTAGGTATCAGCTGTTTACGTCTAGTGTTCCTGAGATGTCTCCAACTCTTTGTATGTTATTGGTTTAAGTCCTATCTAGAAGACAGGAAGTACTTTGTTGAAATTGGTAACTGTGTCTCAGACCACATGGCCTTGACCTGTGGGGTGCCCCAAGGGTCAATCCTGGGACCCCTTCTGTTCAATCTTTACATGCTGCCTTTAGGCCAGTTAATACAAAGTAATAATGTGTCCTACCACAACTATGCAGACGACACTCAGATCTATGTCTCACTGACAGCAGGTGAATATGGACCAGTGGATTCACTCTGTCACTGCATCCAACAGGTCAGTCTGTGGATGCAAAACAACTTTCTCCAGCTAAATTCAGACAAGACTTAAGTCATCGTATTTGGTCCGCAGAAACAAAGAGAAAGTCTCAGCAGTCACCTCCAGTCTCTCTCTCTAAAACCTACAAATCAGGTTAGAAATCTCGGGGTAATAATGGACTCAGACTTGAACTTCAACAGCCACATCATATCGATAACATCAGCAGCCTTTTACAATCTAAAAAACATTGCCAAAATCAAAGGTATAGTGTCTAAACCTGACCTGGAGAGACTTATCCATGCATTTGTCTCCAGTAGGTTAGACTACTGTAACGGCCTGCTCACTGGCCTCTCCAAACGAGCTGTAAGACAGCTGCAGTACATCCAGAATGCTGCTGCTCGGGTCCTGACCAGAACCAGGAAGTACGAGCACATTAGTCCTGTGCTCAGGTCCCTACACTGGCTTCCTGTGGCTCAGAGAATAGACTTTAAAGCAGCTCTGCTTGTGTACAAGTCTCTCCACGGCCTAACACCAAAGTACATCTCTGACATGTTAGTGCCATATGAACCATCTCGGACTCTGAGGACCTCAGGGACCGGCCTCCTGCTGGTGCCCAGAGTCAGGACTAAACATGGAGAATCAGGTTTCCAGTTTTATGCAGCTAAAATCTGGAACAGTCTTTCTGAAGATGAGAGACAGGCCTCTACACTGACAATGTTCAAATCTAGGCTCAAAACAGCTCTGTTTAACTGTGCATATGACTGAAAGGACCTTATCTGCACTCTTCTCTTTTAAAGTTCATTTTATCATGATTATTTTTGTTTTTATCTTGTATTGTGACTTTAATGCATTTTTCTTGTTCTGTAAAGCACTTTGAATTACCTTGTGTACGAATTGTGCGCTACAAATAAACTTGCCTTGCCTTGCCTTGCCTTTCTCACACCCACATTTCCACGAGAACTCACATGCACTCACATCGACCATACACACACCACTATTTGCACGGAAACTTTTTACCTCACAGGCACACTTTACATACACACTCATACTCTCCATGTCTTTAAAATAATGTGACTCTATGCTGAGGGTCAGACTTTCTTCTCAGCTGATGGACTGCCCATCACTGATCATTCTGATTGTCTCCATTCTTGCACGATTTTTTTTGCTTCTACTGTAATAAAGACTCACAAAGGCAGTATTTGCTTCAAGATCCAAGACAGACTTGTTTTTCTACAACAAAACTTTATTCTTTAAGACATTTTGTTTTCAAAAACACTTTTTCTTCATCTCTTCATTTACTTTTTCAATTTATTTATTAAAAATCACAAATTTGGTAACATTTGAACAAAGAGTTTATTGATCAGTTTTAAAACAGAGTCATCAGAGCACATTATGTTAAAGTCAGTTTGACTGATTGTCTATAGAACAATAAAATTATTTATTAAACTTTTTCATTCCAGCCAGAATAAAATCAGCCCTGAGGCAAGCATGATGTTCAAGAAGAACACAATTATTTGTCTTTTGTCTTGTGTTAATGAACGTTCTTTAAAAAAATTATTGTTCTAATTTTCAACTACTTGTTAAACAGAAAGGAATACGATCAAGAGTGTTCATTAAATAATCAGAGTTTAAGGTCCAAGTTTATTAAATTTAAAATAAAAAGTTTTTAAACCAAAGCCCTGAACGGGATGAGCTGCATATTTAAAAGATGTATGGGTCACTGATCCAGAGAGAGACACCTTGCATCATCATCGTCATCATCATCATCATCATCATCATGCTCCAGTGCTCTGGGAGAGTTTATAGTCCTGAGACTTGAAGACTGGATGACTGACAGCTGTCCTTCATCACAGCAGAAGACACAGAAATCCTGGTCCTCATCACAAACATGACGTCCATCTGCGTCCTCATCTGGACTCTCCTCTGCTGCTGCTTCACAGGTAAAGTCCAGAGAATCAAACTCCTCTCCTCTGTCAACATGTGTCCCTGTGAAATCAAGGCCACAAAAGCATGACGCTGCTCTCTGTCTTTGTCTCTGTGTCCTCAGAGTCCAGAGGACAGGTCACAGTGACTCAGCCTGCAGCAGTCAGCTCTGCTCCAGGAGGCTCCGTCTCCATCTCATGTAGGGCCAGTCAGAATGTTTATAACAATAACTATATGCACTGGTACCAACAGAAAGATGGAGGTGTTCCTAAACTGCTTATATACACTGCTAGCACTCGACAATCAGGGATTCCAGGTCGTTTTTCAGGCAGTGGATCTGGATCTGCCTTCACTCTGACCATCAGTGGAGTCCAGGCTGAAGATGCAGCAGTTTACTACTGTCAGAGTTATCATGAGATCAACAGTCAGTATGTGTTCACACAGTGAAAAAGCGTGGTACAAAAACCTCCCTCAGTCAGACTGAATAGAAACTGAAGTGACAGCTGCAGCTGGAAGTTTCTGCACACACTGACACACTTCCCTGAGGACACACGTGTTCATTTAAGCGTGTTTGCTGTGTTTATTTTACTATCCTGGGCCTGTCTGCCTGTCTGTCTGTCTGTCTGCCTGCAGCTATAATTATACCTGAGAGATCCTCTTCAATCAAAGTAACATGAGCACATACAAATATTTCCACAATAGAAGATCCTCATCTAAAATCGTTTGACATATAAAACCTTCAAGAAGGAAAAAAAAGTTAAGAATTAAATATAATTCTAAATATTTGACTAACTTCAACACACAATCGGGTTCCTCCACCGAATGTGTACCACAGTGATACAAACTCATTGAGCCATTGTACAAAAACTTCTCACTGCAGAGACACACGGCTCTCTGACTGAAACACTAAACTAACAACAACTACATTCAACCTTTACAATCAAAGTACAGCAGACAATAACTCACAAATAACATGGCTGTTTTTCGAAGTGAAATCAATTTGAGGAAATCTTGGTTTATATTTAGAGCAGCACTAAGTAAGACTTCGGCTTTTTAGCTCTCTAGGGGCCTCTATGGTCATTGGGTGTAATTGCGCGGTCGTAAAACAGAGCGCCTCACACCATCGTGCATTTGTTGACATACAGAGGGAGGAGAAGCGAGCCGACAGGACATCCCAAGAGACAAATAAACCATGCAGACTGATAAGGTACAGTCTGATCATGTTTCTATTTGAATAAATCATCATGTACTTACAAGTCCAACAATAACAGGGCTAAATCAGCATCAGTCGGACATTCTGCCTCGTCTTTCAGCTCACGCCAGCGAGTGAACGCCAGGCCAGTGTTTATCCCTGTCCGGACACTTAGCTTGTTACTCTCCAGCTTTCTTTTTTCGCCTCCTCAGATAAACATTTCTTTTCTTTGGGTTTTTCACTGCTTCCGCCATAACAACACTACATGTAGCTTTCTTCTTCTTCTTCTTGTTTAATGGCAGGTGGCATCCAACGTCAGAAGAGTATTACCGCCCTCCACTGTGCAGAAGTGTGAGCCAGAGGTCCCTATTTCCATTAGGAAAATAAGTGCATATTTACCTTAAACTTAATTCTGTTCGTTAAATCTGTTTTAAAAATTCATAAACTACTTTATATTCTCTTTTTCCCAACGATTAGCTTTCACCTTGAGGGGGAAGTGACGTATGCTGTAAAGCAGCCAAAGCAGTAAAAATTTTAGTTTTAATCTTCCACATTTTTTAATGTGGAAGTGTCCCTACCATCCACATCGAAGTTACTTAGAGACAGTCAAGGTGATACAGACCCCCTCAGACCATGACAGAGGTGTCATTCAACCTGTTGTAAGGCGATGTACCATCAAAATGATTCTAGAAATATTATATTAAGGTGGAAAAACTACAAAGTGTTGGTTTAAGACCTGAATAATTTAAGGTCAAATTTGTCTTGATATTTCCCAAAGAAAAACTTACTTCATAAAAGTAAAGGCCCCAAACTTTACCCTAAAAACATAGACTGAAGATCAGACCACCAAAATGTCTCACTAATTTAAGTTTAATTGACTTACTGTCAACATTCAGTCTGACCAAAAGTCCACCACAGTGACACAAATTCATTGAGACAAACGGCTCTCTGCCTTTAACACAAAGTCAACAGTTGAGTCTTTGCCCATAGAATGTCTATGAAAAGAGAAATAAAAATGCATTCAAGGAAATTAGGTTCCTATTACGTTTATTTATCAGTGTGCACTACAAAATTAAATTGTGGCTCCAAAACAAAAACAAAAAAATTAGACATGAAGGAGAGCAGATGGTGCATTGATGAATCTCACAGCCTGAAGGAAGAAGCTGTTTTGCAGTCTGGTGGTCCAGCGGATACTTCTGTATCTTTAGTCTGATGGCAGCAGGATGAACAGGCTGTGGCTGGGGTGGGTGTTGTCCTCCAGTATCCTTTGGGTTCTCCTCAGGCACCTCACCTCACAAATATCACCAATGCCTGGTTGATGACTGATGATGTTTTGGGCAGTTTTAATCACTCATTGCAGAGTCATCCTGTCCTGGGTCGAGCACATCCCATGCCAGTTTGTGATGTTTCACTCAGGATGTTTCCAATCGCTCCTTTGTGGAAGTGAACAAAAACTTGGCAGAATAACTTTGCATTCTTAAGTGTCCGAAATACAGCACTTTTTGAGCTTTTTGACCAGGGCAGAGACATGTGAAATCCATGACAGGTTCTCTGTTGTGTTGATTCCCAGGAACTTCAAACTGCTCACTTGCTCCACCTCAGCTCCACTGATCTAGACAGGGTTGTGTGTCTTTGCCTCCTTTTTTCTAAAATCAACTATCAGCTCTTTGGTTTTATTGACGCCGACAGTAAGTTGTTTTCTGTGCACTATTTCACAAGATGGTTGGTTTCGTTCTGACATGAAGTCTCATCATTGTTGGAAATCTGGCCCATAATGGTGGTATGAACTTCACAACAGAGTTCTCTCCATGTCGGGGGGGCAGTTTTCGTTGTACAGTGTAAACAGGGGGGGTCTGAGCACACAGCCGTGGGGGGCTCCAGTGGAGCACTAGAGTGGAGGAGGAGAGACTGCTGATCTGAACTGACTCTGGGTCTGTTTGTGATGAAGTCCAGTATCCAGCTGCAGAGAGTGGCACTGATGCCCAGAGTGTTCAGTTTTCCAATCAGCTTCATGTGAGAGATTGTGTTAACAAGGCAATAACAAGATTTTGAAGTAAAACAAAATCATATGTCTTTTGTCCTTTTTTGATGACGTTATTTTTTAGAGTTTAAGGTCCATGCTTATTAAATTTGAATGAGTTTTTATACCCAAAACCCTGAAGAGGATAAGTCGCAAATTTTAAAGATGAAAGGGTAATTGACTCTTAATAGATAAAAAATGAGTGCTGATTTGCCTGTTGATATCAGTCTGATCCATATAGAGACACTTTGCATCATCATCATCATCATCATTATCATCATCATGGTCCAGTGCTCTGGGAGAGTTTATAGTCCTGAGACTTGAAGACTGGATGACTGACAGCTGTCCTTCATCACAGCAGAAGACACAGAAATCCTGGTCCTCATCACAAACATGACGTCCATCTGCGTCCTCATCTGGACTCTCCTCTGCTGCTGCTTCACAGGTAAAGTCCAGAGAATCAAACTCCTCTCCTCTGTCAACATGTCCTCTGAAATCAAGGCCACAAAAGCATGACGCTGCTCTCTGTCTTTGTCTCTGTGTCCTCAGAGTCCAGAGGACAGTTCACAGTGACTCAGCCTGCAGCAGTCAGCTCTGCTCCGGGAGGCTCCGTCTCCATCTCATGTAGGACCAGCCAGAATGTTCATGGCAATAACTGGTTGCACTGGTACCAACAGAAAGATGGAGGTGTTCCTAAACTCCTAATTTACACTGCTACCACTCAACAATCAGGGATTCCAGATCGTTTTTCAGGCAGTGGATCACACTCGTCCTTCACTCTGACCATCAGTGGAGTCCAGGCTGAAGATGCAGCAGTTTACTACTGTCAGAGTGAACACTACATCAACAGTCAGTGGGTGTTCACACAGTGAAAAAGCGTGGTACAAAAACCTCCCTCAGTCAGACTGAACAGAAACTGAAGTGACTGCTTCAGCTGGAAGTTTCTGCACACACTGACACACTTTACTGAGGACACACATGTTCATTTAAGTGTGGTTGCTCTGTTTAGTTAACTGTCCCTGGCCTGTCTCTCCATCTGTCTGTCTGTCTGTCTGTCTGCAGCCATTATCATACCTGAGAGATCCTCTTTCATCAAAGTTACATAAGAACATATGGATTTTTCCCCATCAGAGGATCCTCATCTTAAATAGTTTGACGTATAATCATTCAAGAAGGAAAATAAGTTAGGAATTAAATATAATTCTAAATATTTGACTGACTTCAGCATCCAGTCTGGTTCCTCCACTGAACGTGAGCCACAGTGATACAAACTCATTGAGCCGTTGTACAAAAACCTCTGACTGTAGAGACACACGGCTCTCTGACTTTTACATTGAACTAAAAATAACAAAGTTCATCTTTTACAATTAAATTACAGCAGACAATTTCTCACAAATAACAGTACTGAGTTTACAATATTTATGAATTTTTCTCACACTTATTTTCTTGTCCTTGATGCCTAAATGTTTGAGGATCACATTTTGTCATCATTTTCTCTCAAATAAGACAAAACTTCAGAAACTAAAGGACAGAATTTTACCTGTTAACTAAAATATGAGGAAATTAGCACAGAAAAGCTCACTGATGTAAAGAAAAGATCATTATATTTGACTTACAGCCAACATCCAGTCTGGTTCCTCCACCGAACGTGTACCACAGTGATACAAACTCATTGAGCCGTCGTACAAAAACCTCTGACTGTAGAGACACACGGCTCTCTGACTTCAACACTGAACTAAAAATAACTACATTCAACATTTACAACCAAACTAAAGCAGACAATAACTCATAAATCACATGACTGGCTTTAGAAGTTAAATCGATTTTGAGGAAATCTTTGTTTATATTCAAGACCAGAATGATTTAAGGTCACATTTGTCTGGATGATTCCCAAAGAAAAGTTTACTTTATAAAAGAAAAGCCCCCAAACGTTACCCTAAAACTATAAATATAAAGATCGGACCACCAAAATGTCACACTAAAGTAAGTAAAGATCATTACAAGTGACTTACTGTCAACATTCAGTCTAACCAAAAGTCCACCACAGTGACACAAATTCGTTGAGAAACATGGCTCTCTGACTTTAACACAAAGTCAACAAATGAGTCTCTGCCTGCAAAATGTCAAAAACAAACAAACAAAAAAAAAAAAAACGAACAAACAAAGAAAAATTAACAGAAATAAACAAGGATTCAAGGAATTTTACTTGTCATTTCATAATGAATTAAATTGTGGCTCCAATAGAAAAACAAAACCATTAGACATGGTGGAGAGCAGGTGGTGCATTGATCAATCTCATTGTCATGCTACTATTCTGTTTTAGCTAAGTTACCCATGCTGTTCATGATTTGTATCTTGTCTTGTGTTTCCTGTTTTACTTTGAAAATTCATCTGCCTTTTCTTGTCTGATTAGGTTTTGCTTCCTGTCTGGCATTGTCACACCTCATCCCTGATAGTGCTTCCCCAGCTGTGTCTCATCACCGATATTCACTTCATGTATTCAACCCTCGCGTCTTCCCCTGTGTTGTTGCCAGATTGTTTGTACCCCAGAGTCACTTTCCAGGCGTTTATTCATAGTCACAGTCTTGATCTCGACAATCTTTTTTTTGGGACCCTGCCTTTTGCCTCGTGCTTTGGAATCCTTTTCCTGATCTTGCCTGCCTTACTGTGTATCGACCTAGACTGTTCAACAGCTGCCTTTGCTTTATGGACTCAAGTTGTCTGCCTTTGTGCCTGCTTTGTTCATGACACTAACAGCCTGAAGGAAGAAGCTGCTCTGCAGTCTGGTGGTCCAGCGGATACTTCTGTATCTTTAGTCTGATGGCAGCAGGATGAACAGGCTGTGGCTGGGGTGGGTTCTATCCTCCAGTATCCTTTGGGTTTTGCACAGGCCTCACAGATATCACCAATGCTCGGGGGATGGGTACTGATGATGTTTAGGGCAGTTTTAATCACTTGTTGCAGAGTCCTCCTGTCCTGGCCTGAGCACATCCCATGCCAGTTTGTGATGTTTTCAGTCAGGATACTTTCAATCGCTCCATTTTAGAAGTGAACAAGAACTTGGTGCAGGAATTTTACTTTCTTGGGTTTCCTTTAGAAATACCACTGTTTTTGAGCTTTTTTATCAGGGCAGAGACATGTGAAGTCCATGACAGGTTCTCTGTTGTGTTGATTCCCAAGACCTTCAAACTGCTCACCTGCTCCACCTCAGCTCCATTGATGGAGACAGGGTTGTGTGTCTTTGTCTCGTTTTTTCTAAAATCAACTATCAGCTCTGTGGTTTTACTGACGTTGAGCATTAAGTTGTTTTCTGTGCAACATTTTGCAAGATGGTTGATTTCCTCCTGATATGAAGTCTCATCATTGTTGGAAATCTGGCCAATGAGGCCAATGATGGTGGTGTGAACTTCACAACAGAGTTCTCTCCATGTCGCGGGGGGCAGTTTTGGTTGTACAGTGTGAACAGGAGGGGTCTGAGCACACAGCCGTGGGGGGCTCCAGTGGAGCACTAGAGTGGAGGAGGAGAGACTGCTGATCTGAACTGACTCGGGGTCTGTTTGTGATGAAGTCCAGTATCCAGCTGCAGAGAGTGGCACTGATGCCCAGAGTGTTCAGTTTTCCAATCAGCTTCATGGGGGAGATTGTGTTTATGCTGAGCTGAAATCAACAAACAGTATTCTGACGTAGGTGTTGCTTTTCTCAAGGTGAGTGAAGACTGAGTGAGGGCAGTGGAGATGGCCTCTTCTGTGGATTTTTTGGTTCTGGATGTAAACCGGTGAGGGTCCAGACTGGCAGGGATGTTGTTCTTTATGTGCTGGAGAACCAGTTTCTCAGAGACTTCATCAGGATGGGGGTGAGGGCCACAGGGCAGTACTCATTTAGATCAGAAACTTCAGACTTTTTAGGCACAGGGACGATGGAGGCAGTCCTTAAGCAGGTGAGAACACTCTTCTGTGACAGTGATATGTTAAAAATGTCAGTAATGACATCTACTGGCTGGTTGGCACATGTTTTAAGTACACGGCCCAGCAGCTTCACTCATAGTCACTTTCAACAGGACATCAGCTGTGGAGACTGACAGTGGCTGGTCCTCTGGAGGTGGAGTAGACTTTACAGCTGACTCTGTGTTGAGGAGGTCAAAGCCAGCATAAAATCTGTTTAGCTCATCTGGTAACGTGGCCTCACACATGAAAACAGCACTCCTGTTGTTGTATCCTGAAACACTTTTGGCCGCCTGCCACATGTCTTTGCTGTTGTTAGTGTTGAGGTCTCTCTCCAGTCTCTGCTGATGCCTTCACTTTGCCTCCTTGATGCCAGCTTTCAGTTTTGCTCTGGCAGTGTTGTAAGCTTCTTTGTCACCCGTCTTAAAGGCCTTTTTGGCTCTAGGTAGAGCTCTCACCTCTCCATTCAGCCAGGCTTTCTCATTAGGGAATGACTTTACTGTCCTTATTTTGACCACATCATCAGCACATTAGCTGAGGTCACTGATGATGTGTATTCTTCTAGGTCAATCTGGTTTTCCTGGGTGGCAGCATCTCTGAACATCTGCCAGTCTGTGTATTCAAAACAGTCCTGTAGAGCTGCTGTAGCTTCATCTGTCAATAACACATTATTACAATTTTCAGAAACTGCCATGGAAATTCACTATTGCATGGACATTTAATATGTTTAGCCCTTGGAAGGTAACAATGTCTTCACCACATTTATAGCCACATATGGCCTTTTCAGGGAGCAGTCTTGGGTTCACATATCACCTATGACATTAAAACATAAGAGTCAGGAGACAGGATGTTCTTCATAAAGTTACGATGCTTCTTCTACAGAGGGCCACACAGCTGCACAGAGGCCCAGATGTCTGACCGTGGCTGAATCCTAAACTTTTGTGCATCTGTTGTTCACGTTTCTAGGTATCAGCTGTTTATGTCTAGTGCTCCTGAGATGTCTCCAACTCTTTGTATGTTGTGTTTATCACACCCACTTTCTCACAAAAACTCACATAGACTAACACAGGCCAAAAACACACCACAATATGTGCTCATAGTTTTTACCTCTCAGGCACACTTCACAAACACACACATACACTCAGAGTCTTTAAAATAGTGTGACTCTATGCTGAGGGTCAGACTTTCTTCTCAGCTGTCAGACTGCCCGTCCCTGATCATTCTGATTGTCTCCATCTTTGCATGATTGTATCTATTCTTTTGTAATAAAGACTAACAAAGGCAGTATTTGGTTCAAGATCCTTTATTTCACATTTCGGGGGAAGATAGACTATTTTTTCTACAACAATACCTAATTCTTTCTGTCAAATATATTTTTTAACAACAATTTTTCCTTCATGTCTTTATTGACTTATTAAATACATTTATTGCAGATCAGAAATTTGGTAAATTTGAATAAAGACTTTATTGATCAGTTAAACAGTGTCATCAGAACACTTCATGTTCAAATAAGTCAGACTGATTATATATAGAACAATAAAATTATTCATTAAACTTATTCATTCCAGTCAGAAAAAAATCAACAGCCAGGCAAAAGCATGTTTGTAAAGTAAAACTAAACTATATGTCTTTTTTCTTTGTTTGATGAACATTATTTTTTTGAGTTTAAGATCCATGTTTATTAAATATAAATGATTATTTTTTCCTAAAAACCCTGAACAGGGTGAACAGCATATTTAAAAGATGTATGGGACATTGACTCTTAATAAATAAAAAATGAGTTCTGATTTGCCTGTTGATCAGTCTGACCCAGAGAGAGAGACACTTGACATCATCATCATCATCATCATCATCATCATCATCATCATCATCATCATCATCATCATGCTCCACTGCTCTGGGAGAGTTTATAGTCCTCAGACTTGAAGACTGGATGACTGACAGCTGTCCTTCATCACAGCAGAAGACACAGAAATCCTGGTCCTCATCACAAACATGACGTCCATCTGCTTCCTCATCTGGACTGTCCTCTGCTGCTGCTTCACAGGTAAAGTCCAGAGAATCAAACTCCTCTCCTCTGTCAACATGTGTCCCTCTGAAATCAAGGCCACAAAAGCATGACGCTGCTCTCTGTCTTTGTCTCTGTGTCCTCAGAGTCCAGAGGACATGTCACAGTGACTCAGCCTACAGCAGTCAGCTCTGCTCCGGGAGGCTCCGTCTCCATCTCATGTAGGACCAGTCAGAATGTTTATAACAATAACTATATGCACTGGTACCAACAGAAAGATGGAGGTGTTCCTACAGCCCTTATATTCGCTGCCAGCACTCGAGCATCAGGGATTCCAGGTCGTTTCTCAGGCAGTGGATCTGGATCTGCCTTCACTCTGACCATCAGTGGAGTCCAGGCTGAAGATGCAGCAGTTTACTACTGTCAGAGTGAAAACTGGATCAACAGCCAGCTTGGGTTCACACAGTGAAAAAGTATTGTACAAAAACCTCCCTCAGGCAGCTGGAAGTTTCTGCACACACTGACACACTTCACTGAGAACACACTTGTTCATTAAAGTGTTTTTTCCCCTGTTTAGTTTACTGTCCCTGGCATTGATCCTCTTTAATCAAAGTAAAATAAGCACATACACGTATTTCTAGAATAGAAGATGCTCACCTTAAAAGAGTCTGAGATATTAAAGCTTCATAATGATGAAAATAAGTCCGTAAATAAAGTATCATTCTTAATATTTGACTTTCCTTTGATAAAGAAATGCAGTCAAGATCAGATCAAACTGCTACTGAAGCTGTTAGCATCTATGCTAATCCCGGAATAAGCAGTCACTTCCTGCTGTCATCTTCTTCCTCTTCCTGCTCCAAAGGACTCTGATTGGGCTGTGCTGCTTTGGACCGGTCACAGTCGTAGATTGGAGCTTGGCAAAATGGATCTACCTCATTACAGATAATGAATCATGCAGGTCCAGCTGCTGTGCAAGGTTAGAACCTCTGAGTCGTGCAGAGCAGTGAGATGAGTCTCCCACTGCTGCTGCTTCTCTGTCCCTCCAGGATGTTGTGAGGGGATGGTCACTGTTGTTCAGGATGGCCTGCACTGTGCTGCATGTACATCTCTCTGCCACAGTCCCACGTGAGTCCAAACTCCTGCCAAGCTCAGAGGCAGCCTTCCTCACCAGCCTGTCCAGCCTCCTGGTGTTTATATCAGTCATCCTGCCCCCCAGCAGCCTGCAGCACAGACCAGAACACTGACAACCACTGACAGACAGAACATGTGCAGCATTTCACCTCAAACATCCAAAGACCTGAGCCGGCTCTGCCCCTTCAGGTACAGGACATCTGTGTCCATAGACCGGTCCAGCTTGTTGTCAAGGTGCACACCCAAGTCCTTATAGGTACAAGCTACACAGGTTCTCATTGTATAATTTAATTTACCATTTACTGTATTATTATCAGCTGAGGGTTGTCATCTCACTGTCACTGGTTTCTTTAAACAGAACAACTTGGCTGTACCAATTAGCAGACCTTTTCATCCCATCATAATTGTTCGTCTATTTGCTTGAAAGAAGCTCCGTGATAGAAACAGCAGAGCTGGTTTAGGGCCCAGTGTGATATTTGACGGCACCCCCTGGTGTGCATATGTTTGTCAAATGAAGCTCGGTTTGTAATATTTGATGATTCACCATTTCATGACTGTGAAAGTCACTTTTAAAAACACGGTGGTAAGAATTACAGATTGAATCTTTTACTCATGCATTATCTCATGATCAGAGAGCCTTGTTAATAAGTAAAATAACATAATTAAAATCAAGGTTGTGACCTAAATTGTGATGAAAAGAGAGAAAAGTCCAGCTGAATGTGAAGCTCTTGGTCTGTGGAGTGTGGCAGTATCGTCAGGCTGAGGGTCACTCGACCGCACAGAGAGATTTTTGTGATATAAACCAAACTGTGTCCTGTAGGTGACAGCAGAGAAGGCCTCTACATCTGCTGGTCTGAGTCAGAAAAAAGATGAAACTGGTCTCAGATGTTTCACTTCCCTCTCTTACATCAGTTCTACCGGCAGCAGACAGGCATCACTGCTCAACCTCTGCAGCAGACAAGTTTCAGTTCTAAAGATGATGATGCAAGCAGATATTTTACCTCTGATTATCACCACTTGTTCAGATAACTTTATGATTCTCCGGTGAATTTTATTTTTTAGTTTCATACAGCAAACTTCACATGACCCTGTTTTCTTTAATGAAATTCATATTGATCACAATAAAATCATCCAGAAAGACAATTAAACGTAACCTACTGCCATGGAAAAAAAAGATTAAATAAAAGAGCACAATTCACATGAGACTGATGATTTTAATATGTCGATTAAATTAATTGATATGAACAATGTCTTTTTCTGGACCACCTCCTCTGCTAGATCAATCAATCAATCAATCAATCAATCAATCTTTATTTTAATTGTGCCAATTCATAACAAGTGTTATCTAAAGACACTTTATAACAGAGCAGGCTGTAGCCAAACACTTTATTTATAGATACACATATAAACATATACACAAACATATTTGTAAATACACATATATTGATCCAGAGGTGTGTCCATCCAGGCAGAGACAAAGGGACTAAAAATAAGAATTTATGATGGAGACAAACACATGGACACCCAGACAATAAATTTGTTCTCATCATATTTGTCTCTGCTGAACTGCCATAAAATTGGGTTTAACTGGTCCAACAATATGAATTTATGTTAAAATTATTATTATTATTGTTATTATTATTATTATTATTATTATTATTATTATTATTTATAACCAAGAATCATCTTTAGATTGACTCATTATTTAATGAAAAAATATTCATAGACTCAGGAAATCTAAGTAATCATAACGGTCTAATTAAAGACTTTTTGTGTATTATTGAACTCATAATCTGTCACTTTTTTGTTTGCTTGTTTCACAACATATTTTATTTGTGATGTTTTTTTAAAGTAACAATAAGCAACATTTCCAGCTTAAAATCCTACAGATACTTTCCTGATCAAATGAAAAAGTGATCCTGATCTGTAAAATGGTTTCAGATTACACACCTATCTCTTTGTTGCCTCAGTTTTCTAAAATACTTGAAAAATTATTTGTAATAGACTTACCGTCTTTGTCAAGAAAGTAAGATACTGAATGACCATCAAAATGGATTAAGGAGCAATCGCTCAACATCTCTAGCAGTGCAGGAATTTGTAGAAAATGCAGCAACAGCAGTTGATAGGAAACAGTTTACTGTTGGTGTGTTTATTGATTAATGAAAAGGATTTGATACTATTGATCACTTCTTACTTCTAAAGACATGTGAACATTATGGTATTAGAGGGGCTGCACAACATTGGCTGAGCAGTTACGTAAAGCATGGTCTTCATTATGTAAAAATACACGCTACTAAATCAAATCTGTAAAAAGGAACTTGTGGCGTCCCACAGGTTCAGTAATAGGACCTAATACATTCATACTTTATCCACATCTACACATTATCTGATATATTAAAATTTGTGATGTATGCGGACAATGCTAATCTATTTTGTTCTGAATAAAATGCATTGACTAGAATCAGAAGATGAAGAGCTGATTATGTTGAAAACAAGGTTCAACTTAAGTAAGTTAACATTAAATGAAAATAAAACAAAATATACAGTGTTTGGTGGCACAAGGACCAACTGTGACATAAAGATGAATCTATATGTTGCAGAAATTAAAAAATGTTGTGAAGCGAGTAATCATGGATCATGGATCTTACGTGAAAATCACATATAGAAGACATTAAATTATCCGTTATCTGTTGCAAATGTTTATTTAAAAAGGATTTTTGAATAAGAGCTGTTGTAAGATGTTGTACTGTTCACTTAAAATGCCTTATATGTCATACTGTGCCAAAACCTGTTATTCACAAGTTTGTGTGAAATGACTATTTTATGTTTGTTTTTTTTTAACATTCATGTAACCTAGATAAACATATTTATTTATTTATTCATTCAAAATGAGAGTCCATTGTTGGCCTAACAGTGAATTAAGTTTTAACTGGAAGAATGGTGTGTCTCTTAGCCAACACCATTGTATCAAAAAACAGGGAGATGGGCGAACGGCTTCTTTTTAGCTGGAGGTTGTTTTGTAGAAACTGGTGCTGTGAAGCCTTCATACATCAAACTGTCATTGATGTCAGGCAGGACACTGGGGCAGTATTTCCTGTTGAGGTGTTCTTTTCAACCTTAAAACTACAGTTTTTGAGGTCAAAAAGTTACATAATGTTGCTGTAAGTGGGTACTTTGTTAAAAATGTGTTAAAATCTGTGGCTTTGAAATTAGTCAGATGTTTACTTTCCTTTTGATACACAATCAGACCAGAATAAAGCAAAAAAGTAAAATTATATAAAAATGGCTTTCCAATCAACACTTTCTAAGTTAATAACCCAATTTAAAAAGCCATTTCCATATACACTCATTTTGCATCATCATCATCGTCATCATCATCATCATCATGCTTCAGTGCTCTGGGAGAGTTTATAGTCCTGAGACTTGAAGACTGGATGACTGACAGCTGTCCTTCATCACAGCAGAAGACACAGAAATCCTGGTCCTCATCACAAACATGACGTCCATCTGCGTCCTCATCTGGACTCTCCTCTGCTGCTGCTTCACAGGTAAAGTCCAGAGAATCAAAGTCCTCTCCTCTGTCAACATGTGTCCCTCTGAAATCAAGGCCACAAAAGCATGACGCTGCTCTCTGTCTTTGTCTCTGTGTCCTCAGAGTCCAGAGGACAGTTCACACTGACTCAGCCTGCAGCAGTCAGCTCTGCTCCGGGAGGCTCCGTCTCCATCTCATGTAGGGCCAGTCAGAGTGTTTATAACAATAACTATATGCACTGGTACCAACAGAAAGATGGAGGTGTTCCTAAACTGCTTATAAACACTGCTAGCACTCGACAATCAGGGATTCCAGTTCGTTTTTCAGGCAGTGGATCAAACTCTGACTTCACTCTGACCATCAGTGGAGTCCAGGCTGAAGATGCAGCAGTTTACTACTGTCAGAGTCTTCATTACCCCAACAGTCAGTGGGTGTTCACACAGTGAAAAAGCGTGGTACAAAAACCTCCCTCAGTCAGACTGAACAGAAGCTGAAGTGACTGCTGCAGCTGGAAGTTTCTTCACACACTGACACACTTCACTGAGAACACACTTGTTCATTAACGTGTGTTTGCTCTGTTTAGTTTACTGCGTCTGTCTGTCTGTATGTCTGTAGCCATTATTATACCTGAGAGATCCTCTTTAATCAAAGTTACATAAGCACATATGGATTTTTCCCCATCAGAAGATTCTCATCATCCTAAACTTTTGGGGACCTGTTGATCACGTTTCTAGGTATCAGCTGTTTATGCCTAGTTTTCCTGAGATGTCTCCAATGCATTGTATGTTATGTTTCTCACACCCACCTTCTTACAAGAACTTTTATGCACTCACTTAGTCCATACACAAACCAATACATGTGCTCATAGTTTTAACCTCACAGGCACACTTCACATACACACACATGCACTCCATGTCTTTAAAATAATGTGACTCTGTGCTGAGGGTCAGACTTTCTTCTCAGCTGATGGACTGCCCTTCGCTGATCATTCTGATTGTCTCCATTCTTGCAAGATTGTATTTTTTCTTTTGTGATGAAGACTCATAAAGGCAATGTTTTGATCAAGATCCTTAATTTCACCTTTTTTGAGGAAGATAGACTATTTTTTCAACAACAAAACTTAAATCTTTCAGAAAAGTGTATGGTTTTTTGAAACTATTTTTTCGTCATCTCTTTTTTGACTTATTCAATAAATTCATTGCAGATCATAAATTTGGTAAATTTGAACAAAGAGATTATTGATCAGTTATAAAACAGTGTCATCAGAGCACTTAATGTTAATTTTCAGTTAGACTGATTATATATAGAACAATAAAATTATTCATTAAACTTCTTCATTCCAGTCAGAAAAAAATCAACTGTCAGGCAAAAACAAGATTTGAAGTAAAACAAAATTATATGTCTTTTGTCTATTTTTAAAGATGTTATTTTTTAGAGTTTAAGGTCCATGCTTATTAAATTTGAGTTTTTATACACAAAACCCTGAAGAGGATAAGTTGCAAATTTATAAGATGTATGGGTAATTTACTCTTAATAGATACAAAATGAGTGCTGATTTGCCTGTTGATATCAGTATGATCCAAAAAGAGACACTTTGCATCATCATCATCATCATCATCAACATCATCATCATCATCATCATCATCATGCTCCAGTGCTCTGGGAGAGTTTATAGTCCTGAGACTTGAAGACTGGATGACTGACAGCTGTCCTTCATCACAGCAGAAGACACAGAAATCCTGGTCCTCATCACAAACATGACGTCCATCTGCGTCCTCATCTGGACTCTCCTCTGCTGCTGCTTCACAGGTAAAGTCCAGAGAATCAAACTCCTCTCCTCTGTCAACATGTGTCCCTCTGAAATCAAGGCCACAAAAGCATGACGCTGCTCTCTGTCTTTGTCTCTGTGTCCTCAGAGTCCAGAGGACAGGTCACAGTGACTCAGCCTGCAGCAGTCAGCTCTGCTCCAGGAGGCTCCGTCTCCATCTCGTGTAGGACCAGTCAGGATGTTTATTATAGCACCTACCACTATTTAGCCTGGTACCAACAGAAAGATGGAGGTGTTCCTAAACTCCTTATTTACTATGCTAGCACTCGACAATCAGGGATTCCAGGTCGTTTTTCAGGCAGTGGATCTGGATCTGCCTTCACTCTGACCATCAGTGGAGTCCAGGCTGAAGATGCAGCAGTTTACTACTGTCAGAGTTATCATGAGATCAACAGTCAGAGTGTGTTCACACAGTGAAAAAGCGTCGTACAAAAACTTCCCTCAGTCAGACTGAACAGAAACTGAAGTGACTGCTGCAGCTGGAAGTTTCTGCACACACTGACACACTTCATTGAGAAAACTCTCTCCTCATTGAACACTTCTATTGTCAACATCTGTCCCTGTGAAATGTAAATCTCCACAGTAAAAACACAACAGATAACACTGCAGTTATTCTAAGTCCATGATAAACTTGGTGGTTTAGGCTCTAAAATGGAGTGTGGCATTTTATGTTGTAAAATGTCAAAAAATCAGAGATCTATTGACTTTCGGAAAACTCACTTCCATTTGATATACCTAAATTTTAATTTTTCTGTTGAAATAAATGACAATAAAAGCAACATGTTTCTTACAGCAGAAAGAAAAATTAGACAGAAAGGTCCTGAACTGATTAAATTTAGCTAAAACCATGTGTCCACTGATCGATATGAAGTATTTCCATGGAGACTCCTGGTTCTTCACATTATTTTTGTTAATAATATGTCCAGTTCCCCCAAAGACCTCCACAAGTCACTCTTGTAACACTTAATGTCACAAAATTTTATTATTACAGTGTTATCAACCGGCAGAACACCTTTTCTTAGCCGACCTCAATAAAAATGTGCCACAGATCAGTAACTTTGAATAAGAAAACAGACCAACATTTCTCATAGAAATTCTAATAGATGGACCCCAAATCAAACAAGATGGTGTTGAAGTTTATTCTTGATGGATACGTTTCTTAGCTGATTGAGTCATTAATACCCAGTATTTCCATGATAACATTTATTACACATTGGGCCCGATCTCTTAAGATCCAATATAACGAGTGCTAAATTGCATGTGACAACCAATAAAATTGCACATGCAATTAGTGGGCGTGTTGTGGGTGATCTACTATCACTGTGTGCGCAATTGATAACAGGCGCAAAAGTGTTGTCGACCATCCCCCTCAAATGAGGATTTTGGTTGTGCTACCAGCTGTCACCATGAATATTTTGGGAGAGCAGAGTGACCGTAAATTAAAAATGAAGTTTGAAGCCTTGGAGTTTGAGGCAAATAAACACACTTGCAGTAACCTTTTTTGCTGTCTGTCATTTTGTTAGACAAGGTCATCACTTTTCCCTCATGCCATATTTTTGTCTGTCATTTCTAATTTTCCTTTTCAGATTCCAATTATACCTAATCAAAATGAACACAGTCACATAGTTACACAGCTTCATCATAAATAACCTTCCATGTGAAGAGCAGTCTTACAGATACACACACACAGACTGCTCGGGAACTCTTGCCTTTTACACACTGACTGTATCACACTCTCGACACTCTGACAGCTACTAAACTCTGATGCAGTCACCTCTGAGTGACAAATGGAGTGGTTCTGGCTATGAGGGGGATCTTTTTCACAGAGGTTAAACAAACTCTTCCACATTGTAGAGTGCAAAACAGAGAGAGTTTACTTTACGGCACACTGGATCTTCCCTCTTATTCCAGTCCATCATAATGACAGACAGCCTCCTAATCTTTCCGTCATTCATCAAAAAATTCAGTCAATGATGGAAAATATTCCGTTAATGTGAGCCCTGCTTCTTGCCACAATGACCTCAGCCCTCTGTGCATAATGCTGTGCCTGTTTTGCACCTGTCTATCAAACGTGCTAAATTTAGACGCAACAACACTGAGGTGCTAAAAGATAACATTTGCATCTCCTCCTTCCAGTACTTTACGAGTTCTGATCATCTGCATGTATTCTGCATATTCATGAAGGCAAACACGCTAAATGGACTGCGCGTGCTATTTTGCTGATTTGGCAGATGCAATCCTCGCTGCACCCTGTTAGTAGATCAGCTTGCAAGCACTATCAAGTTTGCATGGATTTTAATACACGCAAACCTTTAGTAGATCAAGCCCTTAGTTCGGGAACAATGAGCATGCCTCATACGCATCCCATTTCTGTTCAGCAGGTATTTAACTGCACCTTTTCCATTTTCCTCCCTCTTTCATTCTGCTCTCACGTCCCTCCCACCTCAAACCCCCCTTTTTTGACTCTCAGGCTCTCTTTCAGCTCTCTTATCCTCCTCGATGTGAGCGAGGCTCGTACCTACAGACACTGAAGACACGTACTCTCATCCCCTCATCCCATCAACCTTTCATTAAACCAATCAATTTCAACACCATCTCTTATGATTTTGGTTTCATCTCTGAGGATTTCTATTAAAAATGGTCTGTTTTCTCATTCAAAGTTCTTGATCTGTTGCACATTTTCGATGAGATCAATTAAAAAAGTTGTTCTGCTTGTTGATAACACTGCAAAAATTACGTTTTGTGACATTAAGTGTTAAAAGAGTGACTAATGGAGGTCTTTCGGGGAACTGGACATGTTATTAACATAACCATGTAAAGCACGAGGAGTCTCTATGGAAATACCTCATATTGATGCGTCAATAGACACATGGTTTTATCGAAACTTATCATTTCAGGACCTTTCTTTGTAATTATGCTTTCTGCTTTGTTAATATAAAATTCATCTAAACTGATATCAACAATGACTACAGAGCCCAAATCAAATCAGAAGTTATGCCATTTTGACATAATTTGGTGTTACATATAAGTGAACTGACCACTTTGGCCCCCTTAAAAATCTGAAGCGAATTGACCTTTACCTCTTAAAATGAGGTCAATACAAAGTGACATAGGCAGACAGAATGTCATTTAAAGATTTTAAGGAATTCATAAAAGGTGTTCCTGTGAGTTGGATTTCTACTTGAAAAAAACTCACAAGTATGGCTAAAATAAAAAAAAAAAAATAATAATAATAAAAATAATCATAAAATCAAAAAGGAAAATAAAATATATTAATTGCTTCAAAAAACTCAATTTTAAGTAAATTCACACACTGATGTCAGTTTTTTTTATGTATGTCCACTTTGCATCATCATCATCATCATCATGCTCCAGTGCTCTGGGAGAGTTTATAGTCCTGAGACTTGAAGACTGGATGACTGACAGCTGTCCTTCATCACAGCAGAAGACACAGAAATCCTGGTCCTCATCACAAACATGACGTCCATCTGCGTCCTCATCTGGACTCTCCTCTGCTGCTGCTTCACAGGTAAAGTCCAGAGAATCAAACTCCTCTCCTCTGTCAACATGTGTCCCTCTGAAATCAAGGCCACAAAACCATGACGCTGCTCTCTGTCTTTGTCTCTGTGTCCTCAGAGTCCAGAGGACAGGTCACAGTGACTCAGCCTGCAGCAGTCAGCTCTGCTCCGGGAGGCTCCGTCTCCATCTCATGTAGGACCAGTCAGGATGTTTATTATAGCACCTACCACTATTTAGCCTGGTACCAACAGAAAGATGGAGGTGTTCCTAAACTCCTTATTTACATTGTTAGCACTCGAGCATCAGGGATTCCAGATCGTTTTTCAGGCAGTGGATCAAACTCTGACTTCACTCTGACCATCAGTGGAGTCCAGGCTGAAGATGCAGCAGTTTACTACTGTCAGAGTCTTCATTACCCCAACAGTCAGTGGGTGTTCACACAGTGAAAAAGCGTGGTACAAAAACCTCCCTCAGTCAGACTGAACAGAAACTGAAGTGACTGTTGCAGCTGGAAGTTTCTGCACACACTGACACACTTCATTGAGAAAACTCTCTCCTCATTGAACACTTCTATTGTCAACATCTGTCCCTGTGAAATTGTAACCTCTGCAGAAGGGACCCATAGAGGACACAGTAGTTTTACTGAGTCCATGATAAACCTGGTGGTTTAGGCTCTAAAATGGAGACTCTTTGCTGGACGACATGATTAGTGACCTTTTATCCTGTAAAATGTCAATCGGAGATCTATTGACCTTCAGAAAACTCAATTCTATTTGATAAACCTCACTTTTAATTTTTATCAGTAATAAATTACAATAAAGGCAAAGTGTGTCTTCATAGCAGAAATCAAAATTACACAGAAAGGTGCTGAAATGATTGAGTTTTGATAAAACCATGTGTCTATTGATGCATCAATATGAAGTGTTTCCATAGAGACTCCTGGTTCTTCAGTTTGTTATATTAATAACACGTCCAGTGCCCCAAAGATGTCCACCAGTCACTCTTGTAGCATTTAATGTCAAATAATTGAATTATTTCAGTGTTATCAACCAGCAGAACACATTTTTAATTGACCTCCTCAATGAAAATGTGCCACAGATCAAGAACTTTGAATGAAAAAAAAAATGTCATAGAAATTCTAAGAGATGGACTCAAAATCAAACAAGATGGTATTGAAATTGATTATTGTTAGATAATTTTAGGCGCTGATTGAATCATTAATACCCGGCATTTCCATAATTACATTTGTTACACAATGGGCCTGATCTATTAAGATTCAAAATAACGAGTGCTGAATTGCATGTGCAAACTAAAAAACTGCACAAGCAATTAGTGGGCGTGTTGCAGATGATCTCATATGACTGCATGCGCAATTGATTACAGGCGCAAAAGTGGTGTGGACCACCCCCTTTAAATGAGGATTTTGTGGGTGTTACCGGCAGAGATGTTCACAAGTCTTTTATTGCATGTCCACGTCAAGTCTCAAGTCTCTATCAAATAATTTTCTCCTGTCTCTTCCTGTTTTAATGAGCCTTCTATCGTCTGCTGCTATTCGGTCTGCTAAGAATACTGCACAGCTATATCGAAGAAATTCAAAGCATCTGCTGGACACAAAATTAACATCATTCAAATGCTGGTAAATTATGCAAGTGGCTGGTACTGTATGCCGCGCTCACAAGCCAAAACAATCTATTGAGTGCCTGGTAAAATTTCAGCATTCACTGTGGCTAACGTTAGTGGAAAAACAAGTTCAAAGTGTGCACTCTGCAACCATATCTTTTACACTGGGTCTCTAATGACATATTTTAAGTCTACTAGATATATTAAAACATTCCTCTATTCTCTCACTCACACCCAGTGAAATGGTAACCTGGTAAACGTGCAACATTAACATTATGTGGACAACAATTAACCTGTAACCTGCCTGTAAACCGACAGTTTAACTGTACTTTGATGCTTTGGAGATCTTTTTTACATCAGTTAAATGACCTCCTCCATGATGTAGAGCACAAAACAGAGAGGCTTTACTTCACGCATGTGTCTGCATGAGTATGATGGCACACTGGATCGTCCTTTTTATTCCCGTCCATCATAATGACAGACAGCCTCCAAATCTTTCCATCATTCATCAAAAAAGTCAGTCAGTGATGGAAAATATTCTGTTAATGCAACCCCTGTTTCTCGCCACAATGACCGCAGCCCCCTGTGTGTAACGCTGTGCCTGTTTTGCACCTGCATTTCAAACGTGCATAATTTAGACGTGAAAACATTGAGTGCAATCAGTTTGTGGTTTGATGAATCACATGATAAATGACTACATTTGCATCTCCTCCTCCCAGTGTTTTGAGTGTTCTGATCATCTGCATGTATTCTGCATATACTCATTAAGGCAAACACACTAAATGGACTTTGCGTGCCATTTTGCTCATTTTGCAGGTGCAATCCTGGCTGTACCCTGTTATTAGATCAGGTTTGCACGCTATCAAGTTTGCATGTGTTTTTATACATGCAAACCTTTAGTAGATCAAGCCCTTAGTTTGGGAACAACGGGCATGCCTCATACGCATCCCATTTCTGTTCAGCAGGTATTTAACTGCACCTTTTCCATTTTCCTCCCTCTTTCGTTCTACTTTCACATCCCTCCCACCCTCAAAACTCCCTTTTTTGACTCTCAGGCTCCCTTTCAGCTTTCTTATCCTCCTCGATGTGAGCGAGGCTCATACCTACAGACACTGAAGACACGTACTCTCATCCCCTCATCCCATCGACCTTTCATTAAACCAATCAATTTCAACACCATCTCGTATGATTTTGGTTTCATCTCTAAGGATTTCTATTGTAAATGGTCTGTTTTCTCATTCAAAGTTCTTGATCTGTGACACATTTTAATTGAGGTCAATTAAAAATGTGTTCTGCAGGTTGACAAGATTGTAATAATTCAATTTTGTGACATTAAATGTTACAAAAATGACTTGTGGAGCTCATTGAGGGGAACTGGACAAGTTATTAATAACAAACTGAAGCACCAGGAGTCTCCATGGAAATACTTTATTTCAGTGCATCAGTGGACACATGGTTTTATTGAAACTCAATCATATCAGCACCTTTCTGTATAATTTTGATTTCTGCTTTGTTAATTGAAGATTCATCTAAACTAATATTAACAATGACTACAGAGCACAAATCAAAGCAGGAGGTATGCCATTTTAACAACTGTTGGTGTTACAAACACGTGAACTGACCTCATTGGCCCCCCAAAATCTTCAGGTGGTTGACATTTACCTTTTAAAATGAGGTCAAAACAAAGTGACATAGGCTGAGAGGATGTCATTTTAAGATTTGGATGAATTCATTAAAGTTTAATGTGTGTTGAATGTCGACTTGAAAAAAACTCAAGTAAGGATAAAAATACCTAAAAACAGTATTAAAATCAAAAATGAAATTGAAAGAAATATATTGCTTAAAAAAAAATTTTGAAGTTAATTCACAAACTGATGTTAGTTATTTTCATGTAGGTCCACTTTGCATCATCATCATCATCATCATCATCATCATGCTCCAGTGCTCTGGGAGAGTTTATAGTCCTGAGACTTGAAGACTGGATGACTGACAGCTGTCCTTCATCACAGCAGAAGACACAGAAATCCTGGTCCTCATCACAAACATGACGTCCATCTGCGTCCTCATCTGGACTCTCCTCTGCTGCTGCTTCACAGGTAAAGTCCAGAGAATCAAACTCCTCTCCTCTGTCAACATGTGTCCCTCTGAAATCAAGGCCACAAAAGCATGACGCTGCTCTCTGTCTTTGTCTCTGTGTCCTCAGAGTCCAGAGGACAGGTCACAGTGACTCAGCCTGCAGCAGTCAGCTCTGCTCCGGGAGGCTCCGTCTCCATCTCATGTAGGACCAGTCAGAGTACAAGCTATTTAGCCTGGTACCAACAGAATGATGGAGGTGTTCCTAAACTCCTTATTTACTATGCTACCAGTCGACAATCAGGGATTCCAGATCGTTTTTCAGGCAGTGGATCAAACTCTGACTTCACTCTGAGCATCAGTGGAGTCCAGGCTGAAGATGCAGCAGTTTACTACTGTCAGAGTTATCACAACATCAACAGTCAGCATGTGTTCACACAGTGAAAAAGTATTGTACAAAAACCTCCCTCAGTCAGACTGAAGAGAAACTGAAGTGACTGCTGCAGCTGGAAGTTTCTGCACACACTGACACACTTCACTGAGGACACACTCTCCTCATTGAACACTTCTATTGTCAATATCTGTCCCTTTGAAATTTAAATCTCCACAGTAGAGACACAACAGAGGACACCGTAGTTATACTAAGTCCATGATAAACTTGGTGGTTTAGGCTCCAAAATGGAGATTTCGCTGGACAACATAATTAGTGACTTTCTATCCTGTAATGTCACTAAATCAGAGAACTATTGACTTTTCAGAAAACTCATTTTTCTTTGATATACCTCAATTTTTTTGTTGGTAATAACTGACAATAAAGGTAAACTGTTTCTTTTAGCAGAAGATAAAATTACACAGACAGGTCCTGAAATCATTGAGTTTTGATAAAACCATGTGTCCACTGATGCATTGATATGAGACTCCTGTTTCCTCACATTGTAATGTAATTAGCATGTCCAATTCCCATAAAAAAAAAACCCACAATCACTTTTGGAACATTTAATGTCACAAAATTTAATTTTTTCTGTGTTATCAAACAGCAGAACACTGTTTTTAATTCACCTCATTGAAAAATACCACAGATGAAGAACTTTGAATGAGAAAACAGACCAACATTTGTTATAGAAATTCTAAGAGATGGACCCAAAATCATACAAGGTGGTGTTCTGCTGGCACCAGTCCTCTATACTCCCGGTCATCCTCATCAAAGATGGGCCAATGGTCGTAGAGTCGTCAGAGAAGTTCTGCAGGAGGCAGCTGGCTGACCTGTACTTGAAGTCCACAGTGTACAAGGTGAAGAGGAACAGAGCCAGGACCATTCCCAGCGGGGCCCCTGTACTGCAGACCACCAGGTCAGACTCATAGTCCCGAACCCTCACATACTGTGGTCGGTTTGTGAGGTAGTCCTGGACCCAACCTAATAGGTGGTGGTCCACTTCCATGTGCTCCAGCTTGTCCCTCAGAAGAACAGGCTGGATGGTGTTGAAAGCACTGGAGAAATCAAAGAACAAGATCCTCACAGTGCTCTCAGGCTTCTCCAGGTGAGACAGACCTTTGTTCAGGAGGAAGATGACAGCATCATCCTCTTGCTGAACAAAATGAAGCGGGTCCATCGATGAGATCACCAGAGGCCAGAGGTGTGCAAGGACCAGCCTCTCCAGAGTCTTCATCAGATGAGACGTCAGTGCTACCGGCCTGTAGCTGTTCAGGTGCATGGGGTGTGGTGTTTTTGGCACTGGAACCATGCAGGATGTTTCCACAGCTGTGGTACCCTCCCCAGCATCAAGCTCATGTTGAAGATGTGCTCCACAATCCCACACAGCTGGTCTGCACAGGACTTGAGGAGCCTGGAGCTGATGCCACCTGGACCTGCAGCCATCTTGGTCTTTAGTTTCTTGAGCATGTGTCTCACCTGGGTGGATGTGAGGGACAGATTGGAGGAGAGGGGCTGGGGGCTGGAGGGTGTGGGTTGGGGTGTTGGGCTTCTGGCAGGATTAGCAGTGGGGGGTGGAAGTTGTGGAAGGCGGGGGGAGTGGTTGGGGGGGGCAGCGACCTTAAGACGCTTATGAGGGGAGTTGCAGCAGGGCTGGCAGGGTGGGGGGAGGGGCAGATGTCTGGTCAAACCTGTTGAAGAACAGGTTCAGATCATTCACCCACGTCTGGTCCTCCACAGCCGGAGAGTCTGGCTCCTTGTGGCCTGAGATGGTCTTCAGGCCCCTCCAGACTCTGCTGACGTTGTTGTGCTGCAGCTGGTCCTCCATCTTCTTCCTGTAGCTGTCCTTCCCCTCTCGGATCTTCCTCCTGAGCTTCCTCTGCACAGCCATCAGCTCCTCCTTGTCTCCTGACCTAAAGGCTCTCTTCTTCTTTATGTCCGAATTAATTCAGGGCTTGTTATTGGAGAAGCACCGCACAGTTTCGGTGGGTACAGTGTTCTCCACACAAAATTTTAAATAGTCCATTATATAAGGTTATTTTTGTCCTCCCTGTGAGTATCACAAAGCTCCTCCCACACAGTAAACTCCAAACAGCAGGCCTGGTAACAACAAGGAAGGACACAGAATCAGAGCCACGCCATTCAAGCAGCAAAAGCTTTTGAAAAAAGTAACGCATCAATTACTTTCTTTGGTAACTACTGACATTTATAAAGGAGTAAACCAGTTACTAATTCAATTACTTGTTTGGAAGAGTAACTAGTAACTATAACTAATAACTTTTTTAAAGTCGTTTGCCCAACATTGCTTATGGATATGAGTATCTGATTATTTCAAATAAACACAACTTTAAGTTCATTCACACAATGATGTCAGTCATTTTCATATAGAAACACTTTGCATCGTCATCATCATCATCGTGCTCCAGTGGTATAGGCAGATGTGAAAATTTATGCCAATATGAAATGCTGAGATATTTGCCACTTACATCCCATTAAAAGAACAAAGTACCGTAATAGTCAGCCTCATCATCACTGAATGTCCACTTTTTGAATCAAAAGTTTAAGTCATTACAGAATAAAATGTTGCACAAATAACTCTCACCATGACAAGAAAAGGTCAATTTCAGAGGAGAAGAGACTTTATGCTCTTGACAAAAAAAATAAAAATATCTGTATAAATTTTGACAAAAATATCATTGTACTGGATATTGACAAAAATCCAATAGCCTGCATCGCTGATCTTTAGCCAACAAACCACTGAGTCCTCAATCCTAGTGTCAGAGTGACTCCTCTGTTTGGCATCACCTGCAGCAACTTGCATACTTCCTGGTCAACTTCTTCTCATGAACCCTTTCATGCATGAATTGTTAAATCACAACAACATCATTTTTAAATGTTGTTTTTACTTTCAAACAAGTTAAAAATCATGGCAATTTTTCCGAGTTTTATATTTTGAAGGAGTTCTGCATCTGTCCACAGTGGACACCATGCATCAGTGGTAGAAATAGTAATTATCGATCCACAAACACATATCTTTAACAAACATTTATTAAGAGTCACTGATATGAATATGACAAAAATGAAAAATATTATGTGATGCTACCACTTTTTCTGTCACCCTGTAGCTTTTGCTGGCCCTAAGTCTCTATGAGAGAAAACATGATATTTTAGGTGAATAAGTTATTACAGTAAGTGAAATTACACTGACAAAGTTTAGAGCAAATACACAAACATGCACCGTCCCCCCACACACTCAGAGACTTTCCTATCCTCACATGGGCCTCCACTTTATTATGATCCAATAAATAAGAGTGTTAGCACTGAAATAAAATGTGAAATCTGAAGTTTATTTAATAATGCTGTTTAATAAACTAATTACTTAGGAATAACACCAGAACTTTAAAAAAAAAGGTCAAATCTGAATAAATGCAAAATATGCAGGACATACTATTTAGTGCATAACATCCAGTGGAGTGGACTGATGAACTTTTGGTGACAGAAAAAAGAAACAAGAAAAGTATTTTTAAAATCTAAATCAAAGTGTTTCTGACATCTTCATAAATTTACATACTTATATTTTACCCGTCTGATAATTCTTTGAGAAGAGCAATATTTAACACTTATTCCTGAAGGTCATGGTGCATTTCCTCCTTCATCAACCATTTTAGATCTATGATGTAATATCTCAATCTGACAAAAAGATAGAAAGATGATTTTTTATTGAACTTGAGACGATGGTTTGGGAGTTCACCAACTGGTAGTTGGGACATGGTACAAAAGCTTAAATGACATCAAATCATTAATTTCCATAGAAAGTATTTTTGCATCATCATCATCATCATCATCATCATCATTGTCATCATGCTCCAGTGCTCTGGGAGAGTTTATAGTCCTGAGACTTGAAGACTGGATGACTGACAGCTGTCCTTCATCACAGCAGAAGACACAGAAATCCTGGTCCTCATCACAAACATGACGTCCATCTGCGTCCTCATCTGGACTCTCCTCTGCTGCTGCTTCACAGGTAAAGTCCAGAGAATCAAACTCCTCTCCTCTGTCAACATGTGTCCCTCTGAAATCAAGGCCACAAAACCATGACGCTGCTCTCTGTCTTTGTCTCTGTGTCCTCAGAGTCCAGAGGACAGGTCACAGTGACTCAGCCTGCAGCAGTCAGCTCTGCTCCGGGAGGCTCCGTCTCCATCTCATGTAGGACCAGTCAGGATGTTTATTTTGGCAGCTCCCATGAGTTAGCCTGGTACCAACAGAAAGATGGAGGTGTTCCTAAACTCCTTATTTACGTTGCCACTACTCGACAATCAGGGATTCCAGATCGTTTTTCAGGCAGTGGATCAAACTCTGACTTCACTCTGACCATCAGTGGAGTCCAGGCTGAAGATGCAGCAGTTTACTACTGTCAGAGTTTTCATGTCATCAACAGCCAGTGGGTGCACACACAGTGAAAAAGCGTGGTACAAAAACCTCCCTCAGTCAGACTGAACAGAAACTGAAGTGACTGCTGCAGCTGGAAGTTTCTGCACACACTGACACACTTCACTGAGGACACATATGTTCATTAAAGTGTGTTTGCTGTGTTTAATTTACTGTCCTGGGTCTGTCTGTCTGTCTGTCTGTCTGTCTGCAGCAATAATTATACCTGATAGACTTCTTTAATCAAAGTAACATCAGCACATACACATATTTCTAGAATAGATGATGCTCACCTAAAAAGAGTCTGAAATATAAAAGCTACAAATATGAAAATAAGTCTGTAAATTAAGTATAATTCTAAATATTTGGCGATCATTTAATAAAGAAGTGCAGTCAAGATCAGATCAAACTCCTACTGAAGCTGTTAGCACATATGCAAAGCAGTTCTTTTTATCTCAGCAAATTTGTTCATCTATTTGCTCTATATGCTCGGTCAAAGAAACAATAGAGCTGGTTTAGGGCTCAGTGTGATTTTGGGGGCACCCCTTGGTGTGGGTCTGTTTGTCACATTGAAGCTCAGGTTGTTATGTGAAAGTCACTTTTTAAAACACGGTGGTAAGAATTACAGATTGAATCTTTTACTCATGAATTATCTCATGATGATACTCATCAGAGTCACAGAGCCTTGTTAATAAGTAAAATAACATAATTAAAATCAAGGTTGTGACCTAAATTGTGATGAAAAGAGAGAAAAGTCCAGCTGAATGTGAAGCTCTTGGTCTGTGGAGTGTGGCAGTATCGTCAGGCTGAGGGTCACTCGACCGCACAGAGAGATTTTTGTGATATAAACCAAACTGTGTCCTGTAGGTGACAGCAGAGAAGGCCTCTACATCTGCTGGTCTGAGTCAGAAAAAAGATGAAACTGGTCTCATATGTTTCACTTCCCTCTCTTACATCAGTTCTACCGGCAGCAGACAGGCATCACTGCTCAACCTCTGCAGCAGACAAGTTTCAGTTCTAAAGATGACGATGCAAGCAGATATTTTACCTCTGATTATCACCACTTGTTCAGATAACTTTATGATTCTCCGGTGAATTTTATTTTTTAGTTTCATACAACAAACTTCACATGACCCTGTTTTCTTTAATGAAATTCATATTGATCACAATAAAATCATCCAGAAAGACAATTAAACGTAACCTACTGCCATGGAAAAAAAAAAAGATTAAATAAAACAGCACAATTCACATGAGACTGATGATTTTAATATGTTGATTAAATTAATTGATATGAACAATGTCTTTTTCTGGACCACCTCCTCTGCTAGATCAATCAATCAATCAATCAATCAATCAATCAATCTTTATTTTAATTGTGCCAATTCATAACAAGTGTTATCTAAAGACACTTTATAACAGAGCAGGCTGTAGCCAAACACTTTATTTATAGATACACATATAAACATATACACAAACATATTTGTAAATACACATATATTGATCCAGAGGTGTGTCCATCCAGGCAGAGACAAAGGGACTAAAAATAAGAATTTATGATGGAGACAAACACATGGACACCCAGACAATAAATTTGTTCTCATCATATTTGTCTCTGCTGAATATACATTTTTTAAAGGTTAACCCGTTAAGATGTGGCATCTATTTTTAAGAGTCTCCTCATGTCTATGTGGTTGTAAAGATAGTTATCATGGAGGTACTGTATAATCAAAAATAATCATTGAGAGATGAGTCGAATTTTAACATTAAGATCTACAATGACTATAAACCGGAGAGGAATGATGTTTTTTTAATACAGCAGCATCGAGCTGAACTGCCATAAAATTGGGTTAAAGTGGTCCAAAAATCTGAATTTATGTTGAAATTAATATTATTTATACCTAGAATCATCCTTCAATTGACTCATTATTTAATGAAAAAATATTCAGAAACTCAGGAAATCTAAATAATCAGAACGGTCTAATTCAAGATTTTTTTTTGTGTATATTTGAACTCATAATCTGTCACTTTTTTTGTTTGTTTCACAACATATTTTATTCCTTATGTTTTTTTTTAAAGTATCAATATGCAACATTTCCAGCTTAAAATCCTACAGATACTTTCCTGATCAAATGAAAAAGTGATCCTGATCTGTAAAAATGGTTTCAGATTTCACACCTATCTTTGACTTTTGATATAAAATGAGACCAGAAAAAAGCAAAAAAGTAAAATTTTATAAAAATGTCTTTATAATCAACACTTTATAAGTTAATAACCCAATTTTAAAAAAAAACATTTATCGACTCATTTTGCACCATCATCATCATCATCATCTTCATCATCATCATCATCATGCTCCAGTGCTCTGGGAGAGTTTATAGTCCTGAGACTTGAAGACTGGATGACTGACAGCTGTCCTTCATCACAGCAGAAGACACAGAAATCCTGGTCCTCATCACAAACATGACGTCCATCTGCGTCCTCATCTGGACTCTCCTCTGCTGCTGCTTCACAGGTAAAGTCCAGAGAATCAAACTCCTCTCCTCTGTCAACATGTGTCCCTCTGAAATCAAGGCCACAAAAGCATGACGCTGCTCTCTGTCTTTGTCTCTGTGTCCTCAGAGTCCAGAGGACAGGTCACAGTGACTCAGCCTGCAGCAGTCAGCTCTGCTCCGGGAGGCTCCGTCTCCATCTCATGTAGGATCAGTCAGAATGTTTATGGCAATAGCTATTAAGCCTGGTACCAACAGAAAGATGGAGGTGTTCCTAAACTCCTTATTTACTATACAAGCAGTCGAGCATCAGGGATTCCAGATCCTTTTTTAGGCAGGGGATCAAACTCTGACTTCACTCTGACCATCAGTGGAGTCCAGGCTGAAGATGCAGCAGTTTACTACTGTCAGAGTCTTCATAACATCAACAGTCAGTATGTGTTCACACAGTGAAACAGCGTGGTACAAAAACCTCCCTCAGTCAGACTGAACAGGAACTGAAGTGACTGCTGCAGCTGGAAGTTTCTGCACACACTGACACACTTCACTGAGGACACACTCTTCTCATTTATTTAACAATAAAATAAATACCTACAGTTACATTTATACTGACACCAAACAGGTCAGAGGTCACACATTTATACTGCTGCTATATCATCATCAGTCCTCTCTACTTTATAATAATTAAAGTTGTTAGATTAGATTAGATTGATCTCTCTTTCCATGATTGTTGTTAATCATAACTCCATAACTACCTTTCCAACCACAGGAAGGGCTCCATCCTGAAAACAGGATACCACATATCAAGGGGCTTTTCTCTGATGAAACTCTAGAGAAAGTTCAAGCAGGAAGAACGATATATTCATTCAGTCACCTCTTGTTCATTTCCTCACCCTGCCGTACACTCACTTAAGCACTGAGCCAACCAGATTCTGCCACCACCTCTCTGTCCAATCATCCTGCTGCTGTCATACTTTTAAATTGTGTCTTTGCTCCTCCATGATCAGCGTCGTGGTGTCGTGCTGTGTGATCTCACCAACCCTCCTCCACCTCAGGCACCTCCAGTCGTCTCATCAGTATCCAGGTCCACCTCCTCAGAATTCTGGCCCCTCACTTCATCAGCACCTCCATCCATTGCATCAGTGTCCCAGGACGCTGCTCAGAGGTTCTCTCCTCATCTTATCCTGTATTTCTCACCTCCACCAGTGTCTAGGCTCCAAGGGAGTTATCCTGTTCCATCTTCACCCTCAGTAACCATGAAGTCCACCAAGACATCTCGAGGGAGTCAAAGTGTCAAAGAGATTCTGATCACAAAGACTTTGGTCTCTTCTGGTTGAAGTAAATTTATCTTCAGCAGAAACAAATATGATGAGGACAGATTGATGATTGACCCATGGATCTGTCACCTCCTTCAGCTCTTACTTTAGTCCCCTTTGTCTCTGCCCACCTCAAGTCCTTCACCCAGACCTCCAACACAACTTCAGTGATCGACTGTTCAACATGAGACTGGATCCACTCAAGACCTCCAACTGATCAACAGGTTTTGTTCTGAACACTGATATTGTCCCCTCCTACAGATGCACTGCACTGTAGGTTGGCCCAGTGCTGCACTCATGATGCATTCATGTCGAGTTTATTTGTATAAATGTGTGAATATCTGTATTTGAAAAATGCATATATACATATATGTGTATCTAAAAAAGTGGGTGGCTTCATTCTGCTCTAATTTAAAATGTTCGTATATAACACTTTTAAATTGGAAAAAAAAAAAGGATTGTTGATAAAAGACTGTCGTCTGTAAACATGTAGAGCTCATAATGTCTGACTCAGATTACATGTGAGAGATTTGTGATGTTAAAATATTAACTGCTGCAATACTAACACAGTGTGTTATTATAATCATAAGTGGCTCTACATGAAGGTAAAGGTGTTTCTCATGTACTTATTTTACTTTTTTCAAAAAATAAAAAACTTCTTTTCTTCTTAGCCTGAAGAGCTTTTTTGTTTCTTCTTCTGTATGAATTCTTTTCAATCATTCAGAGGACCTATTTGATGCTTGAGGTGATATTTGTGTTTCTTTGTGTTGAAAGAAAGAATAGTGGAGATAGAAATAGCCGAGAAAATCATATATTGAAGGATGCTTTTTGTACCAGATTTATTAACATTTAAAAGAATTTTATTCATTTCAATCAATTATGTCAGCAAGTACTGTTATCTTTCCATAATGTCTTTTCTAAATGATTTTTGTTACCTGATTAAAGCATCAACAACAGCCATGTTCATATAGACACACTTTGCATCATCGTCATCATCATCATCATCATCATCATCATCATCATGCTCCAGTGCTCTGAGAGAGTTTATAGTCCTGAGACTTGAAGACTGGATGACTGACAGCTGTCCTTCATCACAGCAGAAGACACAGAAATCCTGGTCCTCATCACAAACATGACGTCCATCTGCGTCCTCATCTGGACTCTCCTCTGCTGCTGCTTCACAGGTAAAGTCCAGAGAATCAAACTCCTCTCCTCTGTCAACATGTGTCCCTCTGAAATCAAGGCCACAAAACCATGACGCTGCTCTCTGTCTTTGTCTCTGTGTCCTCAGAGTCCAGAGGACAGTTCACAGTGACTCAGCCTGCAGCAGTCAGCTCTGCTCCGGGAGGCTCCGTCTCCATCTCATGTAGGACCAGTCAGAATGTTTATGTCTCTGGCAGCAGCCACTATTTAGCCTGGTACCAACAGAAAGATGGAGGTGTTCCTAGACTGCTTATTTACATTGCTAGCACTCGAGCAGTCAGGGATTCCAGATCGTTTTTCAGGCAGTGGATCAAACTCTGACTTCACTCTGACCATCAGTGGAGTCCAGGCTGAAGATGCAGCAGTTTACTACTGTCAGAGTCTTCACTACCCCAACAGTCAGTGGGTGTTCACACAGTGAAAAAGCGTGGTACAAAAACCTCCCTCAGTCAGACTGAACAGAAACTGAAGTGACTGCTGCAGCTGGAAGTTTCTGCACACACTGACACACTTCACTGAGAACACACGTTCATTAAAGTGTGTGTGCTCTGCTGAGTTAACTGTCCTGGGCCTTTCTGTTTGTTTTATACCTGGGAGACGTCTTTAATCAAAGGAACATAAACACATATCTCCACAACAAAAGATGGTCCTTTAAAATTAGTCTGATATATAAAACCTTCAAGAAGGAAGATAAGTGAGTTATTAAATATATTCTTAATATATTTTTAACTTCAACATCCAGTCTGGTTCCTCCACCAAAAGTCCACCACAGTGATACAAACTCAGTAAGGGTTTTACAAAATCTCTCACTGTAGAGACAACACAAAGGCCAAGCCTGAATCCAAAGGTATCCCTATCCATAGAAATTATTGATATTGCCAGAGGAATCGTGAGAAAGAAATCAACAGAATGTATCAATATTGATGTCATTAATATTCATATGGACAATCCCGCAACCTCAGAGAAAAAAATGTTTATTAACACTCTGGACACATTTGAATTTACGCAAGACATTACTTGACCAACACATAAACAAGGACATACACTTGAATTAATTATATCCAAAGGCCTCAATAAAAACCATAACAGTCACTGACATCCTGGATTTTGCAATTTCAGATCACTTTTGTACCTTCTTTAACATGACCTGTACACACATGACAGTGTGGTCAGAGGCGTGAGTAAGCGCATCATCAGTGAAAATACACCTGGATTATTTATTAAAGAACAAACAAGTGCCAAACTGCCCATCATGTCATCATGTTATGAGATGATGGATAACTTCCACAATAAAGTAGATCATATCATTAATAGAATAGCTCCCATTAAAACAAAACTTGTAACTAAAAACCAACAGGCTCCTTGGAGAAATGGGGAACAAGTAAAGATGCTGACACAATCTTTCATAAAGGCTGAACAGAAATGGAGAAAGAACAAACTATATGTAAACTATGAAATTTACAATTGTGCGCTTGCCTCCAACAGCACAGAGGTAGGTACCTATCTTCTCTACAATGGATAAATTGATAAATCCCAAACAATCAATTCCAGATGATTTGCTTTCCAAAAATAAATGTAACGAATTTGTCCCCACTTTAAAGAAAAAGTCTCCAATATTAGATCTAACACCTTACCATCATTTAACTGTATCTGTGACCTTTCAGTCATCCTGCAATGCAAAAATACTCAAACCAAAATGTCTATTTTCACACCTGTTCTTATAAATGATCTTGAGGAGGTGATCAGTCATCTTAAATCCTCCACCTGTTCAGTCGACCCCATTCCAACAAAACTGTTTCAACAGGTCTCTCACTGTATGGTACATGATATTCTCCATATTAATGAATCCCTACAGTCTGGTCTTTTCCACTTTTACTTCTCTAAAATATGCAGTCATGACTCCATTATTAAGAAACAACAAGCTCAACTCCTCAGTAATTACAAACTACAGGCCCATGTCCAACCTCCCTTTAATCAGCAAAGTCATTAAAAAAGTGGTCTCCCACCACACATTGTTTGTGCATCTTTAAAAGTGCTTGAACCTCACATCTTAAAACCACAGTCTGCTTTGACGGTTTTGCCTTGGAGGGACCTTGCTGATGAGGTCTGATGAAGGGAAAACAGAACTTTAAGACACTGTCAGTTACAAAATCTGCATAAAAGTGATTTGTTGATGGTAAAAAGATGACACAGCAGTTTTATATCCTAATAAATGAGATGATTTATGTTATTTCTCTGGTGTTGATGAAGGGTAGATACTCACATCAAACATTTAGTTTAGAAAAAAAAAGTGTAAGGGGAGAATTAAATAACTCCATCCAACCTGTTAAGCCATGTAGGCTATCTGTTCATGAATATTGAGCCACCACGATTGTTACCTTTTTTGTATACTTTTTGTATCATCATTCATGTATCTTTGTTTTTGTTGACATATCTGAAAGAAATTTAGTCAAATCAAATCAGACGTGTCTGTCACTTGTCTCTATGGACCATTTAACTTTCCATTTAACGCACAGAATATCTGAAATTGTCATATATAGACACTTTACTCACCTGTATGACAATGGTATTTACTTGTTTGTGTATTTATTCTTCCCTAAAATGTTACGGACGTCTCCTGCGTGCTCTGTCCCCTGCTCAGCTGGAGCACACGAATCTCCACTCAATAAAGTCTTATTTGACCTAACCTCAAGAATTTATCTCATTTAATTCAAATAAACAAGTTATTTTACAATAATAGAAATTCATATTCTTACAGTCATAACAAAGAATTTCTCATTACTGTTAATTTAACATTGAGTAATGGCTGTTAAACAGTAAAATATGCATCAAAATATATATTTTAACTCTTAAAATGAGTCTTTCCTGCATGTCGTCCCAAACTCTCTCTCCTCACTGAGTCTATTCATAATAATAAAGGCATTGTGCTGCTGCCTATCCTGGCCAGGACAATCTTAAAAATAAGAGATTTTTAATATCAATGAGTTCATTTTCCTGGTTAATTAAAGGTTTAAAAAAAAGTCTGACCTTCAAAATCATGTTTAACAGAAACAGTCTTTGAATAAACTGTGAAAAAGGCTGACAAATGCTGCTTACTGTCCTGGGAATTTGTACAAACGTTTACAACTTTTAATGCTGCTTTACTGAGTGGTTTTTTTTTTTTGTCTGAGTCAGATTGATGTGCAGATAAAATGTTGTTGGTTAATAAAAAAATCTTTGAGTTATTCAGTCATATGAGACTCCAGAGAAAATTCAGACTTAAAAATACAAATACAACCTTTGAGACTAAGTGTGAATATTTCACTGTTTGAATGTTGTACACATATTTTAAACTTAAATTCATAAAATATCTTAATATACAAACTGAATTATGTTCAAGATCTGACAGATTTCATGTCTTTAAGCAGAAACCTTTTCTTCATCACCTGATCCTGAGAAATGTAGCCTTAATTCAATCTATTTAATTCATTTTCTGTTTTGTTTTTGTTTTTTAAGTTTGATGGGATTGGAAATGTTATTAAACAATAATCAAAGCTCTGAATTAAAGATAAAGTTAAATGAGGGAAAGAAGGTGAAAACACATGTTTTAATTTACAGGGAAAATCTTTATTTTTCATAAAAGTATTGAAGACATCAGCAAAAGCAGTAAAACGAACATGCTGAAACGAGAAAAGTGACTTTAAAAGAATCAGAAACAGTGAGTACAGACTGAGAGCAGAATCAGAGTATAAGCTTCATCAGGGTCTCAGTGGGTCTGAACTAGAAACACTGGTCTTTCCTCAGAATCCCTGGGACCGGATTCTGGGAGGCCTTGGTGGCCTCACAGGTCACAGATTTCACCTTGTCCCACTGGGCTGCAGGGAGCTTCAGGGTGCTGCTCCAGGTGTAGTGACCGTCCTTCTCCAGCACCGCAGGGCTCTTGCTCTCCTCCCAGCTCACGCTGGCACTGCCGTCCACCTTCCAGGCCAGACTCCAGTCTGAGGGGAAGCCCATGTTGGCCAGGCACATGACTGTGGCTGAGCCCGTCTGCAGCTCCTCACTCGAGGGGGGCAGCACGGTCACGGTGGGACGCTGCACGCCGCCTGTAGGAGACACCAAACAGGTCAGAGGTCACACAGCTGTCAATCAAACAGCTCACGGTTGGACAGCTTTAAGGTCTGAGAGCTGATTTTCTTTTTTTAGGAGTTTCAGACAGATGTTTCTTCTGCTCCAGCAGTCACACTGTTTCACTTCCCTTCAACAAACCTCTCAAGCACATCAGCGCTGAGACAGGGTCAGAAAAATCCATCAAACTACACTGAAGATTCAGAATCAACAATTAAGAAATGAACCCATCTAAATAACCTAAAAACTCTGCTTTAAACCATTTATCTGAAACATGAACGTTGTCTAAAAACGTAAAGCTGGACCCCCTCACTGAGGAGAACCAAAGAGACACTTTTGTTTGAGATGAGTTCAACATTTTCACACTCATGCATCAGGTTTAAATAAACTAACAAAAGTCATCAAATGTTTTGTGAAATAAATCATAAATAAAACAATCAGAACAGTTTTTAAAATTAAGCACGATGAGATCAGAGATGTTTCACATCTTTAAAAACAGCTGAAAATTCTCACTTACCCAAATTTAATATAAATAACCAGAGAAGGAACAAGTGAAAAATATTATCACAGCCATATTTCAGTATTTACTGCTGTGGAGAATAACATTTGACTTTAGTTTTCTGTGATGGACATCATATTTATATCAGTATATTATTGTTTTTGACATTTGTAAGTCATGGTTTCCACAATAACTCTGAGCTTGACCAAATCAATTCTAAAAACTAAATTCATTATAAAACCAACAATACACAGCACTCTGACTTTAACAATGAACAAAAACTAAGAGACCTCTAGATTTAACTTTTCTATTTTAACAATGAAAAATTCAGTTTACAATTTCAACCTGTAGAAAAACTTCAAATTTCAACCTGAACCAAAAAAAATTGTAGTAATTTTTTATTTATATAAGAGACACAGAGCTATCTGACTTTAACGCTGAACTAAAAATATATAAATTAAACTTTTATATTTAAACTAAAGCCGACAAATTCTCAAAAATAACAGAACTGACTTTAGATCTAAATGATTTTGCTACATTATTTTGTCTCTGCTTGGCTCTCTAATTTTAAGGGTCACATTTTTCTTGATTTTCTTTTTTAAAATGTAAACATATCTACTAAAAGTAAAGGCCAGAAATTCTTTTAAGACATAAATATGAGGCCATTTTTACAAAAAAAAAAAAAAAAAATCTCTTATTTAAAACAAAGATCAATGTATTTGACTTACTGCCAACATCCAGTCTGGTTCAACACTGAACTAAAAATAACTACATTCAACTTTTCCAAATTAAACAAGAGGAGACAATTTTCTCAAAAATAACAGCACTGACTTTAAGATTTAGATTTATTTTGTTGAAATTTTTGCTGTTGTTTGATGCCTGAATGTTTTAAAGTCACATTTGTCTGGATTTTCTCTCAAATAAGACAAAAAATCAGAAACTTAAGCACAGAATTTTACCCTTAAACTAAAATCATGAAGAAATCAACACAGAAAAGCTCACTGATATGAAGAAAAGATCATTATATTTGACTTACTGCCAACATCCAGTCTGGTTCCTCCACCGAATGTGAGCCACAGTGATACAAACTCATTGAGCCGTCGTACAAAAACCTCTGACTGTAGAGACACACGGCTCTCTGACTTCAACACTGAACTAAAAATAACCAAATTCAACACTACAAGCAAACTAAAGCTGAAAATTTATCACAAATAACAGCACTGACTTTAAGATTTAGATGTATTTTGAGGAAACTTTTGCTTTTGTGTTTGATACCTGAATTATATATGATCACATTTGCCTGGATTTTCTCTCAAATAAGACAAAAATCAGAAACTTAAGGACAGAATGTTACCCTTAAACTAAAATATGAGGAAAACAACACAGAAAAGCTCACTGATAAAGAAAAGATCATTATATTTGACTTACTGCCAACATCCAGTCTGGTTCCTCCACCAAACGTGAGCCACAGTGATACAAACTCATTGAGCCGTCGTACAAAAACCTCTGACTGTAGAGACACACGGCTCTCTGACTTCAACACTGAACTAAAAATAACTAAGTTCAACTTTTACAATCAAACTAAAGCAGACAGTTTCTCACAAATAACAATACTGACTTTAAAATGTAGATCAATTTTGCTAACACTTATTTTTTTTGTGTTTGATGCCTGAATGTTTTAAAGTCACATTTGACTGCATTTTCTGTCAATAAGAAAAAACTTCATAAACTTAACGACAGAATTTTACCCTTAAACTAAAATATGAGGAAAACAACACAGAAAAGATCACTGATGTAAAGAAAAGATCATTATATTTGACTTACTGCCAACATCCAGTCTGGTTCCTCCACCGAACGTGTACCACAGTGATACAAACTCATTGAGCCGTCGTACAAAAACCTCTGACTGTAGAGACACACGGCTCTCTGACTTCAACACTGAACTAAAAATAACTAAGTTCAACTTTTACAATCAAAGTCAAGCAGATAATAACTAATAACTCATAAATCACATGACTGACTTTAGAATTAAAATAGATTTTGTGGACATTTTTGTTTATATTCTAGACCTGAATGATCTAATCAAATTTGTTTGGCTGTTTCCCAAAGAAAAACTTACTTTATAACAGAAAAGGCCCCAAATGTCACCCTAAAAACATAAAAATGAAGACTGGACCACCAAAATGTCCCACTAAAGTAAGTAAAGATCATTACAATTGACTTACTGTCAACATTCAGTCTGACCAAAAGTCCACCACAGTGACACAAATTCATTGAGACACACGGCGCTCTGACTTTAACACAAAGTCAACAAATGAGTCTTTGCCCACAAAATGTCAATAAATAAGAAATAAAAAAGGATTCAGTGATTTAATTAATAAGGAACTGAGGATCCAATTAAGTTTATTTATCATTGTGTAACAGTGGAAAAAAAAAATTGTGGCTCCAAATCAAAAACAAAATCATTAGACATGGAGGAGAGCAGACGGTGCATTGATCAGTCTCACAGCCTGAAGGAAGAAACTGTTTTGCAGTCTGGTGGTCCAGCGGATACTTCTGTATCTTTAGTCTGATGGCAGCAGGATGAACAGGCTGAGGCTGGGACTGGTTGCTGTCCTCCAGTATCCTTTGGGTTCTCCACAGGCACCTCACCTCACAAATATCACCAATGCTTGGTGGATGGGTACATCCCATGCCAGTTTGTGATGTTTCCAGTCAGATGCTTTCAATCGCTCCGTTATAGAAGCTGACAAGAACTTGATGGAATAATTTTACTTTCTTAGGTTTCCTTAAGAAATACAGCCCTTTTTGAGCTTTTTTAACCAGGGCAGAGACATGTGAAATCCATCACAGGTTCTCTGTTGTGTTGATTCCCAGGACCTTCAAACTGCTCACTTGCTCCACCTCAGCTTCACGGATGTAGACAGGGTTGTGTGTCTTTGCCTCCTTTTTTCTAAAATCAACTATCAGCTCTTTGGTTTTATTGACGCCGACAGTAAGTTGTTTTCTGTGCACTATTCCACAAGATGGTTGGTTTCGTTCTTACATGAAGTCTCATCATTGTTGGAAATCTGGCCCATAATGGTGGTGTGAACTTCACAACAGAGTTCTCTCCATGTCGGGGGGGCAGTTTTGGTTGTACAGTGTAAACAGGGGGGGTCTGAGCACACAGCCGTGGGGGGCTCCAGTGGAGCACTAGAGTGGAGGAGGAGAGACTGCTGATCTGAACTGACTCGGGGTCTGTTTGTGATGAAGTCCAGTATCCAGCTGCAGAGAGTGGCACTGATGCCCAGAGTGTTCAGTTTTTCAATCAGCTTTATGGGGGAGATTGTGTTAATGCTGAGCTGAAATCAACAAACAGTATTCTGATGTAGGTGTTGCTTTTCTCAAGGTGAGTGAAGACTGAGTGAAGGGCAGTGGAGATGGCCTCCTCAGTGGCTCTGTTGGTTCTGGATGTAAACTGGTGAGGGTCCAGACTGACAGGGATGTTGTTCTTTATGTGCTGGAGAACCAGTTTCTCAGAGACTTCATCGGGATGGGGGTGAGGGCCACAGGGTACTCATTTAGATCAGACACTTCAGACTTTTTAGGCACAGGGACGATGGAGGCTGTCCTTAAGCAGGTGGGAACACTCTCCTGTGACAGTGATATGTTAAAAATGTCAGTAATGACATCAGGAAGTATTTGCTGTGTGCTATTTACAGAAGCACTTTGCATTGTTCATTCTTACTGTAACTTTATTTGCCTTTGTTAAGGTAGCTACCTCTAAAAAATACACTAAAACACGTCAGAAAGGCAGTTTGAGCCTGCAATTTAAATGTTGCAAAATGTTCCAAATAAACATATTTTTTGTACCAAACATGCCATTTCTTTGATGGGATGTAGCCTTTCCCATCTACCTAGGTCTAAATGATCAGACATAATATAAATGATAAATGAACAGCTTTAAGCTGGTTTAATCCATGCAGGCTAGTCTGCATGCTCTTTTTTGGCACTGACCTTGGGAAGATAAGGTTTCTCTCTTCAAGATATAAACCTGAGTGCTTTATTAGGTGGGCTGGGGAACAATGGTGAGGGACTTGATTTGACATAAACCGACTCGACTTGACTTGACTCGACATAACCCGATTCAACTTGACTTGACTTGCCCACAGCAGAGAAAGCTTGGGACTTGCTTGAGACTTTGACCGAATGACTTGTTACTCACTTGGGACTCAGATCGGAGGGACTTGGGCAAATGTCTGCTACAGAGGACCACACAGCTACACAGAGGCCCAGATGTCTGACCTTGGCTGAATCTTCAACATTTGGGGATCTGTTGGTCTCGTTTCTAGGTATCAGCTGTTTACATCGAGTGTTCCTGAGATGTCTCCAGCTCTTTGTATGTGATGTTTCTTTCACCCAAATCCTCACGAAAACTCACAAGCACTCACTTAGACCATACACACACCACATGCACACAAACTTTTTACCTCGCACACTTCACAAACACTGTCATACACTCCTTGTCTTTAAAATAATGTGACTCTATGCTGAGGGTCAGACTTTCTTCTCAGCTGATGGACTGCCCTTGGCTGATCATTCTGATTGTCTCCATTCTTGATTTGATTTTTTTCTACTGTAATATCGACTCACAAAGGCAGTATTTGGTTCAGGATCCTTTATTTCACCTTTTTGTGGGAGATAGAATATTTTTTCTAAAACAAAACTTAATTCTTTCAGGGTTTTTTCAAAAAGATTTTTTTCGACATATCTTTATTGATGAAATAAATTTATTGCAGATCATAGATTTGTTAAAATTTGAACATAGATCTTAGTGATCAGTTTTAAAACAGGAGTCATCAGAGCACTTAATGTTAAACTCAGTCATACTTATTCTGTATCAAACAATAAAATTATTCATTGAACTTCTTCATTCCAGTCAGAACAAAATTCAGCGTCAGGCAAATGCATGATTTTGAAGTAAAACAAAATTATAAGTCTTTTGTCTTTTTTTGATAAACATTATTTTTTAGAGTTTAAGGTCCATGTTTATTAAAATTTAATTAGTTTTTTACCCAAAACTGAATGGGATGAGCTTCATATTTAAAAGATATATGGGTAATTGACTCTTAATAAAAAAAAAATTAGTACTGATTTGCCCGTTGATGTCAGTCTGATCCAGAAAGAGACACTTTGCATCATCATCATCATCATCATCATCATCATGCTCCAGTGCACTGGGAGAGTTTATAGTCCTGAGACTTGAAGACTGGATGACTGACAGCTGTCCTTCATCACAGCAGAAGACACAGAAATCCTGGTCCTCATCACAAACATGACGTCCATCTGCGTCCTCATCTGGACTCTCCTCTGCTGCTGCTTCACAGGTAAAGTCCAGAGAATCAAACTCCTCTCCTCTGTCAACATGTGTCCCTCTGAAAACAAGGCCACAAAACCATGACGCTGCTCTCTGTCTTTGTCTCTGTGTCCTCAGAGTCCAGAGGACAGTTCACACTGACTCAGCCTGCAGGAGTCAGCTCTGCTCCAGGAGGCTCCGTCTCCATCTCATGTAGGGCCAGTCAGAGTGTTTATAACAATAACTATATGCACTGGTACCAACAGAAAGATGGAGGTGTTCCTAAACTCCTTATTTACTATGTTAGCACTCGAGAATCAGGGATTCCAGATCGTTTTTCAGGCAGTGGATCTGGATCTGACTTCACACTGACCATCAGTGGAGTCCAGGCTGAAGATGCAGCAGTTTACTACTGTCAGAGTCTCCATATCCCCAACAGTCAGTATGTGTTCACACAGTGAAAAAGTGTGGTACAAAAACCTCCCTCAGTCAGACTGAACAGAAACTGAAGTGACTGCTGCAGCTGGAAGTTTCTGCACACACTGACACACTTCACTGAGAACACACTCTTCTCATTTGTTTAACAATAAAATAAATACCTACAGTTACATTTATACTGACTATGTTCGCAGCAGTTCCTGTTTTGACATCACAAATCTCCATCATGTAATCTCATTCATTCATCATACGTTCTACACATTTGCAGATGACAGCCTATTATCCTCACATCCTTCATTCACTTCCTGATCAGATCATCTATGCCATCATATATGCTACACTATCTTCTCTTCTCAGCATTTCAGCAAACAACTTTAGTTCCTTTTTCTAGAATCTGCTGTATTAGTCATCATCAGTCCTCTGTACCTTTTAATAGTTATAGTTGTTTATGTTAATATTATATTGATCTCTTTGTCCATGATTGTTATTGATTATACCTTCACGACTACCTTTCCAACCACAGGAAGGGGTCCATCCTGAAAACAGGATACCACATATCAAGGGGCTTTTCTCTGATGAAACTCTAATGAACGTTCAAGCAGGAGGACCGATATATTCATTCAGTCACCTCTTGTTCATTTCCTCACCCTGCCGTACACTCACTTAAGCACTGAGCCAACCAGATTCTGCCACCACCTCTCTGTCCAATCATCCTGCTGCTGTCATACTTTTAAATCGTGTCTTTGCTCCTTCATGATCTGTGTTGTGGTGTCGTGCTGTGTGATCTCACCAAGCCTCCTCCACCCCAGGCACCTCCAGTCATCTCATCAGTATCCAGGTCCACCTCCTCAGAATTCTGGCCCCTCACTTCATCTGCACCTCCATCCATTGCATCAGTGTCCCAGGACGCTGCTCAGAGGTTCTCTCCTCATCTTATCCTGTATTTCTCACCTCCACCTGTGTCTAGGCTCCAAGGGAGTTATCCTGTTCCATCTTCACCCTCAGTAACCATGAAGTCCACCAAGACATCACGAGGGAGTCAAAGTGCCAAAGAGATTCTGATCATAAAGACTTTGGTCTCTTCTGATTGAAGTAAATTTATCTTCAGCAGAAACAAATATGATGAGGACAGATTGATGATTGACCCATGGATCTGTCACTTCCTTCAACTCTTACTTTAGGCCCTTTGTCTCTGCCCACCTCAAGTCCTTCACCCAGACCTCCAACACAACTTCAGTGATCGACTGTTCAACATGAGACTGGATCCACTCAAGACCTCCAACTGATCAACAGGTTTTATTCTGAACACTGATACTGTCCCCTCCTACAGATGCACTGCACTGTAGGTTGGCCCAGTGCTGCACTCATGATGCATTCATGTCGAGTTTATTTGTATAAATGTGTGAATATCTGTATTTGAAAAATGCATATATACATATATGTGTATCAGTGGCGATTTGTCAATAGGGGGCGCTGGGGCGCCGCCCCCTCCAAAATTAGACAGAGAAAGTCTGCTTAAACACAACATAATTTGTCATTAAATTATAAAAAATAACGGATAAAAACATTTATTTTTACCACACAATAATAGTCTGTCAGCAGCACCTGTCACCATTCAATAAAATGCGTTTCACAATGCTTTAATTAATAACTATGTTGTGAATACACAGTTTACGTACGAAGGGGCGCCGGTCTAATGGGTGTCTATGCAAGTCCTTAAACTTTTGCTCAGCATGTGACCTGAGGCGTCTTTGGGATTGGCCGCTTCAACTTTGCCTGCTGGGCGCAGACCGGTGCGCCCCAGACACTCCCACTTGGACTGGCATCGAATCAGTATTGTTCTGGTGTTTCTTTTCCTCCTGTGACTGGACAACGAGCGCCGTCAATCATATCGACACGTCAACGCAGCAGATATGATTTACTCATGCGCAAGCATCTCACATATCCTCACGAGTCCTACCACTGCTCCCATGCACCGAGGAGGCGTCGGGTACTCGGTCCAGAGAACCATCAGAGGATCACAGAAGAGGTGAGATTGCATTAGAGAAGAAAATCAGTAAGAGGCTATGCTGCACTGAAGATTAGATTAGGATGTGTCTTTCCTAGTAGACATAACATAATTCAAGGGGCAAAGTTTTGCATTTTATGTCTCACATGGCACTAAACAATAGATCAGGAGCCACAAAATGAGTTTGCCAAGAGGATATAAATGCTTTGTTCAGTAGAACGTAATCCTTTTGCAGACTTAAGTTCAAAAAAATCTACATAGTTTTTTAATTCATGCATATTTTTACAAAAACAGCATACTTTTAGGAGGAATTGGTGCTTTAATGGGTGGGTAAGTTTGTTTTTACACCACTAGAAGTATATTTTAAATTTAATTGACAAAATTAATGCATTATTTTGATGAAAATATTATATAAAGGGACCTATAAAGATATATTTTTAAAAATCATGGCAAAGCAGGAACAATGTACACTAATGAAGAGTAAAAACAGATACACACAAAGTCTGACGTTCAATGAAACATTAAAGATAGGAGAAATTTTAGTATTAATATTATACAAAAGTGCATGTAGATTATTGCAAAGGTTTATTGCACTGCTCATAAAATATTACTGTTACATTATGTAAAAGTCTTTGAAAAGTCAAAAAAAAAAAAGAATTGATAATGCCATCAATTTATGTGTTGCAATTGACTGGTGAAAACAGTGGGGTTTTATTAGTCTCAAAAGTGTAAAAAACACAAGTTCTTTACCTCTTAGGTGTATGTCCATTACAGAATTATTTTTTAATCCACTGGAGCGTTTAGATTTGACACTTACCTTGCGCCTTTCCAGCTCATACCATTGTGCACAGTATAAAATCAATGAAAACAGACCAACAAGATGTATCTCTTGTAGCTAAATGTTGTAGTGTTTTGTTTTTTGGCAACTAAACATGTGTTATAAAATAATAAATATCAATATAAATGTATACAATATTGTTATTTTATATAATTGTATATCATATGTTTACTTGCTATAATAAAATGGATTTTTGGATTTTGATACAGATATTATACATTCTGTTGGTGTTTTTTGCTGACTGAATACTGCACATAACGGTACAAAGTTAAAGTATTCAAAAGCTTCAGCAGATGGAAACAGACTCCTGTAATGTAAAGTTTATTTTTTTGACTTTTTAAAATTTGAAGTAGTTTTGCTGAAAACTATAAATGTCATCCAAACACTGACAGCCTCCATTTCAGTTATGAGAATCGGTCAGCTGGTGTGAGCCGTCTGCCCTGTTGTATCTGATTTATTTTTTCTTATGTGTTTTTTGTTTTGTTTTGTTCATACTTTTTACAGTTAGTCTATACCAAAAACTGTATCACATAGTTTTACCTTTAGTTTTAAAGCATCAGTTTAGTGGTACATAAAATTGTGTTTGTGTTTACAATCTTGAGCCATGAGACATCATGTATAAGATAAGACACTGTTCAGTCGACACAAGAAATGTTCTTAAAATGACATAAATTACAGCTTTATTTCATGGGAGCAGGTTAAACTTTGGCTGTTTTTGTGATTTTTTTCAGTAAATACTGATGTTAACTTTTGGTAATAAAATGTGTTTTTCTATGTATTTTTTAATGACAGATTCACACAGTACCACGCCATGTTTCCTGAAGATTCCCTCAGCAGCACCTTGAAGGCCGACCCAATGCTCAACTAAAGCAGCTGAAGACATTAAGTTTTGCCTTTATTTTTTTATTTTTTCACTGTAGTATAGAGTGCTTCTTTGGTTTGTTTCCTCCAAGGCTGCACCCCCCTTAAAACTTTTGGCACCAGCCGCCACTGATGTGTATCTATAAAAGTGGGTGGCTTCAGCCTGCTCTATTGTAAAGTGTTCAAATATAACACTTTTGAAATGGCGAAATAAAAAGATTGATTGTTCATTATGGGCTGTCATCTGTAAACATGTAGAGTTTATAATGTATGACTGCAATTACATGTGAGAGGTTTGTGATATTAAAATATTAACTGCTGCAATAATAACGCATTACACTTTCCATTATTTAATGGCTTGTTCAACAAATGAGGAGTGTGTGTTCTCAGTGAAGTGTGTCAGTGTGTGCAGAAACTTCCAGCTGCAGCAGTCACTTCAGTTTCTGTTCAGTCTGACTGAGGGAGGTTTTTGTACCACGCTTTTTCACTGTGTGTACACAACCTGGCCGATCCAGTGTTCACTCTGACAGTAGTAAACTGCTGCATCTTCAGCCTGGACTCCACTGATGGTCAGAGTGAAGTCAGGGTTTGATCCACTGCCTGAAAAACGACCTGGAATCCCTGATTCTCGATTGCTAACATAGTAAATAAGGAGTTTAGGAACACCTCCATCTTTCTGTTGGTACCAGGCTAATAACTGGTTGCTGTTGTCGGTATTTACATTCTGACTGGTCCTACATGAGATGGAGACGGAGCCTCCCGGAGCAGAGCTGACTGCTGCAGGCTGAGTCACTGTGAACTGTCCACTGGACTCTGAGGACACAGAGACAAAGACAGAGAGCAGCGTCATGGTTTTGTGGCCTTGATTTCAGAGGGACACATGTTGACAGAGGAGAGGAGTTTGATTCTCTGGACTTTACCTGTGAAGCAGCAGCAGAGGAGAGTCCAGATGAGGACGCAGATGGACGTCATGTTTGTGATGGGGACCAGGATTTCTGTGTCTTCTGCTGTGATGAAGGACAGCTGTCAGTCATCCAGTCTTCAAGTCTCAGGACTATAAACTCTCCCAGAGCACTGGAGCATGATGATGATGATGATGATGAAAATGCAAAGTGGCTTTATATGAAGGTGAAGAAGCCTTTGCTTTTCATGTACTTGTTTCCTCAAAAGAACTTCAACTTCAATTAACCTTTGTCAAAGTGTGACTCACAAATCACAGAATAAGAAGCATAAAGACCATTTAAAAATGTTAATGAAAGAGGATGTCAATTTGAGTGAATGCATTGTTTCTAAAAAAAAATAAGAAACGTCTTTTCTACATAGGTTGAATAGCCATTTTGTTTCTTCTTCTTAATGCATACTCTTCAATCATTCATAGGTGCTATTTCTTGCTTGTGATGATATTTGTGTTCCTTTGTGTTGAAACTGAGAAAGAATAGTGGAGATAGAAGTAGCCTAGAAAATAATATTTTGGAGGATGCTTTTTGTAGAAGATTTATTAAAATTTAATTAATTGTATTCATTTCAATCACTCATGGCAAAACGTGTCATTATCTTTCCATCATGTCTTTTGTGAATAACTTTTGTAACCTGATAAAAGTATCAACAACAGCCGTGTTCATATAGATCCACTTTGCATCGTCATCATCATCATCATCATCATCATCATGCTCCAGTGCTCTGGGAGAGTTTATAGTCCTGAGACTTGAAGACTGGATGACTGACAGCTGTCCTTCATCACAGCAGAAGACACAGAAATCTTGGTCCTCATCACAAACATGACGTCCATCTGCGTCCTCATCTGGACTCTCCTCTGCTGCTGCTTCACAGGTAAAGTCCAGAGAATCAAACTCCTCTCCTCTGTCAACATGTGTCCCTCTGAAATCAAGGCCACAAAACCATGACGCTGCTCTCTGTCTTTGTCTCTGTGTCCTCAGAGTCCAGTGGACAGTTCACAGTGACTCAGCCTGCAGCAGTCAGCTCTGCTCCAGGAGGCTCCGTCTCCATCTCATGTAGGACCAGTCAAAATGTTGATACCAATAGCATCTACCATGAGTTAGCCTGGTACCAACAGAAAGATGGAGGTGTTCCTAAACTCCTTATTTACTATACAAGCAGTCGACAATCAGGGATTCCAGATCGTTTTTCAGGCAGTGGATCACACTCGTCCTTCACTCTGACCATCAGTGGAGTCCAGGCTGAAGATACAGCAGTTTACTACTGTCAGAGTGAACATCAGATCAACAGTCAGTATGTGTTCACACAGTGAAAAAGCACGGTACAAAAACCTCCCTCAGTCAGACTGAACAGAAACTGAAGTGACTGCTGCAGCTGGAAGTTTCTGCACACACTGACACACTTCACTGAGATCATACATGCTCACCAACAAAGTTTCATGAAGCAGACTAAAGATCTCAAAAGGTGTTTTTCAGATTATTAATGCAGGTCCAGATCAGGTTGGTCATCAAACTTGGTCCGTCATATATCAAGTTTTATATCAGGGTTGGGGAACATTTTCATTTCAAGGGCCATATCAACTTTCATAAAGTCCTCCTAGGGCCATGCTATTCTAAACATATGTTAAGGAAAGAAAAAGGAAGAAGAAAAAAATCTTTAATCTCCATATTTCTGAGCCTCATTACACATCATCTGAGAGCTGTAGTCTACATGTCAGACTCTTCTAATGTGGTGGCTGGGCCTGCTTCTCTTAGGCAAGACATCTGATATCAGCTGGCAGTGATGACGATGCTTCTCACAGTTGTCTTTCCAAGTTTGGGTCAGTCAGTCTTGAACGGGGGTGAGTCTTTACAACAGTCATTTTGGGAAGAACTGTTCACATCGGTATCTTGTCCCAAACAGAGATGTAACTTCACAACATGTCTCCCCAGGATTGGAAAATCCTCAGCACTGACATAAAGTTTGTAAAAGTCAAGCAGTGGGAGGTTGTTGTACTTAGTTTGGACTTGTACTTGTTGCTTTGCAGCTTGGTTATTTCCATTTGCAGGTTGTCTGGCACATCAGCTAGTTGTTCGTTAAATGCCGTGGCGAACATGTTCAGCTCCTTTTAAATATTTTTCACATCATGAAACCTCCCATCAAATGTCTGAATGAGTTTTCCACACTCACCAGCATATTCAGTTGTCACATCAGGCGTTCTTGCTGGATGGGAAAGTGCACAGTTTCTCCCCTTTCCAGTTGCCCTTGCCACAGCTTTAACTTCACTTCAAATGATTTCACATTTGAAAGCAAAGAGCTAACGAGCTGGTCTGGACCCTGTAGCTTGATGTTAAGCTCTGAGAGGTGCTTGGTGAATCCTTTTTGCGTGCCAACCATCGCAGGTCCTCCATCTGTGGCGATGTCACTCAGCTTCTCAAATGGCAGTTCAATTTGTTTATGGCTTGAAGAACTTGATTAAACAAATCTTCACCTTTGGTTGTGCCATGCATGGCTTGCAAAGACAGAAACTCCTTCATATCAAACTTGTCTGTAATGCCACATATAAAAATGACAAGTTGTGCTGTGTTTATAATGTCAGGTGTCTCATCACATGCCAGACAAAAATACTCAAAGTCTCTTGAAGTTTCCTTCAGAGTTTTTTCAGCGTCCTTTGCTAAATCAGTAATCCTGTCTGTCTTTGGAACAATTTTAATTTGTCTGGAGCGAGCAACTCTGCAGTGGCTAAAAAGGCACTCCTTCACAAACTTCCTCTGCATGAGGTCTCAGCTTTTTAGCTATTCACTCACCACAAAACTCGCCCGTGTAACATTCTCTGCATCAGTCTGTGGTCCATCCAAACTCTGACATAGAGCGTTAATTTTATCCAAATGCATTTGTCCTTTCAGCTCATCCAGTTTAGCCTGTTATGAGGTGAATTGGTCTTTTTCATCACTGCCTGTGCCTTACCACAAATAAAGCACACTGGCTTGACTTTCACCTTAACAAGAAAAAAATAATTTGTCCATTTTTCTTGGAATACGCGGGATTCAGCATCTACCTTACTTTTTTCTCAGTTGCCATGGTGCGTCACTTCAGTCTGTTTACTGCTGTCCTTCGTCACTGTCGTGCAAAGACACGTAAATCTCATGCTGGGTTCACTGACCCTGACGTTTACTCAAACATGTAAAGCCGTCCATTTTATCAGCCGAGTCGATATTTTTTTTCCTGAATTTTTATGTATACTAGGAACAGAATATTACAAATGTTGTAGATTTTGTTTTTTTTAAATATAAAATATATAGAATTACGTGGCAGGCCAGTTTAAATGGTCCTGTGGGACGTATACATCCCAGAGTGCAGAGGTTCTCCACCCAGTTTTAGATCAACAGAAATATCTAAATCAGAACAAATGATTGAATAAGAAACTTGTTCAGCACAAAGAACAGACAGTAAAACAGTTTTAATCCAAACACCACTGAGTGCAGAGAGGCTTCAGTGTCATCTCATTGTGAGAAGAGGAAACTTCAGTGACCAACAGAGACACATACATTTTATACTCACTGTCAAAGGGTCAGATTGTGATAAGATGAAGAAAACTTTCATTTTATTAATTTTAATATCTATAATTTAACAAATGGAATAAATATTTTGCTGCAGTGTCAAACATCAGCATTTAAATTTTGAAGCTCCATGTTACTGCGTTATGTTTGTTATCTATTTTAAGACTAAGTTTAGCACGTTATGTAATTTTCAAAAGACATATCTACAAAACTAAACTACAGGAGGCATCTGCAAACCACCATGGACATGCTTGTAAGTAGGTCAACAAAACAAAGCCTCTGTTTACGAATAGGAGAAGAAAGTAAGATAATAGTAGAAGATAAGGTAACATAACGGGGTAAAAAAATGAGTCAAAACAAGCACACAGGACTGTTTTGAGTTGCTGAACACTTTATATAATGACTGCAGGCAGAGGCAGGCTAACACTACCCACTGACTCCCAGTGTTTGAGCTAAGCTAATAAGCGGTGGGCGAGCTCTGCCCGTCTCCTCTGTGTTTCTGCATGCACAGTCGAGATTTTCCTCATAAATCCACTCAGATTTGATTTTGGCATGCTCATAAGCCCCTCTGTTTCAGCCCTGCTCAATACAGGCTGTTTTGGTTCATGTGTTTGTTGTGTCTGCAGGAAAAGCCTGAGCAGCTGAAGCAAAAACCACTTCATCCAATTTTAAATTTTCTGCCCCATTTGCCAGGAATGATGTGCAGGAGGACTTGAAACTCTCTGGGAATTTAAGACAATTATAAAAGACAGAGAAATTGGCTTAATTGGTTCTTGTGATTGCACAGTGTAATCATATAATCCCAATGTTATTTTTCTGTAATGTGTGTATCTGTGACTGTATTCTGTTTTATTTTCTGTTTTGTGCTGCCATCTTGGCCAGGTCACTCTTGGAAAAGAGGTTTTAAATCTCAATGAGTTATTTACCTGGCTAAATAAAGGATATTGAAAGAGGTAACGTCAGGCTCATGAGGATTCACACAAGAACAGCTTGTTCTGAGCAGGACTGAAAAAGAGGGACAAGAGGCATGTCACAATCAGAGACGAGATGATTTTTGAGTCAGGAACAAGAAAAATGTTCTGAGGAAAACTTTGAACAGAGTGAACTTGTGAAAAGAAGTAAAATATTAGATCTTCCTCAGTCAACCAAACAACAAAAAAGGTGAATTGTTACAGTTTCATCCATCAGTGGTGCTCAGAGATCTTCCCTAGAAACCTAGACTATTTGTCAACAACAAAACTGAATTCTTTTAGACAAATTTATTATTTTTTTCAAAAATATATTGAAAAATGACATTAACATTTAAAAAGAGTTTATTGATCAGTTTAAAAACTGGGTCATCAGAGCACTTTATGTTCAAGTCAGACTTGTTCTATAACCAACAGCAAAATCAATTTAACGTCTTCATTCCAGTCAGAATAAAATCAGTCAGGCAAAAGCATAATTTTAAAATAAAACAAAATTATATGTCACCTTTCTTTTTTGATGAACGTTATTTTAGAAATTAATGTTCTTTTTTTCAACTACCTGTTAAAAAGACCAGAATATGACCGACAGTAAACATTATATAATCAGAGTTTAAAGTCCATGTTTATTAAGTTTGAATGAGGTGGAATGAGCTTCATATTTAAAGATTTATGGGTAATTGACTCTAAATGGAAAAAAAAGAATGTTGATTTATCAGTTGATATCAGTTTGATCCAGAGAGAGAGAATTTGCATCATCATCATCATCACCATCATCATCATGCTCCAGTGCTCTGGGAGAGTTTATAGTCCTGAGACTTGAAGACTGGATGACTGACAGCTGTCCTTCATCACAGCAGAAGACACAGAAATCCTGGTCCTCATCACAAACATGACGTCCATCTGCGTCCTCATCTGGACTCTCCTCTGCTGCTGCTTCACAGGTAAAGTCCAGAGAATCAAACTCCTCTCCTCTGTCAACATGTGTCCCTCTGAAATCAAGGCCTCAAAACCATGACGCTGCTCTCTGTCTTTGTCTCTGTGTCCTCAGAGTCCAGAGGACAGGTCACAGTGACTCAGCCTGCTGCAGTCAGCTCTGCTCCGGGAGGCTCCGTCTCCATCTCATGTAGGACCAGTCAGGATGTTCATGTCTATAGCAGCAGCCACTGTTTAGCCTGGTACCAACAGAAAGATGGAGGTGTTCCTAAACGCCTTATTTACTATGCTAGCATTCGACAATCAGGGATTCCAGGTCGTTTTTCAGGCAGTGGATCAAGATCTTCCTTCACTCTGACCATCAGTGGAGTCCAGGCTGAAGATGCAGCAGTTTACTACTGTCAGAGTTTTCATTACCCCAACAGTCAGTATGTGTTCACACAGTGAAAAAGCGTGGTACAAAAACCTCCCTCAGTCAGACTGAACAGAAACTGAAGTGACTGCAGCAGCTGGAAGTTTCTGCACACACTGACACACTTCACTGAGAACACACATGTTCATTAAAGTGTGTTTGCTCTGTTTAGTTGACTGTCCCTGGCCTGTCTGTTTGTCTGTCTGTCTGTCTGTTTTATACCAGAGAGATCCTCTTAAATCAAAGTAACATAAGCACATATAAATATTTCCACAATAGAAGATGCTCATTTAAAAATAGTCTAACATATAAAACCTTTAAGAAGGAAGATAAATTAATTGAATATAATTCTAAATATTGAACTAACTTCAACACACAGTCTGGTTCCTCCACCAAAAGTCCACCACAGTGATACAAACTTATTGAACGTCGTACAAAAACCTCTCACCGTAGAGACACATGGCTCTCTGACTTCAACACAACGGCCAATCCTAACTCCCAAGGCATCTCTATCCATACAAATTGGTCTCTTTTTTGTGTCTAATTTCTCTTTTAATTTTATTTAGGCAGGAAAATAAAGTCATTGAGATAAAAAAAAAATCTCTAAGAGATTCTTGTGTGTGCCCTGACCGAGAGAGCAGGATCACAGATAACAAATAACTCATGACTACAAACAGCCGTATATACAAATAAAATGCCTAATGCCTGAAATGCCATGAAAGACAAAAAATAACAAATACAACAGGGATCATCTGTCAAGGAGGACTCCAGATCAGGAAATGTATTAGTCAAAAATCTCTTCCTCCAGTCATTTTATCTACTTGTAAACAAAGTTTTTTTTAAACATTTTTCAGAGTAAATATGAAATCATTGATTCATTTTTTAGTATTAATAACTCATGTTTGTACACATCCACATCTACGGTTGTATTGATTACTCAGGCACAGTAACTATCTTTACAGCCATATAGACAAGAGGCCCCTCTTGAAGATGAGATGCCACATCTCAAGAGTCTTACCTTTAATACATTTATATTCAGCAAAGACAAATAAGGTGCTTGTGAGGTTTTGTTGGTGAAAAAACCCTCTAAACTGAATGAAAACCAGCAGGAGTGAAGGTCTTCAGCATAAAGGTGCAATGAAGGATGTCAGACAGCAGGTTCAGAGCTCTGTGGTTTTTAATAAGTCCATTTATATTGAACAGCATTTCCCAACTTGATCCTCCTCCATGCAGCAGACTGCAGGGCACCACACACAATCACACACTGACCCAGCTGCAGCTGGTTTTTAAGCTGAGCTGCAGCACACTCAACCTGCCCCTCCTCCCTCTTTCTCTCACCTGCATCTCTACCTCACTCTCTCTCCTCCAGTGACAACTCTTTACAAAACTAATCTACACAGGATACCCAAATATACAATTCTACCAACCCATTGCAAAAGGATTAAATAAATACCGATTAACCCAAAATAACTTAACAGAATATCCCAAACTAAAGCTGAACATTACTAAATAACTCTCACCCCTCCCCCTCATCTCTCTTCTCTGCTCACCAGCCCCGCCTAACAAGGTCATTTGCCACTGCTGGGACCTGTTGGCTGCATCCCCATGTGTGCACTCCATGCAGACACGCCCCCACAAGAAGGTGACCTCGAAGAGAGGAGATATTAATTGGGGTGTTTTCAAAATAAAATGAACAAAGAACCATATCCTGAATAATAATTAACATAAACACAATATTGCACAGACTTTTGTCACCTCAGTGAGAGAGGTGTTTTCCAGCTACATCACAGTGCTATACGGAAAATGACTGACTGAATCTATATTCAACAGAGACAAATGTGATGAGGACTTTCAGGTCTCCTTGTTCTGCCTCACACTGCCTCTTTATGACTCTGTCTTTTATGTCACTGTCCTGCTGTAGAATAAATTTGGAGCCAATCAGACGCCTTCTTGTTAATATATGATGTTTTATTAACTGCTTTTTCCTCAGCATTGAAGATATGATCAGTCCTGAGTTAATCCCAACTCCATTTGCTGTCATGTAGTCCCAAACTAAAAAAAAACCAAAAAACCTTCACCATGATTCACCGTTGCCTGCAGACACTCATTAGTGACCTGCTCTACAGCCAGATATTTCAGATTCTGCCTCATCAGTCCAGTTCACCTGCTGCTGTTTCCCAGCACCCCAGTTCATATGTTTGCAGTACATGCATAGATGAGTGTCTTGACTTTTTGTCCATGGCTTTTTCTCTTTGCTGTTCTCCCATGAGGACCATCTCTGGCCGTGGTTGTTACTGATTAAACGTCGATTAAAACTACCTTTACAACCACACAGAGAGGAGGAGCCCCTTGAAAAAGAGATGCCACATCTCAAGGGCCTAACCTCCAATAAATCTATATTCAGCAGACAAAAATACAAAGAGGACAGACTCATGATTGGTCCTTGGGTCTGTCACTACCTTCAGTTCTTTCTTTAGTCCCTTCGTACCTGCCCACCTCCCTTCCTTCACCCAGACCTACTACACAGCTTCAGTGGACGGCTGTTCAACATGAGACTGGATCCACTTTAAGACTTCCAACTGATAAAGAGAATTTTTCTGACCACTGTTACTGTGAGTCTCCTACAGATACACTGCACTGTAGGCTGGCCCGGTGCTGATACCCTACTTTATACTCTTAACCCTGAATATTATTACAGCTCATCAAAGAAAATGCATTTGGTAAACACTTCACTTTGGATAATTGAATTCTTTAAATTTGATTTTTATAGGAATTTTATCTGTTGTCGTCTGGTTCGAATACTGTCTAAAAACAAGTCAGTGATGAAAGCAGACAAGTTCTTAAATAAAGTGCATCAAAGAGCACCTAATCTGTGGTAAACATGAATGAATGAAGCAGAACAAACTGAACTATGAGCTGGTGTGAACTATTCTTACCTAAAACACCCAGCAGGTTAATGACTGAGGCTGAGCCCTGCAGCACCTCACTTTCACTTCAACATATCTAAAGACAAGTCCTCCTGCACACTGTGGCAGGCTGATACTGTGCAGTCTGACCTTCAAAATCATGTTTAACAGAAACAGTCTTTGAATAAACTGTGAAAAAGGTGCTGCTTATTGTCCTGAGACTTTATACAAACATTTACAACTTTTAATGCTGCTTTACTGAGGTTTTTTTTTCTGAGTCAGATTGATGTGCAGATAAAATGTTGTTGGTTCATAAAACAAATCTTTGAGTTGTTCAGTCATATGAGACTCCAGAGAAAATTCAGACTTTAAAATACAAATACAACCTTTGAGACTAAGTGTGAATATTTCACTGTTTGAATGTTGTACACATATTTTAAACTTAAATTCATAAATTATCTTAATATACAAACTGAATTATGTTCAAGATCTGATAGATTTCATGTCTTTAAGCAGAAACCTTTTCTTCATCACCTGATCCTGAGAAATGTAGCATTAATTCAATCTATTTAATTCGTTTTCTGTTTTGTTTTTGTTTTTAAGTTTGATGGGATTGGAAATGTTATTAAACAATAATCAAAGCTCTGAATTAAAGATAAAGTTAAATGAGGGAAAGAAGGTGAAAACACATGTTTTAATTTACAGGGAAAATCTTTATTTTTCATAAAAGTATTGAAGACATCAGCAAAAGCAGTAAAACGAACATGCTGAAACGAGAAAAGTGACTTTAAAAGAATCAGAAACAGTGAGTACAGACTGAGAGCAGAATCAGAGTATAAGCTTCATCAGGGTCTCAGTGGGTCTGAACTAGAAACACTGGTCTTTCCTCAGAATCCCTGGGACCGGATTCTGGGAGGCCTTGGTGGCCTCACAGGTCACAGATTTCACTTTGTCCCACTGGGCTGCAGGGAGCTTCAGGGTGCTGCTCCAGGTGTAGTGACCGTCCTTCTCCAGCACCGCAGGGCTCTTGCTCTCCTCCCAGCTCACGCTGGCACTGCCGTCCACCTTCCAGGCCAGACTCCAGTCTGAGGGGAAGCCCATGTTGGCCAGGCACATGACTGTGGCTGAGCCCGTCTGCAGCTCCTCACTCGAGGGGGGCAGCACGGTCACGGTGGGACGCTGCACGCCGCCTGTAGGAGACACCAAACAGGTCAGAGGTCACACAGCTGTCAATCAAACAGCTCACAGTTGGACAGCTTTAAGGTCTGAGAGCTGATTTTCTTTTTTTAGGAGTTTCAGACAGATGTTTCTTCTGCTCCAGCAGTCACACTGTTTCACTTCCCTTCAACAAACCTCTCAAGCACATCAGCGCTGAGACAGGGTCAGAAAAATCTGTCAAACTACACTGAAGATTCAGAATCAACAATTAAGAAATGAACCCATCTAAATAACCTAAAAACTCTGCTTTAAACCATTTATCTGAAACATGAACGTTGTCTAAAAACGTAAAGCTGGACCCCCTCACTGAGGAGAACCAAAGAGACACTTTTTTTTTTAGATGAGTTCAACATTTTCACACTCATGCATCAGGTTTAAATAAACTAACAAAAGTCATCAAATGTTTTGTGAAATAAATCATAAATTAAACAATCAGAACAGTTTTTAAAATTAAGCACGATGAGATCGGAGATGTTTCACATCTTTAAAAACAGCTGAAAATTCTCACTTACCCAAATTTAATATAAATAACCAGAGAAGGAACAAGTGAAAAATATTATCACAGCCATATGTCAGTATTTATTGCTGTGGTGAATAACAATTGACTTTAGTTTTCTGTGATAGACACCATATTTGCTATTGAAGATACCAGTATATCATTGTTTTGGGCATTTGTAAGTCATGGCTTTCACAATCCCACTGAGTTTGACCAAATAAACACAGAAAACTAGATTCAGGATAAAAAACAGCAACACATGGCTCTGACTTTAACAATGAACAAAAACTAAGAGAGCTCTAGTTTTAACTTTTCTTAGCTGACAATGAAAAATTCAGTATGAAACGTCCACAGAATGTCCCGAGAAAGACTTTGGCCATTGTTCAGCCAACACTAACAATAAATCTTAAGTATTTTTGTTGCTTTATACTTAATTGTGAAACCTAATAACATTAAAATAATTTAGTAGAATTACATAATACTAAATATTTGACTTCTTGCCAAGATCCAGTCTGGTTCCTCCATTGAACGTGATGCAAATTTATTGAGCTGTCGTACAGAACCTCTCAATGTAGACACACAGTTGTCGGACTTTAACACTAAATTAAAAATAACTACCTTCAGCTTTTACAATAAAACTAAAGACAACAATTTCTCAATAAAACAGCACTTCATTTAAGATTAAGATTTTTTTTGTTGACATTTTTGCCATTGTATGAAACCTAATTTATTCAAGGTCAAATTTGTCTGGATGGTTTTATAAAGAAAAAGTTACTTTAAAAGATAAAGACCAGAATCCCCCCCATAAGTCTAGGAAACAGACATTTGTACGAAATTACTCTCTGATATAAAGAAAAGATCATTATATTTGACTTACTGCCAACATCCAGTCTGGTTCCTCCACCAAAAGTCCACCACAGTGATACAAACTCATTGAGCCGTCGTACAAAAACCTCTGACTGTAGAGACACACGGCTCTCTGACTTCAACACTGAACTAAAAATAGCTGAATTCAAACTATAACAATAAACTACAGCAGACAATTAAAAAATAAAGAACTGAATATCAGATTAAGATTTTTTTTATGAAATTTTGCTTTTCGTTCAAGACCTGAATGATATAAGGTCACATTTGTCTGGATTATTTCCAATGAAAATTCACTTTAAAAGATAATGGCCAGAATTTTCTTCACAAACTTTAGAAAAAAAAGACATTAACAGAAAATACATATCTAACTTAAAATAAAGATCAATTATATTTGACTTACTGCCAACATCCAGTCTGGTTCCTCCACCAAAAGTCCACCACAGTGATACAAACTCATTGAGCCGTCGTACAAATTTCTCTGACTGTAGAGACACACGGCTCTCTGACTTCAACACTAAGCTAAAAATAGCTGAATATAAACTTTAAAATTAAACTAAAGTAGGCAATTTCTCACAAACAACAGCGCAGACCTCAGCAGAAAGATCTTTTTTGTTGAAATTTTAGTTGAAATTTTTTGTTCAAAAGACCTGAAGGATTCAGGGTCACATTTGTCTTCTTAAAGAAAACTGACTTTATAAAAGTAAATTGAAAAACCCTCTCAGAGACACTCAGTATGCTGACACAACACAAAGACTCATACAAAATCGAAATAAACAATAACACATTATATAAATTTCCAGACCCTTAATTCTTTTAGACATATTTAAATATTTTAATTTTTTTCACAACTCTTTTTTCTCATGCGCTTTATTAATTTATTCAATATATTTATTCAAGATCATGAATTAAGAAACATCAACAAAACAAAAATCAATAGGACAATGTATTGATTGATCAGTTTTAAAACAGTGTCTTCAGAGCACTTTATGTTCCAGTTATTCAGACTTATTCTACAGATGAGATGAGATGAGATGAGATTAGATTAGATAAGATTAGATAAGATAGTACTTTATTAATCCCTTTGGAAAATCTTCCCCAGGGAAATTGGGATTCAGTTGCAGTTAGCAGTTCAATATTACAGATTAAAAAGATATATTATAAAAATAGATAGATCTAAACAAAAATGTTAATAAATAAACAGTGTACATAAAATAAAAATAAAAACATATGGCTACTGGCTGGCTACTGCTCCTTCCCATCCTCTGTCTTCCTGTCACTCCTCCTCCCCCCAGTGAGAAGTTGTACAGTCTGATGGTCTGAGGGACAAAAGAGTTTCTCAGTCTGCTGGTCCTGCACTGAAGGAGCAGCCTTGGGCTGAACAGGCTTCTCTGGTTGCTGATGACCGTGTGCAGAGGGTGACCGGCATCGTCCAAACTGTCCAGCGGTTTGTCGAGTGTCCTCTTCTCTGCCACCGTCAATAGAAAGTCCAGCTTCATGCCGACCACAGAGCCAGCCCGCCTGATCAGTTTCTCTGTCCTGGATGTGTCCTTGGATGTGCTGCCCCCCCAACACCACAGAGTAAAAGAGGACACAGGCTAACACAGACTGGTAAAACATCCGCAGGAGTTTCCCGCAGATGTTAAAAGACTGCAGGCTCCTCAGGACGTACAGCCTACTCTGTCCCATCCTGTACAGGTGGCTGGTGTGGATCCTCCAGTCCAGTTTGCTGTCCAGCCACAGGCCGAGGCACTTGTAGGAGTCCACAGTTTCCACCTCAGCTCCCTCGATCAGAAGTGGTCATGGTCTTGGTCTGGACTTCCCAAAGTCGATGACCAGCTCTTTTGTTTTTGAGGTGTTGAGCTGTAGGTGGTTTGTGTGGCACCAGACAGCAAAGTCCCTCACTAGGCTCCTGTACTCCTCTCTGTCGTCCCTGATGCATCCAACGATGGCTGTGCCATTGGTGAACTTCTGGATGTGACACAGCTCAGAGTTGTAGCAGAAGTCTGCAGTGTACAGGGTGAAGAACTGGTTGAAGAAGTCGATAAGTTTGTTTGCCTTCTCCATTGTCCTCCTTACGTCACTGGCCCTGGTGTTGTAGCCTGAGATGGTTTTCACACCATCCCAGACCTCCCTCATGTTGTTCTCTTTCAGCTTCTGCTCCACCTTTCTCCTGTAGCTGTCCTTCGCTTCCCTCACGCAGCGTTTAACCTCCTGCTGTGCTGCTTTCATCTCCTCCTTGTCTCTGCTCCTGAAGGCGGCCTTCTTCCTGTTGAGGACAGCCTTGACGTCCTGCGTTGCCAACGGTTTGTTATTAGGGTAACAGCGGACAGTCTTGGCAGGGGAGACCACGTCTGCACAGAGGTTACTGTAGTCCGTCAGGGAGTGTGTCAGCCCCTCTATGTCGTCATCATGGGGTAAATCAGCTCATCCCAGGCTGTGGTTCTGAAGCAGTCTCTCGGGGCACTTTCCATCTCAGGGGACCACCTCCTGATGGAGCGAGTGGTTACCAGCTGCCTTTGGACCAGAGGGGTGTAGTCTGACTGTAGGTGGACCAGGTTGTAGTCAGACTTCCCCAGAGGAGGGAGAGGTGTGACTCTGTATTTATCCCTCACATTAACATACAGTAAGTTGATGGTCCTGTTGTTTCTTGTAAGACAGTCCTAAACCTGGTATGAAGTGGCCAAAGTAGTGTCCAAAGTTGCATGGTTAAAGTCCCCAGAAATGATCTTCAGTGCCTCAGGTGCTGGGTCTGCAGCCTTGCTGTGATGGAATGGATCTTCTCACATGCAGAGGCTGTGACCGCCCTTCGAGGGATGTAAACACAGACTGTGATCACCTGACTGAGCTCCCTCGGCGGATAATATGGCTACAGGCTAACGGCTAGTAGCTCGAGATCACTGCAGCATAAGACCATCTTCACAGAGATATGTCATGGGTTACACCAGCGGTTGTTGACGTACATGATGAATCCCCCACCTTTGCTTTTCCGCACGCTTTAATGTCTCTGTCAGCTCTCACAGCAGTAAATTACAAGCAGGTCCACGTTAGCGTCTGGTACAAGGTGGGTTAGCCATGTCTCAGTAAAGATAAACAAGCTGCACTCAAATCAGTAATTCAGCTGCTTGATCAGTGCGGACAGCTCTTAGATCTTGTTCTGTATTCCCCATGATCATCGAGGGTATTGATGGTTTGTATCACCTTCGATTCTCTGCTAGCCTAGCCTTAAGCTTAGTCCTGGCCTTACAGCCCCTGGGCCTCCTCCTCACTTCAGACGGGATGGGGTGTCGTATCCAAGCTTGTTTTTCTGTTCCCAGAGCCAGAAGTTCCTCTTTGAATAAGTGATTAGACTACCTCTCGGTAGCAACGGATGTGAAACTGTGTCCTGGTAGCATTGGAAATAAGTCCCTGTAGCCATTGTCAGTTCAGAAATTTTCATGGGATATGTATAAAAACAAAACAAACAAAAAAATGTCTTCATAAGAATTGCACAAGGGTTTAAAAGATGGAAAAAAAGCTAAAACTGTATAAAAAATAGGTTAAATCTGAAGAACTATCTAATAAAAGAGCTAAAAACTGAATATCATTATTCACCAACATTCAGCCACAGTATGATGATAAAGTTGTGTTTCATCACTACCCATTACCTCATGAATTGAACCTCTTGTCTCTCCCTGTCTCTTCACAAGTTTGATGTCTTCCTGTCATGTTCCAGGACTCCTTTCTAGCTCTCTCTGTTGGGATACCTCTGCATGTTATTATGCCTGAACCTTGGACTGTAAATAAACCCTGACTTTTGCTTCACATTCTGTTTGGAGTAAGTTCATGACAAAAGTACAACACCATTATTTTATTGAACATTTATCAAAAAAAAAACAAACTAAAGACATGTAGTTCTTTCAAATGTTAATGTACTTATTTTCAATGAACTGTTGCAAAGATCAGAATATGGCTGAGCAAGAACCTTGAATATTTAGTTTAAGGTCCATGCTTATCATATTTTTATGAGTTTCTTTTGTTTTGTTTTTTAATCCAAAACCGTGAATGAGATAAGCTGTGAATTTAATAGATGTAGGGATCTACATCTGCATAAAACAAAAAAAATGAAAGTTCATTTGCCATTGATATCAGTTCCGTACAAGAGCCACTTTGCATCATCATCAGCATCATCATCATCATCATGCTCCAGTGCTCTGGGAGAGTTTATAGTCCTGAGACTTGAAGACTGGATGACTGACAGCTGTCCTTCATCACAGCAGAAGACACAGAAATCCTGGTCCTCATCACAAACATGACGTCCATCTGCGTCCTCATCTGGACTCTCCTCTGCTGCTGCTTCACAGGTAAAGTCCAGAGAATCAAACTCCTCTCCTCTGTCAACATGTGTCCCTCTGAAATCAAGGCCACAAAACCATGACACTGCTCTCTGTCTTTGTCTCTGTGTCCTCAGAGTCCAGAGGACAGGTCACAGTGACTCAGCCTGCAGCAGTCAGCTCTACTCCAGGAGGCTCCGTCTCCATCTCATGTAGGATCAGTCAGAATGTTCATGTCTCTGGCAGCAGCCACTGTTTAGGCTGGTACCAACAGAAAGATGGAGGTGTTCCTAAACTGCTTATTTACTATGCAACTACACGACCATCATGGATTCCAGGTCGTTTGTCAGGCAGTGGATCTGGATCTGACTTCACTCTGACCATCAGTGGAGTCCAGGCTGAAGATGCAGCAGTTTACTACTGTCTGAGTCTTCACTGGACCAACAGTCAGAATGTTTACACACAGTGAAAAAGCGTGGTACAAAAACCTCCCTCAGTCAGACTGAACAGAAACTGAAGTGACTGCTGCAGCTGGAAGTTTCTGCACACACTGACACACTTCACTGAGAACACACCTTCACAAACATAAAGTTTCATGAATCAGACTGAAAATCTCAGAATTTTTTTTTTTTTTTCTGATTATCAATGCAGGTCCAGATCAGGTTGCTCATCAGAATTGGTCAATCATATTTCATCTTTTTGATCAACACAAAATCTAAATCATAACAAACTAGAAAGCACTCGGAAAGCGCAAACCTCTGCCAAGGTAGTTCATGTATTAAAGTTAGATCTAAAAGCAATAGTTACATGATATAGTTACCATCATAATATGATTCCTTGACCCTGAAAACCCTCACCTAGCACTCAGAATCGTGTTGATGTCATTATTAGTTAGGCAGTTGTTGAACAAAAATTATTTTCGGTAATGGTGCTCATCCAGATCACCACACAAATGTGGTGGATTCTCCTTGGACCAATGCACACATCCGGTAAAATTTTCTTGTAAATCTGTCAAGTAGTTTTTGCATAGTCTTGCAAACAGACAAACCAACAGATAAACAATAATGCGCTGACAAAAATATAACCTTCTTGGCAAAGATAATATTAGGATCAGAAACTCATTTTGCACAAACAGACAGTGAAACAGTTGTAAACCGCACACCACTGAGAGCAGAGAAGCTTCAGTGTCACCTCATTGTGAGGAGAGTAAACTTTAGAGACCAAGAGAGACACAATTTCATCCTTGCTGTTAAAGGGTCAGATTGTGATGAGATTCAGAAAACTTTCATTTTATTCATTTTAATATCTACAATTTGACAAATGGAATCAATATTTCACTTCAGTGTCACACATCAGCATTTATATTTTGAAGCTTTAGGTTACCACGTAATGTTTTGTTACCTATTTTAAGACTAAATTTAGCACGTTATGTAATTTTCAAAAGACATATCTACGAAACTAAACTACAGGACGCATCTGCAAACCACCACGGACATGCTTGTAAGTAGGTCAACAAAAAAAAGCCTCTGTTTACGAATAGAAGAAGAAAGTAAGATAATAGTAGAAGATAAATGTAACATAACGGGGTAAAAAAATGAGTCAAAGCAAGCACACAGGACCGTTTCGAGTTGCTGAACACTTTATATAATGACTGCAGGCAGAGGCAGGCTAACACTACCCACTGACTCCCAGTGTTTGAGCTAAGCTAATTAGCGATGGGCGAGCTCTGCCCGTTTCTTCCTTGTTGCTGCACACACAGTTGAAAGAATGGTGTCAATCTGCTTGTCATGGATTTGGGAGTGAGGCAAGACATGAAAAGAAAAAGTTGGCACATCCTTTTCAATGATAATTGTAACTGTGAATTTAACCAGCTAAACACAGAGGTAAAGCCAACTGAAGACACTTTTTCAGTGCGATAAAAAGTTTAATTTCTTGACTGGTCCCACATTGCTCCACAACATATTTTGAAGAGTTTCCTCATAAATCCACTCAGATTTGATTTTGGCATGCTCATACGCCCCTCTGTTTCAGCTCTGCACAAACAGGCTGTCTTGGTTCATGTGTTGTGTCTGCAAGAAAAGCCTGAGCGGCTGAAGCAACATCAAATTCATGAGTGAGGCAACGTCAGGCTCATGAGGATTCACACAAGAACAGCCTGTTCTGAGCAGGACTGAAAAAGAGGGACAAGAGTCATGTGACAATCAGAGACGAGATGATTTTTGAGTCAGAAACATGAAACATTTTCTGAGGAAAACTTTGACAAGAGTGAACTTGTTGAAAAGAAGTAAAATATGAGATCTTTCTCAGCCAACCAAAAAAAGATGAATTTTAACAGTTTCATTCATCAGTGCTGCTCAGAGATCCCCTCTAAAATACATACATATATATATATATATATATATATATATATGTATATATATATATATATATATATATATATATATATAGATATAGATATAGATATAGATATAAAGATATAGATATATAGATCTATAAAATGAAGGAAATTTTTAAAAGAAATTAAGAAAAATCAGAGCTTAAATTGGAAACTTCTGGATAATTTCAACACAATGATGTAAATAAACTGGAAATTAGTTTGACTTTAAAACAACAACAGATGGATAATTTTCTTATAGAGCCACTTTGAAACACCATCACCATCATCATCATCATCATCATCATCATCATCATCATCATGCTCCAGTGCTCTGGGAGAGTTTATAGTCCTGAGACTTGAAGACTGGATGACTGACAGCTGTCCTTCATCACAGCAGAAGACACAGAAATCCTGGTCCTCATCACAAACATGACGTCCATCTGCGTCCTCATCTGGACTCTCCTCTGCTGCTGCTTCACAGGTAAAGTCCAGAGAATCAAACTCCTCTCCTCTGTCAACATGTGTCCCTCTGAAATCAAGGCCACAAAACCATGACGCTGCTCTCTGTCTTTGTCTCTGTGTCCTCAGAGTCTAGAGGACAGGTCACAGTGACTCAGCCTGCAGCAGTCAGCTCTGCTCCGGGAGGCTCTGTCTCCATCTCATGTAGGACCAGTCAGGATGTTTATGTCTCTGGCGGCAGCCACTGTTTGCACTGGTACCAACAGAAAGATGGAGGTGTTCCTAGAGCCCTTATTAGACATGCTAGCACTCGACTATCAGGGATTCCAGGTCATTTTTCAGGCAGTGGATCAAACTCTGACTTCACTCTGACCATCAGTGGAGTCCAAGCTGAAGATGCAGCAGTTTACTACTGTCTGAGTTTTCACTACATCAACAGTCAGAATGTTTACACACAGTGAAAAAGCGTGGTACCAAAACCTCCCTCAGTCAGACTGAACAGAAACTGAAGTGACTGCTGCAGCTGGAAGTTTCTGCACACACTGACACACTTCACTGAGGACACACAAAGGTTCATTAAAGTGTGTTTGCTCTGTTTAGTTTATTGTCCTGAGCCTGTCTGTCCGTCTGTCTTTAACAACATAAGCACACATAGATATTTCTACAATAGATAATATTCAATTCATAAAGAGACAGAAATATGAAAGCTTCAAGATTGAAATAAGTTCGTAATTAAGTATAATTCTAATCATTTATCACACAAATTCTAATTCCATTTGCACATGATGTCAAAATTTATTCAATTACATAAGGACAGAAAAACAATGTCAGTCGGTACGTAACTTAATCAACATTTATACTAAATAAATAAAAATGTCCTCTTGGTTGAACTTAACCCCACACATCCCTCACTGGTATCCTCTGATCCTGAAACATCCTGAAGTTTTTTTACCAAGTCATCCTATTTATCACCAAATTTGAAAAACATGAGTCCAAAATGTATACCCACGCATCCACAGGTAACCTGGATGTTCTCATGTCCTCCAGCTCACGCTGAGATTTCTGAAATTTATGATTTAAACACCCTCAGTCGCCATCAGCAGAGGTTTGTGCTGTGTGTACAAACGGTGGTCATAATCCATTGAATCATCGATTTTCTTGCTGGACAGTGGTTGTTTTTCCTCTTTTGAGCCTCCCTGTGAACAGCAGATCCACACACTGTCTGACTGTGCACCTGCTTTTTAGTTGTGCTCATTTTTCTGTTTGTGAGTCTTTAAAAAGCACCCAGACTCATTTGACACATTCAGTAACATATTTGTTACGTATCAGTGGTATTACTGTTACTTTAGTGGCTCAAAAAAGGGCTCTGAGCAGTATTTATCAGCTTTAATGCATTATAGTCTGTTGACAACAGCAGTACTGCTGCGGCAACAAAACTGAGTGGCATCATGTTAGTCAAAGTGGTCCATACAATCATGTGAAAAATCAAGACACCTCTTGAAATATTCAGTTCTTTATTAAGAATAATTACATGACAGTGTTTAATCTGTTTTTATTCATCTCTGGAAAAGAAAGGAATTTAATTTCAGGTAAGCAACAAAAATCAACAAATATCCTTGCTTTACTCTTTAAACAAAAGACATCAACTAACATTATTTCATCCTTAAAAGATCCTGACATTTGTCTCCCCAAATTAAAACTACTTTAAAGGTCTGTGTTAATATTTCAGGTTACAAAGTGAATTGGGAAAAAAGCAAAATTATTCCATTAACCAACTTTGATCTCCCCAACTCCTGCACACTAGTTGATTCAGCTGGCAAGGGTATAAAATATCTAGGAATAATTTTAGACAATAATCTCAAAAACCTGTATAAATTGAATTACCTCCAATTGCTCAGTAAGATTTGAGATGATATTCGTAGGTGGATGGGTTTGCCTCTCACTCTGATTGGCAGAATTAATTGTATTTAAATGAATGTACAACTAAGACTGCAATGTCTGTTTAAGTCCCTGCCCATTTCATCACCACAATCCCTTTTTTAAACTAAGTTAATATATCAGACAATTCATATGAAATTTGTGAGGCACCTTGGATATCTATGGACAAACTAACATGGGACTATGGATCAGGGGGACTTCAATTATCCAGTTCTAAAAGCTGACTACTTAGCAGCTCAAATGTGATTTATCTCATGCTTTGTTGAAGACAGTAGCGCCCCCTCTTGGACAGAAATTGGGCTGCATCTCCTGAAAGAAAATGTACACACACTGACTTCATTTATTTTACGTAACTGTAGAACAGTTGCCAACAGGACAGGTAACCCTTTATTGAACCATTTGATTAAACTTTGGTATGAGGTTCAAACAAACTTGGATTGGAAGTGGAACTGTCGCCTAAAACACCTCTAAGACAAAATGAACGTATGGCCATGTCTCTAAACATTAAGATTCTGGATATATTGCATTAATGAGGAATCCATTGTTTGGGGGACTGCTTTGATAAGCGATTTCTTGTGTCAGTCTGACATGACGTCCATCTGCGTCCTCATCTGGACTCTCCTCTGCTGCTGCTTCACAGGTAAAGTCCAGAGAATCAAATTCCTCTCCTCTGTCAACATGTGTCCCTCTGAAATCAAGGCCACAAAAGCATGACGCTGCTCTCTGTCTTTGTCTCTGTGTCCTCAGAGTCCAGAGGACAGGTCACAGTGACTCAGCCTGCAGCAGTCAGCTCTGCTCCGGGAGGCTCCGTCTCCATCTCATGTAGGACCAGTCAGGATGTTTATTATTACAGTGGTGATGGATACCACCGCTTAGCCTGGTACCAACAGAAAGATGGAGGTGTTCCTAAACTGCTTATATATGGTGCTAGCACTCGAGCATCAGGGATTCCAGATCGTTTTTCAGGCAGTGGATCTGGATCTTCCTTCACTCTGACCATCAGTGGAGTCCAGGCTGAAGATGCAGCAGTTTAATACTGTCTGAGTTTTCATGTCATTAACAGTCAGTATGTGTTCACACAGTGAAAAAGCGTGGTACAAAAACCTCCCTCAGTCAGACTGAACAGAAACTGAAGTGACTGCTGCAGCTGGAAGTTTCTGCACACACTGAGAACACACATTTACACATGTTCTCTGTCACTAAACTCTTGTCATACATGTAGTTTACAATTTTTTTGACCGTTACACGTTTCAAAAAGCTGACACCAACAGTTTTTTTGATCAAGATTCTCCGTTCAAACTTTATTGCTTTCAAAAACAAACAAACAATTTTCTTTTTCTTCAGGTTTTATGAAGATGGAAAGTGGTTATTTTTTTTATGTTCTTTATGATCACAGAAATGTCAATTTAGTTGTTTCTATTTAGACGAATGGGCTTTTTTATTGTTGCTGCTCCATTTTCTTCACAGGATGAATGTGCCTGACATTTAAAAAACTGTTATTTAATTTTTGTATTTCTTGTTTGTTTTTTAAAGCCATACCGATTGAACAAAGAATCGTGATCAATAAACAGTTGATCTCATTTGAGTAAGGATGACTGTGTCTGTGCTTTGAAGATGATTTTTTTCTTTTTCTACATTTCAGTGTCACCTCAGCAAACATCTAAGGTCAGATTACAATGTATGGCTTTTGTTTTCTGTTTTTATGGCCATTTGACAAACTGATAATCAAATTAAATCAAAATCTCAGTGAAGTGTGTCAGTGTGTGCAGAAACTTCCAGCTGCAGCAGTCACTTCAGTTTCTGTTCAGTCTGACTGAGGGAGGTTTTTGTACCACGCTTTTTCACTGTGTGTACACCCATTGACTGTTGATGTAGAATTCACCCATACAGTAGTAAACTGCTGCATCTTCAGCCTGGACTCCACTGATGGTCAGAGTGAAGTCAGAATCTGATCCACTGCCTGAAAAACGATCTGGAATCCCTGATGCTCGATTGTCAGCAGTGTGTATAAGGAGCTTAGGAACACCTCCATCTTTCTGTTGGTACCAGGATAAATCCTCGTTGTCATCAACCGTCTGACTGGTCCTACATGAGATGGAGACGGAGCCTCCCGGAGCAGAGCTGACTGCTGCAGGCTGAGTCACTGTGACCTGTCCTCTGGACTCTGAGGACACAGAGACAAAGACAGAGAGCAGCGTCATGGTTTTGTGGCCTTGATTTCAGAGGGACACATGTTGACAGAGGAGAGGAGTTTGATTCTCTGGACTTTACCTGTGAAGCAGCAGCAGAGGAGAGTCCAGATGAGGACGCAGATGGACGTCATGTTTGTGATGAGGACCAGGATTTCTGTGTCTTCTGCTGTGATGAAGGACAGCTGTCAGTCTTCCAGTCTTCAAGTCTCAGGACTATAAAGTCTCCCAGAGCACTGGAGCATGTTGATGATGATGATGATGATGATGATGCAAAGTGGCTCTATAGCATGGGAGGCGGTTCAGGGCATAACATATAAAAAATCTGCACACACACTTACAGTGTACTCACACACACACTGACAATTGGCACATATGCACCGAAACAGGGCAAAACACATCAAAAAATCGGTTCACACACACGCAGTTTACATATACTCACACTGATAGTGGATACTCACTGTAAATAAAGGCTAAACACATTAAAAACCTGCATAGACACACTAAAAATATGCACACACAACCGCACACGCACACACACCCCCACACACACTAAGTAGTCACACACACTGACAATGGGTAAATACACACTAAAAATATGCACACACAACTGTACATGCACACACACACACACACACACACAAAATGAGTATTCACACACATTGACAATGGGTAAATACACACTATGAAACATGTTCACACACTGAAAACCTGCACACACACATTGAGTATTCACATGGACCACCTTTTACACAGGGGGTAATAGCTTTCATATCTGTGTGTAAGCTTGTACTATTGATCGTGAGTCTGGGAGTGTGTTTGGGTGTGTGTGTGTAAACTAAATTCAGTGCGCCTGAAAGCTCCGGTCAGTGTAACCAGAAGGCACCTGAAACTGCTTGTTTACAGGAAGTCCGCCAATGGTTCAGCTACTTCCGATCTGCTGCCTCAAAATATTTTTCTCTATTTTATAAATTGTTTATAGGCTATGCTTTAGAAACTTCATACTTGAGGGACAAGGACTTATTGTTCATTATTTTGCGTAAATTTACAATCTATAAGAACAATCCACCTCACTCGCTCAATAAATTAGAGTTTTACCATGTTTTACCATGAGTGTATTTTATTCTGAAGCGTTGGATGCACACTCTCGATTTCGATCATGACAGAGCGGGGAGCTTAATGGAGAGCATCAGTGGCCGAAGGTAGACAAACTGAGGAGGCTATTGATATTTCAATTATTTTTCCTCCAAGCTAGGAATGATTCGTACATCGTATAGTGAACAGATTTTTTGATGTGTTTTGCCCTGTTTCGGTGCATATGTGCCAATTGTCAGTGTGTGTGTGAGTACACTGTAAGTGTGTGTGCAGATTTTTTATATGTTATGCCCTAACCGGCCTCCCATACTATATGAAGGTTATTAAGCTCACATCAGCCATCTACCTCTTTTCTCAAAGGGACAGCAATAGTATTTTCTTTTAAGTTTGACTCACAAATCACCAAAGAAAGTTTAAAGATCAGATCAAAATTTTGATGAAAAATGATCTGCTAGTAAATATTGATCAGTGATTTTTTGAGGATGTTAAATTGTGTGGATGAGGTGTTAATGAAAACGTAAGAAATTGCTTTCCGACTTTATATAAAATGTATGCGTTTCCTTTTACTTGGGATAATGTTCAGAAAACAGGGGGTTAGAGAAATAATTATTAAGGTATGTCTGCCATAGCTTATGTCTGCATGTGTGTTTAAGTATTCACTTTATTTTATTTGTTGGTAACACAAAATAAAGCCTGATATAAATGTGAGACCTCGCAACTATGATCCTTGTTTTCTCCATCCCTACATCCTGAGGAGCCATTTTGTTCCCGTTTCTTTCAGTAGAAATGGAGATACAAATAGCCTCAAAAAAATAATATTCAGCACGATGCTTATTGTAGGAGATTTATTAAAATTTAATTTTTTTATTAATTTCAATCAGTGATAACAAAAATGCCAAGATTTGTCCATAATATCTTCAAACAATGAACAGCTTAACATATATAGCAGTATTGAGCACTAGCTTTTTCTTAAGGATATTTGTAACCTGATAACAGCATCGACACCAGTCATTTCCATATAGAGACACTTTGCATCATCATCATCCTCATCATCATCATCATCATGCTCCAGTGCTCTGGGAGAGTTTATAGTCCTGAGACTTGAAGACTGGATGACTGACAGCTGTCCTTCATCACAGCAGAAGACACAGAAATCCTGGTCCTCATCACAAACATGACGTCCATCTGCGTCCTCATCTGGACTCTCCTCTGCTGCTGCTTCACAGGTAAAGTCCAGAGAATCAAACTCCTCTCCTCTGTCAACATGTGTCCCTCTGAAATTAAGGCCACAAAAGCATGAAACTGCTCTCTGTCTTTGTCTCTGTGTCCTCAGAGTCCAGAGGACAGGTCACAGTGACTCAGCCTGCAGCAGTCAGCTCTGCTCCGGGAGGCTCCGTCTCCATCTCATGTGGGACCAGTCAGGATGTTTATGTCTATAGCAGCAGCCACTGTTTAGCCTGGTACCAACAGAAAGATGGAGGTGTTCCTAAACGCCTTATTTACTATGCTAGCACTCGAGAATCAGGGACTCCAGATCGTTTTTCAGGCAGTGGATCAAACTCTGACTTCACCCTGACCATCAGTGGAGTCCAGGCTGAAGATGCAGCAGTTTACTACTGTCAGAGTTTTCACTACATCAACAGTCAGGATGTGTTCACACAGTGAAAAAGCGTGGTACAAAAACCTCCCTCAGTCAGACTGAACAGAAACTGAAGTGACTGCTGCAGCTGGAAGTTTCTGCACACACTGACACACTTCACTGAGAACACACATGCACATTTGTTAAACAATGTCTGCAGCAATAAATAAACCTGAGAGATCCTCTTTAATCAAAGTTACATAAGCACGCATAGATATTTCTACAATAGAGATGCTCTAACGATAAAGAAGCTACTCTAAACAGTCTGTAGCCGACTGTAATGGGTCTACACGTGTTTCCACTCAGCAGTTTGGTTAAATTTGGTTTGCGATTAACAACTATTGTTATTCCCACTGTCAAGTGTTGTCCATCAATAAGTGATCTTTCCTCTCCCGCTATGTTGGTACCTTCCTGCAGGAGCTCCAGATTAAGGCTCACTGTACCAAACCATACTGAACTGTACAGACCTACACCAGACCATTTGTTGACTTCTGAAGATACAAGTCTGAACCTTCACAGGCACAGACAAAGGCACTTTAATGAGATCATGAGTGACTTGATCATTATCATGGTGCTTCTCAGTGGTGATGTTTTGTAAATCAAAAAAATTCTCAAGTTGTTTCCTTGGACGGATTGAAAGCTTTAATGGAGCATTCTGGATCCTTTGCACATTGAGAGAAGTCAGAATTGTCTTAATTAAATCACTAAATAACATAAATGATCCACAGCTTCATATTCTATGAAGATGTTAACACAAACAAGAAAGCTTGATTTAAGTCAACAGATAGAGAATGTAGACAAGGACACCATCTTAAAAAAACTCTTCCATAAACCATCCAGTATTCTGATGATACTGATGTCCATACTCTGGCTGAATATTATGTTTTTATCTTTGCAACTGGAATGTGTGCATTTTCAACAGTCAGTCACATGACTCAAAGCACAACATGCAGTTCTTTGTGTTGTTTGATGGAAACTAAAACTGCCATTATCTTGCTTCCTTGAAATTATACAATCAAAGTCCATCTAAAATCAGTGGCCCATTCTAGGGTATGCACCGTTCAGCATGCAGAGTCCGTTTGCTGTCTGCATCTGCCTGGGTTCTTAAAACAATTCTGGTCATAATGAAATAATGAAAACATAAAATTGCAGGCATTAAATACATTTTTTCCATACATGAACAAATGTATTTCTTGTGTGATGAACTGAATCCAATGAGTTACCTCAACCATAATTATTATGTTTTTAATGTAAAGTTGGTTTAATTTCTTAACTTAAGTTGGCAAAACTTCAAACAATTATTTTAATGTCAGGTGTAGTCAGGCCAAGTTCTGAACACTGGGTTTGCATAATGTAAAAAACTGTGAAGTGCAAGACTGGTGCAGCGGTAAGTAATCACTCTGGTCTGGGTGTGAATCCTGATTGTCCATTTTTCAAGTAGTTTTTTTCTCAACTCAAAATTTTGAGTTTTGACTCAAAAACTCAAAAATCTAGTGGTTACCTTGAAATTTTGAGTTTTCTGGATTTTTTTTTTTTTTTTTACAATTTACAAACTTGCAAGCCAAAAAACTGTTCACTTGCATCTTTTCTTAACCAAAAATTCTTTCATGGACTTGGTTTGTGCAAAATGCATCTGAATGATCAGACAACATATTTAAAATTTACATGACAGTGTTCATTTATGTAGCTGAGGACTGGTGATGGGAAGACTGCAGATATGGCCAAAGTAATAATCCTATTTTTTTCATTATTCCTAATTATTTTCCATTAGTTTAGTCTGACAATGCCTGTAATGTTACCTTCTACTAATCCTACCTTTACTTTGTAAAATCACCAGAATATGAAAACATGATTAAAGCCAAGGGTTTAGAGAAATGAATGAGATGACTCAAAAGAATGAATGAATGCACAACAATCTTTCTTTGCACTATAAGCTTCATTTACTATTTAGAGCATCCAAGTGGTTTCCCACCAGTACTGTATCTTACATCTCAAACTAGAACAGGAGAATTTCTTGACGTAGGACTGACACATATTTGTTTTCTGTCCTCTTAATTACAGTTGTCAGTTGTCAGGCTTTTCAATCTTGACCTCAATCTTTAATAGAGAATCTCTCCCTGCAGTTAGTTTCCCGCCTTGCTTTGGCACTTCACAGTTCTCTTGATTAACTCCTGTTTCCTCCTCATCTTCTTGAAGCTTTACTTGTTTTTCATGTTGCACTGATGCACGAGAACCACCACACTTGTGGATCCTTAACTGAGAGGACCATGAGAACCTTTGGTCACAAATCTTGCAGCCGAAGGGTTTCTCTCCTCTGTGATGTGCCATGTGAACTTTCAGATTTGACTTCTGGTTAAATTTTTTTCCACATTCAGAGCAGCTGAAGGGCTTTTCTCCTGTGTGAACTCGCATGTGTTTGTTCAAGTATCCTTTATCGTTAAATCTTTTACCACACTCAGAACAACTGAACGGTTTCTCCCCTGTGTGAATTCTTACGTGTTGTCTCAGGTGCCCTTTGGTTTTGAAAACCTTGCGACACTGAGGGCAGCTGAGGGACTTCTTATAAGCTCTGGGTCTTTTACTTTCCGAGTCTGAAAATGGTGTATGTGCTGTGGACTCCTTCTCATGTTCGCTGTCGTCAGCCTCAGGTTCAGAGAAGTCTTCTTCAATCTCGACCTCAATCTCTGGTTGTAAAAGTCTCTCTGGATCTAAGTCTCTAGCTTGCTCAGATTCATGAGGTTTTAGAGCATGGATGACACATTTGTGCCTTCTCAGATGAAAATGCCAAAAGAATCTTCTGTTACAAACGCTGCAGCTGAAGGGTTTTCCTCTCAAATGAACTCTCTTGTGTCTGATCATGTTCTTCTTATCGTTGAACTTTTTACCACACTCAGAGCAACTGAATGGTTTCTCTCCTGAATGTATTATTTCATGTTTGGTCATATTTCCTTTCTCGTTAAATGTTTTCCCGCACACAGAGCAGCTGAAGGGTTTCTCTCCTGTGTGAATTTTCATGTGTCTAATCAGATTTGTCTTACGGTTAAATATTTTATTGCACACGGAGCAATTCAGTAGTTCCTCTTTTGTGTGAAGTCGCATGTGGATGGTCATACTTCCTTGTTGGGAGAAACTTTTACCACACATAGAGCAGCTGAAGGGTTTCTCTCCACTGTGAATCCTCATGTGTGTGGTCAGATATGTCTTCCGGCTAAAGGTTTTATTGCACTCAGAGCAGTTGAATAGTTTCTCTCCTGTGTGTATTCTCATGTGAGTGTTCAAGCTCCCTTTGTGAGTGAATCTTTTAGCACACTTGAGGCAGCTGAAGGGTTGTTCTCCAGTGTGAACTCGTAAGTGTGTGGTCAGATTGCTTTTCTTCTTAAATGTTTTACCACAGTTCGAGCAGCTGTGAGATTTTCTGTCAGGCTTTGTTCTTTTTGCTCTTCTGTTTCCCAAGGAGTTTGAACCTGACAGATGTCCTCTGATGCCCTGATGGTCTTCAGACTCAGGCTCAGAAGAGTCTTCAATCTTGACTTCAACTTCTGGTTGGACATCTCTCTCTGGATCCGAGTCCCTCTCTTGTTCTGACCCTCCACAGTCCTCTCCATCAGCTCCTTTTTGCATCTGTTCAGTCTTTACATGATAAATCCGTGAGGACTGTAGTTTCTCTTCAGCTTCTTCACTTTTTACAGGATCAGGAGTGAATGTGACCTTGATGGTATCAGCCTCCTGTGGTACTTGAAGATGCTCTCCCTCCAGGCTGATCCTTAGTTCCTCCTGTTCCTCTTTTAAGTGTCTAGGCTCCGTGTCCTTGTGATCAGGACCAGGGCACCACTCCTGCTCCTCAGGAGGTTCTTCTTTACACACTGACGGCTGCTGGACAGGAAGCTCTAAAACACAAACAAACAAACACACCAAGAGAAGCTGTGAGTTTGGGTTAAAACAAAATCTGTCTGGTGATACTGGGTGTTATTTTATAAGTCTTTCCTTTCTTAGTCACACTCTCAGTGAGGGTTGGGCAATATACCAACTAAATCGATTAATTAAAATTATTTTCTGCAGAAGATTTAAAAATTAAAAATCAATATTTATTTTCTTGACTTACTTTGACTAAGTTGTTGCAAATGTTTAAAATATAAATAATGCTCGGACTCTACCTATTGAGATTTGCTCAAAGCTGTGTTGTATGCTGAATCTTCAATAAACAAGAGGCTGCAATATGGTTCTGTCTCTGTGACCTTCATTCTGCATCTGGAAAATCTTTAACAGCATTTACAAAACTGAAGGTTGGCCCTGAACAGGGATCTTAAATATAGTTGGGAAAATATACTATTGCATAATCTTGACTAAAACAACCATTTCATGCAAGTAAATTTGAGAATATCTCTGCTATTCCTTAATCACATGCACAAAGCATGTCACTTATTAAGTGACAAGCACATTAAACCCTATTAATTTAGGACAAATAAGCATTTGTTTAATTACCTCCATCACATGAGAATAAGGCTGATTTTTGTACCTGATTAAAATTATTATTTTCAAACAGATGTAAGTAATTAGATAAGTAAATAAAGTTTATTAATACAGAACCTCACAGGAGCAGAACTGAAAAGTAAAGTACACTTTTAAAATGTGAATTAAAGAGATGGATGACACAGTGGCACAGCAGGTAGTGCACATGCCTCACAGCAAGAAGGTTGCTGGTTCAATCCCTGTGTCAGTCAGGGCCTTTCTGTTTGAGTTTGCATGTTTTCCCTGTGCATGTGTGGGTTCTCAGGGCACTCTGGCTTCCTCCCACAGACCAAAAAAATAATTATTGTTGGTTTAATCAGTGACTCTAAATTGCTCTTTGGTATGAGTGTGAGTGTGCATGGTTGTTTGTCTCTTTATGCGGCCCTGTGGTTGGCTGGCAACCAGTTCAGGGTGTACCCCGCCTCTCACCCAGTGAGTCCCACACAACCCTGAAAGGGATAGGCAGTACAAATAATGGATGGATGGATGGAAATCAAAGAGACGATAGAAACATCATAGCAGATATAGATGGTTAAACAAACAGAACAGAAAAGCAGTGGTTGTGTGTAATAATAATGGCACAAAAAACTATAACACTAGTGACAATAATAATAGTTATAATAAAATAAAAATTATGATGATATCTTCAAAACAGATGAAAATAACTTGGATATAGTGAGCTACTGTTGTCACATTGCTGTAGGTTAGCTTGGTACTTTTCACTAGGCTAGTTTGTAGCTTACGCATCACTGCGACACTGTATGTTCATTTATATGCACTGTCCAAAGAAAGATGAGATTAGATTACATTAGATTAGATAAAATAGAACTTTATTAATCCCTTTGGAAAACTCCCTCAGGGAAATTAGGACAGACTGGACATTTAACCAGATATACATCTAAATAAATCTGTGCAGACGGTCTACGATAATACTGAAGAGTATAAACTTAGTTTACTGATTAACTAAGAATGAAATGTTAATCTTAAATTTAATTTTAAAACCTTATATAAGTGCATAACATCAAAGTTTAACTTTCTGTTTTTTTTTGTGACGCCCTGTCAAAATAAAATGAAATTATAATCAACTTCATCTTAGTCTATATTTATTTTAGTTCTGTCAAATATTCTCCTTTTTAATTCTATTGGTAAGATAACAGAGAAAGACAACGGGTGTTAGGGGAAACATGTTTGTTATCTTTACAATATAAAACGATAAAAATGTTTATTCAAGGACAGTCATCTACCTGGGGCATCATGTTTGATTATTGACCTGATTTCAATATTTTTCACATATATAAATTAAACTAGAGAGGTCCTTTCCCTTTGGGCGAGGACCCTAATTAACATGACTACTGCTCATGACACGAAACCTATTTATAGAGCAGAATTAAAAATCTGATTATCATAAAAACTTAAACCAGATAAATATTAATAAAATGAACCAGTAAAAGAACTTCTGTCAGTCTGCAGGTCTTCCGTCGTGTTCAGGAGTTTATAATCAGGTCAAATAAAGAGAAAAATCTCGTTCATGTTTAGTTTTTTTGGTGTATAAGTTTGTAAGAAATCAATTTCTGAGGGTGCAAAACAACATGTAGCTAACGGGAGCTAGCTGTGGCTAACGTGGTGCTATGAGTGGACGTTAGCTTAATGCTAAGCTGCTACATTAACAGTAAACAGGTTATGAGGAATAAAGTAAAACAGACCTGCTCTCTGTGTCTTTATTTCAGGTGTTAAGGTCTCGTCCAGGTGTTTTCTCTGTCTGTGCAGTTCATCTCCGTGTCCACATGATCTTGTTTGTCCTGTTAGCTTAGTTAGCTCAGTTAGCTCTGTTAGCTGACCTCTGAATGAACCTGCGTCATGACACTGGGACATTTTAAACACTTCCGGGAGTCAAAGAAGGAGAAGAAAGCCAGCTCTGAGCTTTCCCTGGGATTACTTTACTTCTTTTTGACTCTGGGTTATCCAAACATGCCTGCAAGGTTTCAAGGGGAAATAAAACTTTTATGACCTGGAAACAAAACATCAGTTCTCTTACACATATTGGGCCTTCAAAATAAAAGCAGAGGTTCACATGGCAATCCCTTCACTGTAGGGGTGTCCAAACCTTTTTCATTTTCAGTCGGGCCTCAGTCAACTCTAAAAAGGTACGATTGTTTATAGTTGGCATCACAACATGGAGCTTTGGATTATCCAATCCAGAGGTGTCCAAACTTTATTCTTTAAGGGCCACATACAGAAAAATGCACAGATGACGGGGCCACTCTGATTTATCACAGCTTTAGCCTATCCAAGTTTAAGATGTGGGATTAGATATTAGGCGGTTCAGATCTACCCTTGCTAACACATGTTTGGACTCTGGTTAGGATGCCAAAGTTGCAGCCAAGGCAACAGACTTAAAGAGAGTGTTGGGGTTTTAAGATGATGGAAAATAATTGGCACATTGTGCTGTATAATCTTTAATATGGTGGCAGATAATGCAGAAAATGAACATGACTGGTGCTACATGTTGACACAATCCATTTGTTTTCCCTGATTTGATCAGGGGTATCCAAACTATGGCCCGGAGGGAAAATGCAGCTTGTGGCTTATTTTCAATCTGCCCTCAGCAAACTCTAAAAAGGTGCAATTGATTATAGTGTAAGAACGTGGAGCTTTGGATAACTTAATCAGTAAAAACTAATGGACTGTGCACCAATTATGTTCATTTTCTGAAATATCTGCTGTTATATCAAGGTTTAAAGAGCCTTGTTTTGCTATCTTGCTGTTGTTTCATTTGTTCATCGTTGATTCTGTTGTTATTTTCTTTTTTATCTTTTATTTCATTGTTCTTTGATTTTTTTTTCCCGTTTTTTTATTGTTTTTCTTTCTTTAATTGTTTTCTTGTCTCACTGATTTTTGTGCTTATTGTCTCAATCTAGTTTTATTTTCCTGTTTTCTTCTCCTATGACTTTATATTGCTTTTCCTCTTCCTTTATGATTTTATCTTGAATTTTGGTCCTCATGGTCTCATTTCTTGTTGTTTGGATCTCTGGAGACAGGGTGAGGGGGACATGAAGACTTTGAGCTGCTCCAAGAAGAATAAAAATTACTGCAAAAAATGAAGTGAAGGTGTCTGTGCCTCCGAGGCTTGGACTCATCAACTTTAGGAGTCAGTTGGACACTTGTGGACATCTCATGAAGACTGTTTAAAGACAGTATTACAGGACATGTTTGTGAGGGGGTTAGTGTGTGTGTCCTCAGTGAAGTGTGTCAGTGTGTGCAGAAACTTCCAGCTGCAGCAGTCACTTCAGTTTCTGTTCAATCTAAATGAGGGAGGTTTTTGTACCACGCTTTTTCACTGTGTGAACAGATACTGACTGTTGATGTAGAATTCACCCAGACAGTGGTAAACTGCTGCATCTTCAGCCTGGACTCCACTGATGGTCAGAGTGAAGTCAGAGTCTGATCCACTGCCTGAAAAACGATCTGGAATCCCTGATAATCGAGTGCTACCATCATGAATAAGGAGTTTAGGAACACCTCCATCTTTCTGTTGGTACCAGGCTAAATCGTCACCTTCATCTACTCTATGACTGGTCCTACATGAGATGGAGACGGAGCCTCCCGGAGCAGAGCTGACTGCTGCAGGAGACTGAGTCACTGTGAACTGTCCTCTAGACTCTGAGGACACAGAGACAAAGACAGAGAGCAGCGTCATGCTTTTGTGGCCTTGATTTCAGAGGGACACATGTTGACAGAGGAGAGGAGTTTGATTCTCTGGACTTTACCTGTGAAGCAGCAGCAGAGGAGAGTCCAGATGAGGACGCAGATGGACGTCATGTTTGTGATGAGGACCAGGATTTCTGTGTCTTCTGCTGTGATGAAGGACAGCTGTCAGTCATCCAGTCTTCAAGTCTCAGGACTATAAACTCTCCCAGAGCACTGGAGCATGATGATGATGATGATGATGATGATGCAAAGTCTCTCTCTATGGAAATGACTGATCTCAGCACGTCACTTCAGTTAAATCATTGTTTGATAGACTTGAATCAGACATGTTTTTTTATTATCAGGCTGATGTCCGGGACGCCTGTTCAAGGTAAAAGTCTACTTATAAGGTTCGTGCATGGTTGCAACCCACTCCCCAAATCAGCATCCTTTTTAATCTCAATTATTCAGTTTTCGTCATTGTTGAAGCAATAGTCATAATTGAATAATAACTGATATTGAAAATCAATAAATTTCCCAGCTCCAGTATGTGTGATTTATTAAATAACAAAATTTTATGTTTGTATTTTTTACTTTTAATCTAATCCATCATGTTAATAACTTATATGATCATTATCAATCAAGACCATGCGGTGAAATGAAACAAATTTGTAAGATGATGACCACAAACATGTCACTATTTTGCTCTTTTACAGATAATTGAATTTCCCTCACATTGTACTGTTATGAAATCTCAAATCTTTTTTGTAAATAATGATGTCTTTCTTTATATCAGATCAAAAATCTTTGATTTTAACTTCGACAGTCATCAGGACCGGCATCATCAATTTTTTCATAACATTCTAACTTTTTTAGCAGAATGTTGATCATTTATTAACATTTCCCAAGATGATCCACAGATTTGTACAGGGGTATTACTTTGTGTTTCTCCTACATAAATTATGCAGCAGGAACATGGGGATACAAGGAAAGTAAAAGTTCAGATGCAGTTCAAAACAGAGCAGTAAGATGTTTTCTAGGTATCCATAAATTTGCCCCTATTCTAGCTGTTCAGCGTGACATGGGTTGGATTCCCGGATCAATAGTGAGAAAATGAGAAATGATCAAACTTTGGAATCGATTTATTAATATGGCAGAAAATAGGATTGATAAGAAGATTTTTATTTTGAGTAAAATGCAGGACTCTCTCTGGGCTACAGAGCTCTTTTCTATCTCGCAAAACTACAGTACGTTTATCGAAACAATCCTTTTTGCAGTGTGAACATAATTACACTGTAACTGATTTTTGTAAAGTGTACAGTATTTTACCATAATTTCTACAGTAACCTACTGTAAAAATCTTACAGTAAATTACTGTAAAAGGGCAAAAGATTATGGGAAAATAAACTGATATCATTCAGTAAACAATGTTTTACCATAATACAGACAGCTACCTACTGTAAACATTTTTATTCAGTAAATTACTGAAAAGGGTGATGGATCAAGAAAATGCCGTTTTTCCCAGACAAACCGACCAACAGAAGGCAAGATTTCTTTTAGTAAATGTTTGGCAGACTTTGGTGAAACAAATGTTTGTGTAAATTTATTTTTTGATTAAAATTAATGAATGTGATTTTTTTTTAACAAAATGATATCTTGTTAACAAATGATCAGTAATAATCAAAGACATAATCTAAACTAAAATACAGCAAGTTCACTGTAATTTAAAATGCATTAAAATTGTGTACAATAAAATATGGTGATGATACTGTAATTAAAAAAAAAAACAGTAAGGATACTGTTTTTGACAAGAGAGTAATAATGCTGTCAACTGAAAGACAGTAATGATACCTTAAATAAAAATACAGTAGTTAAACTGTTATAGAAAATGAAGTGCTAATGCTGTACATTAAAATAGAGTAATACTACTGTGAAGGCATTTACAACAACCTTATTACGGTGTAGGGAGAGGCTTGCTGCAAAGTTTGAGGGAAAATGGTTAAATGAAACTTTGTTTAAGGCAAAACTAAGAACAAACATCCAAATCAAACACAGTTATGGCCCTGAGTCTTATGTAACAGCTCATTTAACAAGAAGTCAGAGATCTTTAGTTGCTCAGTTGAGAACAGGAATCCTTCCACTCGATCTTGAAGTTGGAGGATTTAAAACATCCCGGAGGAACACAGACTGTGTGAATTATGGGAATTAGGTGAAGTGGAGAATGAATCACATTTTCTTTTGTACCGTCCCTTTTACGATGAGTTGAGAGCTCCTCTGATGAATGAAATGTATTTTGAAAGTCCTGATATGTTTTGGTGTTCTGATGATGACAGATTGAAATGGTTGTTTCGTTTAATTATTTACATGTTGGCCTCTTTTGTCATCAGAGCCTGGGAAAAAAACATCAGGATAGTTTATTTTTGTGAGATTATTTCTTTTTGTAAGCGTCTACAATGATCTCTGAACTTGGTGATTAAATAATGCGGTCTTGTAAGCCCGTTGGGCTGGGCATATTGTATATGCAGGACACATTAATAAAAATCAAACTCAAAATCAAATACTTTTGTTAGTTTCATTTCATGTGGAAACCGCCCAGTTAGGAATAGTAGATTAAAGATGTGAGTGGTTTCGAAATCCAATAAACCAACAATGACTCTTTTTGCTGTTTTCATATCTGTGTCATGACAGTCTGTTGATGTTTTGTTTTTACATTTATCAACGGTTTCTATAATTTCTTTTTCTTCTATTGCTCTGAGAAACATAGAGGAAGAATTCCTTTCTATGACCTCCTCATTGTCGCTTCTTGTCATTTGTGAATCTGGCTTTTTTTCTGCCAGGTTTGGTCCAACAATTACAAAGAAATGACTAAAGTTATTTAGTCACCAACCACCTTCTTCATATCATCAATTTTTAAACCGTTTTCAATAAAATATTCAGGATAATTTCTCTGATTTGAGCCATTTCTTATGATACCGTTCAAAATATTCCAGATACCTTTAATGTTATCTTTATTTTTAAATATTTCATGATAACATTCCTTTTCACGTCTTCTCATAATATATTAGTTAACTTACTTTTTTTACTTCTTGTATTTATTTTCAGCCTCTATTGTTCTCTGTTTTAGAAATGCTCAAGAAAGCGTATTTTTCTTTTCACAAGCATTTTGAAGTCCCTGTGTGATCCACTGATTATCTTCATAATTTTGTTTTTTCTATAGTGTTTGATTGGACAGTTTTTGTTCATATAATAGATTAAACATTCTTGAGAACTCCTCATATGCTTTATTAATGTTGTTTTCTTTGTATACTGGTACTCAGTCTTGTGCTAATGAATCATACCTTAATTTATCCATACTCTTCCTTCCGAAATCTTCTTTATTGTAGTTTGTTGTCCTGTTTGTTATTTTTGTAATTATTGTTGTAAATTGTGAAAACAGGCACGTGGTCACAGATATCACACACTAACAGTCCACTCTCTGTGTTACTATCTATTTGATTTGTGAAGATATTATCAATGAGTGAGAGACTATGGGTCTGGTGATTTTATTGTATAAACTTAAACTGTGTTGACAAATTCTTCTGTCATATTGCTTTTTTTTTTTTTTATTTGGTGAGTGAATGTTTAAGTCAATACAAATAAACACGACCATTTGACTTAAATTTGGGAAATGTTCCTCCATCCAGTCATTTAAAAAATCTATATTTGATCCTGCTGTTTTTTATTGTTGTTCCATTTGTTTGAATTTGTCCATATTTTGCACATTTTATTCTTTTGTTTTCTTGTCTTACTGATCTTATTGCTTTTTGCCTAATTTCTCATTTTATTCTCCTGTTTTTTGCTTCTACCCCTGTTTATTGCTTTTTCTCTTCCTTTGTGTTTTCTTCTTGTATTATTGGTACTCATGGTCTCATTTTATGTTGCTGGGATCATGTGTTTGTGAGGGGGTTAGTGTGTGTGTCCTCAGTAAAGTGTGTCAGTGTGTGCAGAAACTTCCAGCTGCAACAGTCACTTCAGTTTCTGTTCAGTCTGACTGAGGGAGGTTTTTGTGCAGCACTGTTTCACTGTGTGATCACAGCCTGACTGTTGATGCTATGAAGACTCTGACAGTAGTAAACTGCTGCGTCTTCAGCCTGGACTCCACTGATGGTCAGAGTGAAGTCAGAGTTTGATCCACTGCCTGAAAAACGATCTGGAATCCCTGATTGTTGAGTGCTAGCAAGTCTAATAAGGGGTTTAGGAACCCCTCCATCTTTCTGTTGATACCAGGCAAAATGCGGGTATGGGGCACTGCTTCCATAAAAAACCCTCTGACTGGTCGTACATGAGATGGAGATGGAGCCTCCCGGAGCAGAGCTGACTGCTGCAGGCTGAGTCACTGTGACCTGTCCTCTGGACTCTGAGGACACAGAGACAAAGACAGAGAGCAGCGTCATGCTTTTGTGGCCTTGATTTCAGAGGGACACATGTTGACAGAGGAGAGGAGTTTGATTCTCTGGACTTTACCTGTGAAGCAGCAGCAGAGGAGAGTCCAGATGAGGACGCAGATGGACGTCATGTTTGTGATGAGGACCAGGATTTCTGTGTCTTCTGCTGTGATGAAGGACAGCTGTCAGTCATCCAGTCTTCAAGTCTCAGGACTATAAACTCTCCCTGAGCACTGGAGCATGATGATGATGATGATGATGATGATGCAATGTTTGCTCTATATGAAGGTGCATAAGCACGTTACCCATCTACTTAATTTAATTAGTAATTAAACCAGTCATAGTAAATCACCCTCAACAGGCCCACTAACTGGACAGGTGAGGGCTGGAGGAATCACAGGCTCAATAGAGCTCTGACTCTTACCAGGCTGGCTAAAGTGCTGGTATGTAGGATTGTTTTTTTTTTCTTCAATTATTGAAGAGTAGTAGGCAGCTCGAGCATGCGGTAAGGCTGTCATGTATTTATTATGACGTCTACCTTTTATTTGAGTGTCACATTCTCTCTAATTTACAGGATACTTGTTTTAGTGCACAACTTTAAACCAAGGAGCTGTCCTCTGACGTTTAATAGTTTCTTTTTTCTTAAAGGGACAATTGAGTCCAAAGTTGATCTTTGTAGATTGGCAAAGTTATCGACAAGCTGATCCAGCTGAGAAATGATTATGTTACAAAGGATTTCCAGGAAAGACTTTTAGTTCATTTATATCAACGCTGTATGCCAGAACTAGGTCGAGAGTGTGGTTAAAACAATGGGTAGCTTCACAAACAGCCTGAATAAAACCAACTGAGTCCATTAAGGGCATGAAAGCTGAGCAGAGGCTATCATTTTCTTTGTCAACATGGATGTTAAAGTGGCCTACTATAAATATTTTATCAGAGCAAGGACCAAGTTTGATAAAAACCTCAGAGAATTTGGATAGGAATTCAGAATAAGGACCTGTACGGGGATAAATTATCGCAGGTAAGACAGGCTAGCAGGTTTTTGAGTCAGTATGTGATCAGCTCAGAATAAGGCCTGAAAGGACAAAAGAATGATAAATAGCTGCTACACCACCAACGCAGCCTGTGTCTCATGGTCTATGAGTATTTAAATGACCCGAAGGAGTGGATTCATTTGAAGTGACGTACTCATCCTGGCGCAGCCAAGTTTGAGTTAAACAAAATAAATAAGTGTGATTGTGTGATGTAAGCTCATTCACCAGAAAAGATTTGGATTTCGGTGATATGATATTTAAGAGACCACATTTAATTATCTGATGTTTTGATGTTTCTGCATTTGATGTTTTTAATTTGAATCTGATTTCTATGATTGACACTCTTTGATTTGTTGTTCTGTTAACAGCTATGTGAGGTTTGGGTCAGGGCAGCGCAGACTCTATGGAATAATTATTATATTCATCACTATCACAACAGTCATGGCTGGAAAACTGTTCTAAAGCGAGCGCAGAGGAGCGTGAAGGACTGAAGCTTTGCAACATGGTCTTAATTGTGAGAGGTCATGATTTAGGATAAATAAACTCCTAGACAAAGGAGCTGCACTACTCAAAGTGGTGGATGTCATCTCGTCCTATCAAACCAAGCTTTCTCGAAAAGATGTCTAATTATCCATGAAGCCCACATCATTTGCTGGATATCACCTCAATAGAAAGCAAAAAAATGATAACGTGGCTACGCATGTCTTCACTGGTCTGGTTTTGGAGGGGGCGAGAGAACAGTTTATGTTAGAGATTTGAGACTTTAAAACAAAAGCTGCTGCAATCATTGTGAGGAAACAGAAATTTTTTAAATGTATTGTGAAGCAAATGAATATTGTGTGTTCTCAGTGAAGTGTGTCAGTGTGTGCAGAAACTTCCAGCTGCAGCAGTCACTTCAGTTTCGGTTCAGTTTGACTGAGGGAGGTTTTTGTACCACGCTTTTTCACTGTGAGAACACAGCCTGACTGTTGATCCAGTGAAGACTCTGACAGTAGTAAACTGCTGCATCTTCAGCCTGGACTCCACTGATGGTCAGAGCGAAGGACGATCCAGATCCACTGCCTGAAAATCGACCTGGAATCCCTGATGCTCGAGTGTTTGCGTTGTATATAAGTAGTTTAGGAACACCTCCATCTTTCTGTTGGTACCAGGTTAACTCAGGGTTGTTGTTATGGACATTAACATTCCGACTGAGCCTACTTGAGATGGAGACGGAGCCTCCTGGAGCAGAGCTGACTGCTGCAGGCTGAGTCACTGTGACCTGTCCTCTGGACTCTGAGGACACAGAGACAAAGACAGAGAGCAGCGTCATGGTTTTGTGGCCTTGATTTCACACGGACAGATGTTGACAGAGGAGAGGAGTTTGATTCTCTGGACTTTACCTGTGAAGCAGCAGCAGAGGAGAGTCCAGATGAGGACGCAGATGGACGTCATGTTTGCGATGAGGACCAGGATTTCTTTGTCTTCTGCTGTGATGAAGGACAGCAGTCAGTCATCCAGTCTTCAAGTCTCAGGACTATAAACTCTCCCAGAGCACTGGAGTATGATGTAGATGATGATGATGATGATGATGATGATGATGCAAAGTGGATCCATATGGAAATGACTGGTGTTAATAAGTTAATCAACTTTTAGAAAAACAAGATAAACAATTTGTAGACCAATGTTTTAAGACAGTTTAGACAAATCCTGTTGTTTTTGTTATTATTGAACAAAATATACACTTTTTTTAAATTCAGGAAACACACAAGCTCTGCACACCTTGTGATAAACTGTGAGTAAGGCCTCTGGCGGTGATATCAGACAAACCTGTATTGTAGGAAATTAGGAATTTGGCCTTTTTACTGCCATAAACACATGAAATGTGTAAACATGTTTTGAGTCATGTGATTGCTGCTGCCCGTCCTGTGATTTGGCTACTGAGGTATTATGTGCCAAAAAGAAAAATAGTTTAAGACAAGCAGACAAAAAAAAAAGGAAACACATCACGCAAACACATCTTTCCTCAAAAGGACCGTTGTAATATTTTTTTGTCAAAGTGTGACTCAAAAGTATCCAAAGAAAAGATCACTTTAAAATGTTGATGAAAGAGGATCTTCCAGTATTTTATGATAAGTGGTTACTTTTATTTCCCTTGGACGACATGAAATTGAGTGAAAAACGAGATAATCAGAAAGTCCAAAACTGCTTTTTTGTTTGAAATAAAATGTGCTTGTTTCCTTTTTCTTGGAATAATGTTCATAAAACAGGTGATTAGAGACATATTTATCAAGGTATGTTTGTTTCATCTACTGTTAGCATGTGGGATTGAGAATTTACTTTATGTTGTTTGTTGTTACAACAAAATTAGGCCTGATATAAACCTGAAGCCTTGTCAATATGATTGTGCTTTTTACATAATATCTACAATTTAAGGAGCAATTTTGTTTCCTTTTCTGTATATTCTGTTCAATCAGTCAGAGAACTTTGTTGCTTGTGGTGACGTTTGTGTTTCTGTGTAATAGTCTTGAGTAGAAATGGAGAATAGTCAAAGAAAAATTTGGAGGATACTTATTGTAACAGAATGACTTGAATTTGAGAGATTTTTTTTTCTATTTACTCAAAAATAACAATTAATGCCAAAATTAGTTCATAATATTTGAAAAAAAGAAAAGCTACACGGAGAGAATCATGAACAATAACTTTTTCTCTATGATTTTTGCAACTTCATGTAGGTATCAACACCAGTCATTTTCGGATAGAGACACCTTGCATCATCATCATCATCATCATCATCATGGTCCAGTGCTCTGGGAGAGTTTATAGTCCTGAGACTTGAAGACTGGATGACTGACAGCTGTCCTTCATCACAGCAGAAGACACAGAAATCCTGGTCCTCATCACAAACATGACGTCCATCTGCATCCTCATCTGGACTCTCCTCTGCTGCTGCTTCACAGGTAAAGTCCAGAGAATCAAACTCCTCTCCTCTGTCAACATGTGTCCCTCTGAAATCAAGGCCACAAAAGCATGACGCTGCTCTCTGTCTTTCTCTCTGTGTCCTCAGAGTCCAGAGGACAGGTCACGGTGACTCAGCCTGCAGCAGTCAGCTCTGCTCCGGGAGGCTCCGTCTCCATCTCATGTAGGACCAGTCAGGATGTTAATATTGTCAACAGAAACCAGTTATTAGCCTGGTACCAACAGAAAGATGGAGGTGTTCCTAAACTACTCATTCACTATGTTAGCACTCGACAATCAGGGATTCCAGGTCGTTTTTCAGGCAGTGGATCAAACTCTGACTTCACACTGACCATCAGTGGAGTCCAGGCTGAAGATGCAGCAGTTTACTACTGTCAGAGTGAACATTGGATCAACCAGTATGTGTTCACACAGTGAAAAAGCGTGGTACAAAAACCTCCCTCAGTCAGACTGATCAGAAACTGAAGTGACTGCTGCAGCTGGAAGTTTCTGCACACACTGACACACTTCACTGAGGACACACACTTCTCATTTGTCTAACAAGCCATTAAAAATGAGAAGTGTGACGCACTTTTATTGCAGCAGTTAAAATTTTAACATCACAAATCTCTCACAATCTATCTTAATTTGTATAGCGCTAATTAATACACTATATTGCCAAAAGTACTTGCTCACCTGCCTTGACTCGCATTTGAACTTAAAGTGACGTGCCCATTCCTAATCATAGGGTTTCAATAGCGAAGTCGGTCCACCTTTTGCAGCTGTAACACAGCTTCTAACTCTTCTGGAAGGCTGTCCACAAGGTTGTAGGAGTGTGTTTATGGAGAATTTTTGACCATTTTTTCCAGAGTGCATTGGTGAGGTCACTCCTGATTTTGGAGCAAGAAGGCCTGGCTCTCAGTCTCTCAGCTCTATTGAATCCCAAAGGGGTTGGTCGAGGTCAGGACTCTGTGCAGGCCAGTCAAGTTCATCCACACCAGACTCTCTCATCCATGTGGTTATGGACCTTGCTTTGTGCACTGGTGCACAGTCATGTTGGAAAAGGAAGGGGCCAGCTCCAAACTGTTCCCACAAAGTTGGGAGCATGGAATTGTCCAAAATGTCTTGGTATGCTGAAGCATTCAGAGTTCCTTTAACTGGAACTAAGGGGCCAAGCCCAGCTCCTGAAAAACAACCCCACACCATAATTCCCCCTCCACCAAACTTTACACTTGGCACAATGCAATCCGACAAGTATCGTTCTCCTGGCAACCACCAAACCCAGACTCATCCATCAGATTGCCAGATGGAGAAGCGCGATTCGTCACTCCAGAGAACGCGTCTCCACTGCTCTAGAGTCCAGTGGCTGCGTGCTTTACACCACTGCATCCAATGCTTTGCATTGCACTTGGTGATGTACGGCTTGGATGCAGCTGCTCGGACATGAAAACCCATCCATGAAGCTCTCTGCGCACTGTTCTTGAGCTAATCTGAAGGCCACATGAAGTTTGGAGGTCTGTAGCGATTTACTCAGCAGAAAGTTGGCGACCTCTTCACACTATGCGCATCAGCATCCACTGACCCCGCTCCGTAGGTTTACGTGGCCTACCACTTCGTGGCTGAGTTGCTGTCGTTCCCAAACACTTCCACATTCTTATAATACAGCTGACAGTTGACTGTAGGATATTTAGGAGCGAGGAAATTTCACGACTGGATTTGTTGCACAGGTGGCATCCTATCACAGCTCCACACTGGAATTCACTGAGCTCCTGAGAGCGACCCATTCTTTCACAAATGTTTGTTAAAGCAGTCTGCATGCCTAGGGGCTTGATTTTATACACCTGTGGCCATGGAAGTGAGTGGAACACCTGATTCTGATTATATGGTTGAGTGAGCGAATACTTTTGGCAATATAGTGTAAGTTTTATATACAGACACTTTACAATAGAGCAGGCTAAAGCCACTTATTTCAATTTATAGATACACATATATGTATATATGCATATATAAAATACAGATATACATATACAGTGCCCAGCATAAATGAGTACACCCCCTATTAAAAGAAATGTATTAATCAAAATCTAAATAAACAAAGAACAATTTCCAAAGTCTAGACAAAGATGAGTTTCACATAGCATTTTTTTTTCCAAAATTTGAAAACAAAGGTAATATGATAACTAAAATTTAGCTTTGCTCCCACCCCTTTGATTGGGGTGTACTCATTTTTGTGTCCTGAACTTAAATTGAGAAAAATACTTTTTTTGTGGACAACTTAAAAAATCTTGTTTGCAATCAATGGCTCAGATTTGGGGGAGTATTTTGTGGTATAATACGCCATAGAAAATGTTTATTTTGAAAGGAAACTAAAGGTTTTCTGACAAATCTGAAGGGGTGTATTCATTAATGCTGAGCACTGTATAGACACACACATACATCCAAACTGAATGCATCATGAGTGCAGCACTGGGCCAACCTACAGTGCAGTGCATCTGCAGGAGGGGACAGTATCAGTGTTCAGAATAAAACCTGTTGATCAGCTGGAGGTCTTGAGTGGATTCAGTCTCATGTTGAACAGTCAATCACTGAAGTTGTGTTGGAGGTCTGGGTGAAAGACTTGAGGTGGGCAGAGACAAAAGGACTAAAGTAAGAGTTCAAGGAAGTGACAGATCCATGGGTCAATCATCAATCTGTCCTCATCACATTTTTTTCTGCTGAAGATAAATTTACTTCAATCAGGAGGAACCAAAGTCTTGGTGATCAGCATCTCTTTGGCACTTTGACTCCCTCGTGATGTCTTGGTGGACTTCAGGGGTACTGAGGGTGAAGGTGAGACAGGATAACCCCCTTGGAGCCTAGACACTGGTGGAGGTGAGAAATACAGGATAAGATGAGGAGAGAACCTCTGAGCAGCGTCCTGGGACACTGATGCAATGGATGGAGGTGCTGATGAAGTGAGGGGCCAGAATTCTGAGGAGGTGGACCTGGATACTGATGAGACGATTGGAGGTGCCTGAGGTGGAGGAGGGTTGGTGAGATCACACAGCACGACACCACGACACAGATCATGGAGGAGCAAAGACACGATTTAAAGTACTACAGCAGCAGGATGATTGGACAGAGAGGTGGTGGCAGAATCTGGTTGGCTCAGTGCTTAAGTGAGTGTACGGCAGGGTGAGGAAATGAACAAGAGGTGACTGAATGAATATATCGTTCTTCCTGCATGAACTTTCTCTAGAGTTTCATCAGAGAAAAGCCCCTTGATGTGCGGTATCCTGATTTCAGGATGGAGCCCTTCCTGTGGTTGGAAAGGTAGTTATGGAGTTATGATTAACAACAATCATGGAAAGAGAGATCAATCTAATCCAACAACTTTAATTATTATGAAGTAGAGAGGACTGATGATTATACAGCAGCATCAAGAAAAAAGGGACAAAAGTTATTTGTTGAAATTCTGACAGGAGAAAATAATGTAGCTTATGATGGCATAGATGACTGATCTGATCAGGAAGTGAATGAAGGATGTGAGGATAATAGGCTGTCATCTGTAAAGGTGTAGAGCTCATGATGAATGACTGAGATTACATGTTAGAGGTTTGTGTTTTAAAACAGGAACTGCTGCGATTAAAGTGAGTAAAAATTTATAGTTATTTATTTTATTGTTAAACAAATGAGGAGAGTGTGTCCTCAGTGAAGTGTGTCAGTGTGTGCAGAAACTTCCAGCTGCAGCAGTCACTTCAGTTTCTGTTCAGTCTGACTGAGGGAGGTTGTTGTACCAAGCTTTTTCACTGTGTGAACACAGCCTGACTGTTGATGTAGAATTCACCCAGACAGTAGTAAACTGCTGCATCTTCAGCCTGGACTCCACTGATGGTCAGAGTGAAGTCAGAGTTTGATCCACTGCCTGAAAAACGATCTGGAATCCCTGATGCTTGAGTGTTTGTATTGTCAATGAGGGTTTTAGGAACACCTCCATCTTTCCGTTGGTACCAGGCTAAATCGTCACCTTCATCTACTCTATGACTGGTCCTACATGAGATGGAGACGGAGCCTCCCGGAGCAGAGCTGACTGCTGCAGGCTGAGTCACTATTGACCTGTCCTCTGGACTCTGAGGACACAGAGACAAAGACAGAGAGCAGCATCATGGTTTTGTGGCCTTGATTTCAGAGGGACACCTGTTGACAGAGGAGAGGAGTTTGATTCTCTGGACTTTACCTGTGAAGCAGCAGCAGAGGAGAGTCCAGATGAGGACGCAGATGGACGTCATGTTTGTGATGAGGACCAGGATTTCTGTGTCTTCTGCTGTGATGAAGGACAGCTGTCAGTCATCCAGTCTTCAAGTCTCAGGACTATAAACTCTCCCAGAGCACTGGAGCATGATGATGATGATGATGATGATGATGACGATGATGATGATGGTGATGATGATGATGCAACATGGATCCATATGGAAATGACTGGGGTTTATGGTTCAATCAGTTAAAAGACAAATCATGATGAATAAAACTATAATTCAGTCTTTATATTTTATTGTCCAACATTTTAGACAGTATGGACACATGTTGGTCTTGTTTGTTATTATGTATCAATAAGTAAAGATATATTTTTCTGAATGTGATGAGAATAAGCCTCCTTTTGTCTTTCAGTACGATGTTCATTTTCGACACCTCAAGCATCAGAAATGTTTCCGTCCTCCAAACACAACCCCATTGCATGAAAAAGAAAAGATTCACAGATCGGATGCTCAGTGCATTAAGTTGTTTCCATGTGATTGGTTGACTAGTGTTTTGCGTTGAGAAGCAGTTGAACACCTCTTCCTAATAATTCCCCCTTGTGGTTGATGAGTGTATTTTGTATTTTCAGTAATGCCTCCACAGACAATCAAATATAATTTCACTGAAATATTTATTTGATCAGAAAGACTATTTTAGTTAAAGGTCCTCAAACTAAGTTAATGAAATGAACTGACAGATGTCAAGAGCTTCCACGGATCACTGACTTTGTGTTTGCATAATACATGTTGAGCCTCTCTGCTCTAAGACGTTAAGAGGACAGTCCAACAGTGTCCATCCGCAGCTTTCAGAGACACACCAGCAGCACAATGATGAAGTCCCTGATTCTACTGATGGTCACAGTGAGGCTCCTCATTCACGATGACAAGATCTGATGTGCTGTTCAGAAATCTGCAGAAATAAAATTATATTGTTTCTGAGATGTTATTTTAGGGCTTATTGTAGATCATAATTCTCTGAGGGATTCACCAAAATGACCGTCCTCCTCTTCTTCATGTGTCGTTTCAGGACAGGTCACTGTGACTCAGACTCCAGCAGCTCAGTCTGCTGTAGGACAGAGTATTTCTATCAGATGTAAAGTCAGTCCGAGCACAGGTTACTGCTTCCAGTGTTACCAACAGAAAGATGGAGGTAATCCTAAACTCCTTATAACATGTGCTTCAACCCGTCAGTCTGGAGTTCCAGATCATTTTTCAGGCAGTGGATCTGAATCTGACTACACCCTGACCATCAGTGGAGTCCAGGCTGAAGATGAAGCAGTTTACTACTGTCAGAGTCTTCATAACATCAACAGTCAGTATGTGTTCACACAGTGAAAAAGCGTGGTACAAAAACCTCCCTCAGTCAGACTGAACAGAAACTGAAGTGACTGCTGCAGCTGGAAGTTTCTGCACACACTGACACACTCCACTGAGGACACACAATCACACATGAGTTGAGGTCATTGTCTTTCAGCCTTTATGATGAAAATCTAGACACACCTCCATGTTGAACAGTGTCATTTGACAAAACCCATTAAACAGAAGATACAGTAGTAACACACTCTGTACAGGTGTGTCCTTCACTGCCTCTAAAAGTGTCCACAAATATCTGACTGAGGCGACTCTTACTGATGAACAAGTCCAAACATTAAAGCAAAGTCACTGACTCTTCATAAGTGATCATGAGCTAATAACTCCAGATTCTTAGGTCAGTGGGTCTGGACTGTGAAACATGAGTAAAGACCAAGAGACGAGTTACTTTCATTCAACTTCAACAGACAAAAACATGAAGCAGCCCTCTCATCAATAAAGTTAAAATGAAGTTGCAGGTAAATAATTAAGAAAATGTATTAAGTTAAATCTTCTTCAATGATGATGAAAAATAACTGATAACTAATTCAGTCTGTATACAGACACATTACACATCAACATTCTAATGAAATGCGGTTGATAAAATCATCTTGTAAGCTGATGATACACTTTTATAAGTTACACATCTCAATTTTCACATCTGTAGTTTGATCTTCCATCTGAATGCAGCAGATTAACAGAATCTGTTTTATGTATTTGATGATATTGTGACAGCTTGATATTTTGAGCATTACTTTAAAAAGAATCATCAGATAAAATACAGGAATAAACTTTTTAATAATCAGATCAAATGAAATACTTTTGCTTGTTTTATTTGGGACAGCTACGGTTCATAGTCCATTCTCTCCTTTCCTCAACAGAACTCCAAGAGTCAATGTTTGTCAAAGTGTGACTCGCAAATCACTCGCTAGCAAAGACCATCCAATCAACATGAAGAATTTGACTATTATTTATCAGTAATTTTGGAATTA